>CM066050.1:127975866-128299584 GCA_033557465.1 Ichthyophis bannanicus
CCTGGAGATATGGATTGTGGGGCATAAAGAGTGTAAGAGATCCCCCTCCCTCTCCCCAGGAGTTATGTGAGGGCCATCACAGTCGGCTTATCACGTACCCTGTTGATATGGTTGTGTGGGGATAAAGAGTTTTATAGAGCCTCCCCTGTCCCCCAGAGTTAAGTGATGCCAGTCACAGTGGTCTATCACGCACCCTGTTGCTATGGTTGTGGTGTGCCTAACCATTTTCAATACATCACGTCTCCCTATCTCCAGGAGTCCTATGACCTGTGTAAGGTCACTTTTCTATGATCCCTCCGCAATGGGATATGCAGCTGATGATGTGTGGCACAACACGCAACCCCCATGGGGTCAGTACGCCACAATTGCATTGGTGGTAAGAGCAGTCAACATGTTGGGGTAGTTTATGACAGGTAATTTGCACCTCTCACATAGTCCTTGTGAAGGTCACTATCTCATCACAACATGTCTGTGATGTATCCAAATGAAGAAGCTATGTGCACATGTTGATGTGTGTATAGGTACAACAACCCGCATGACCTAGGCAAAGATATTCCCAAAGGCCGTAACAAGAGCCATAGTCCCCTCACTTTATGCTAGTTAGGTTACCCATCCCGCTCACACCTCCTACTAATCCATTAACCTCTGTCAGCAGGTGAACAGAACTGATGTTGTAGGAAAGCTACAGTCACCTCTTGTGGTTGGACACCACAGACACAAGCAGCCACATGAGCACAGGTGGCAATTGCGTATTGTGTTTGTTTGGTGTCTGTCCATGGTTTATCAAAATACACCTGCTGTCATCATACAGGTCATAGGTCATAGTGCCATTTCCACAAGATCTAGGCAAGCCGACATTGTCACGGTAAGCTCAGATAAGGGCACCTGCAGTTGTTGTATGTTGTTTAGGCTGCTCTACCAAACATACCCCATACATACTACACCCCAAGCTGACTCTCACACAGGATGGCCAGCCACCATGGGTGGAGGTACGACCCTCCACAGCACATGATCAGTTTTGTAACCCTTTCCTGCCCTCCTCATCCCACTGTTTCCCACATGTGTGACTTAGGCATGTTGTTAGCTGCTGATATCATAGTTCATTGCCTGTAACAGGTGGTCGCCAGACACGCCTGATGCACAAATTACAAACATCCCTGTCCCCCTTGGGTTCTGTCGCATTCAACAACTGCTTCCAATGATCCCTTCACCCGCTCCTGGTGTTCAAAACATACACAACAAGAGATGCAAATATTGGACAGTCAGTAGCATCACGCAAGCACCATGGCATGGCTCCAGAGACTGACATATTTACGATGACCAACATTGGTGAGTAGGCTCATTTGGTAATGGTGTTGACCACATTTGATAACACATTCCATGTGCCCATGATGATCCCCTGTGACAGGTGTTGAACTATGCTATACATGAAACACACATCAGTGTAGCTGAAGTGTCCAGACCCAGGACACACTGTTCTATGTTTCTGTTGCCCACCCACCAGACGTAAGTGCTCACTCATGCTCCCACCCATATTTTCTCACACACACAGGTCGAGGATCTGAGAAAGAAAGGGAGGGAGCTGCGCCTGCACCATGGCGCATACCTTGAGCGCGTGAGGAATGCTGAATCCTCACATGGTGATGGTGCGTATTGATGACATGGCTGCCCACCATCAGAGGTCACAGTGGCCCATCAGTGTGCATGGTACCTGCATGGGTACATGTGATGTGTCACACACATCTACGTGTGCTGATGACTGTCATCTTCCACAGATCATGATGACAGTGACGAAGACCCCCGTACCACTGCCTCTGCCCTCCGAAGGCCCCCCTCCCCGCGCTGCCGTGGAGGTGGTAGTCCTGGACACCATGGGGAGGAGGCAGAGGGTCCTGCAGACGACACAGCGGAGGGGTCATGGGGGATGCTGGGACGGAAGGTGTGGGTGCCAGGGTCACAAGGGGGGTGAGGGCGCAGGTGATGTGGGTTGGGGGGAGGTGGTGGGGGGTGTTGGGGAGGAGTCAGGGGGGGAAGAGTGGCCACAGGGTGTCTGGGAGAGTGACATAGAGGACAGTGCAGCACAGGGCACTGTTGGCTCCCGCCATCAAGGGCAGGTGGCTCCAACATCCAGGGCCCCACACACAGTGCATGCAGATGCCACCACACAAACACCAGGAACAATGTGTGTGTGTGGTGGCAGATGTGTTGTACATCTGTGTGAGGCTCTGGATGCACTGGAGCAGCGGGTGCACCGGTTGGTGCACCTGCAGGAATGGATGGCGGGAGCCATGGAGAGGGTGGTTGCTGACATTGAGCATCTGCCATGTCAGCAGCCACCCCCTGAAGGGCGTCACAGGCATCATTGATGGTGCCTGTGACGTCCACACATGTGCCCTGTGCTGCCCTGTCCGCCATCACGGGGCAGGCTGAGGGAGGGTGGGGTCATGTGGGGGTTCGGGGTTAGTGTGTGGGAGTGTGGTTATTGCGGGTGTGTGTGTGCGGGGGTGGGGAGGGTTTGATTTGGTGGTGGGTGATGGCATTTTCCCCCTACCCTAGATATGTATATAGTTTTAGTTTTGTGTGTACATATTAAAGTATTTTTTCTGAACCCTGTAATGGTCACGTGTCTCACGTAGCATATGCCTATAGATGCCAGCATGTCATATGTGTGCAGCCACATCATTCCTGACGGGTAAACATGCGTGTGATACCTCAATTGGCACCACATGCAGTGTGTCGGGAAACTCATGTGTGTAGGTGTGTGATAGCAGGGTGCTGCATTACATGTTACCATGTAGTGGCTGCCCCACAGACGTACTTGCCACAGGGATGCATATACATGACCCACATGTTCTCACATATATGAGCCGGCAAAATATGCGGCTCACAAATGTCTGCCTCTGTAACATGCATCCCTATGGTGGGTTGGGGTGCATGTGACCACTTATATAGGTGAGGGCACAGGTCACACATATGGCACCAATGTGTCCTGTATGACGGGTTGCAGATGGTGATGTGTATGGAACATAAACAGGGCCATTTATAACACAGTACCCCTGTGTCCACATCAAGGGTGGTGGACCGTGGTTCTGTAGAGCCGCAGGGCAGTCAGGTGTTGGAAATATTCCTAATGAGTGTGGCAGAGATATATATGAATTGGAGATATCCTGTCAGCGTGACTGAAGTTTCGGCCCTCCAGGGCTCGCTTTTGAGAGACCTGGATTACACCTCTGCCATTTTGGAATGTGAGTGGGCAAGGCGCAGATGTCCCCGACATCACACATGTTACCTAGAGTGTGTCATATTCCTCCTCACCTCTCCCCACCACCAACATATTGCCATTGCCACCACCCGTTACTGCTGGTGAGAAACAGGGAGCAATGTTACGCATTCCAAATAACCATCCGATGTCTGTGACATCTGCACCCAGCCCAAAATAAATCGTACATGACAGAGGTGTAAGGCAGCGCTCTCAAAATCCAGTCTTGGAGGGACACAAACCAGTAAGGTGGTCATGATAATTGTAATGGTGAGATATATATCGCCAGCATATACATTAGGGATATGCTCAGAACCTGACTGGTCTGCGGCTCCACAGTATCACGGTTCCACACCCATGTCGTACATGGATGTCTGTGCACACTGTGCCGCTGCAGCGCAGAGGCTGTGGTGACACATTGTGCTAGTGAAACATCACATATGTGTGGATCATGGAAATAGTATATGTGTGTGGCAAAGTAGCTTATGCAGTGGACATGGTTGCAGATCCTATGGTCCTCCCACCCCCCTCTCAGAGATACACATGGGACCAAATGGACACTCTTTGGAAAGAGACAATGTATCTATTTTTGGACAGCTGTTTATTATCACAGCAATTCTCTCATATAAAACTATTGTTACAAACATGTGTGTAAGACATATCAAAGATCCCCCCAAGCCAATTACATAACACACACACAACATACTAATCACATATGTCTACTTTCACATATAACCCAAACCAAGCCGCAATAACAGAATATACTATGTACATAGTTGCTAAAACTGAACAGTGCAACAGAGAGAAACCTTTGGTTTCGTGCTGTACATTTCTATATTATCATAGGTTACTGACGGCGTGGTCGGCCACGCCTGCCACGTCGGGCCCCTCTCCCTGGCAAGGCTATATCCTCCTCCGGATACATTGGTGGTGCAGGTGCAGCTCGGATCAGAACATCACGTATGCCCTCAAGGGCCTCACACATGCGAGTTAGTGGCATGGCTACGACCCCCTCATGTAATGTCCGTAGCGCAGCACAAACATCCCTGGTGTTCCGCTCCACAGCACAGCGAATCCGCTCCAGAACACGTCGATTGGCTGTGAATGGGACACAGGGTGGTCAATGAACTACCTCTCCACGAAAACACCTTCATAAAGCAACATGTCATACACATACCACACTAATGCTAATGTGATAGTGCTGAGTCATATGGGAACATGGTTAGGGGTATAACACATATATCGCAGTGTACTACAACTAATAGAAACACAGAGAACACTATACAGGAAGAGGATGTGGGAGGACAACACAACAGTCATACAATAGCTTCTGCATACACACCCACATACTACTGACGTGGCAACAGAATTGGGCAAGGACAGTCATCTCATATCCATTATTTAGGTCAGGTGCAGCATGCAGCAGCCATAACACCTCAGATGGCCAGAAGCATTGTTGTACCGAGGTGTGTTTGGGAATGTCTGCACAGGTCATGTATGGGTCCAGGGTTTTGCTATATGTGGCATAGAGATGCACATGAGCTGTTGGGGCATGTTACGACAGGAACTGTGTGTTATGTGTTTATGGAATTTGCTATTCTCCATGAGATGTTTTGTACTGGATGTAGCCTCATGGGATGCCATATATTTGTGTAAGACTGTGTGACGGCAAATCAGGTTTGGCCTGCCCTAATGATTGTTTTATGACATGACAATGTATGGTCTGATGGGTTACATTGTCAGTATGAGGGCTGGATGTGGGGATGTACACATTATCCGCATGTGCTGGTCCTTGGAATTGCCTGGTGCAAGGACTACACTGATATGTATGCTTGGTGGTGTACAAAATGTACGTGAGCTGATGTTGGGGAATGACTAGAATGTGATGGTGCTGACAGACGTTAATCCCGTGAAGCATTTACGTGTTTTGTGGGAGTGGGTGCTACCTTATGACCCTAGCTGCTTATGTGAGTGTAGTTGAGGATAGACATTGGCATGCTGACTACGTCATTGATAGTGTGGGATGTCAGAGACCTACTACACGGAATAAATGGTTATGTTAAAGCAAATGTGACAATGTAGAGTGGATAAAACAGTACAATAGAGCTGTCTGGACACATAAACATCAGACTATGGTGAGTGAGCAGAACTCTTGCACAGGCATTGTGAACGTGGATGCAGCAATTAGGACATGGAAAACAGTCATAACAACTAGACAACATATGTTTTCCCCTTTCTCATTTGACATAGCATATGGATCCTTACAGGCTGAGCTTCAGTATGTTTATTTTGTACCCTGCTGTAAGGGATAATGTATGTATGACAGTACAGATTGGTCAGATATCTCTATCTACCCACTGGCCAGTACCTATACAGTGTTGTGTCAAATTCCCTAGTTGCCTTTTGTGTCTCCAATAACACATTTCGACTAGGTAATGTATTTCTTTGGTTGCTTGCTCTATGATGATGTATCTGGTTATTTTGTAAAGGAGATGAGGTCTTCAGTTTATGTTATTTCTCATTGGGCTTGACAATTGCTATCATACACCAGTATGTTATGTGAGGTCTTTGTGTAATGCTCTAATGTTTGCATTCGGAAAGGAGGGGTGGGGTGATGTGCCAATTCTGGTAATGTTGTGTGGATACGTGGTGTATGATATGGTCTCAACATGGCAAGCTTATGTTGTAGTTAGTCATATGTGTTTAGGTTTATTTTGCAGCACAGTAATTGTTCACGGATTTGGTCCTTGTTTAACCATTTGTTGAGAAATAGACATGCGTCATACTCATTACTGTATGGTTGCATACAACACATATTGCAGGTATGACACGTATGATACTGGGGACCATCACACGGTATGGGGACATAGGCCCACAATTTAACTGGGACACACATGCTCACAGCCTATGCAATCTGTTGAGGGATTGTTGGCCTTACAGTAAGGGGACATGGTGTTTTCCTTTTCTGTCTGGATTACAGTCTATGTTATGTCTTTCTGTACAGAGGAAATTGAGGAATGTTCTCTCCAAACAAGCCATCAGGTTCATACTGTACGTTTGAGACCCCTCTGTAGATCCGTATCTATGGTTGACCTGACATATTTTCGCACCTCTCTCCATATGCTATGTAATTTGACACCTGCAGATGCAGACTGTGGGGAATGCGTTCTTTGTGCTGTTACATCACAGAGGAGGGTTGCATTGCTATATATATGGTATGTTTGTTTCTTCAACTATTATTTAGATGTCATGCTGTGGTTTACCAGACATCTGGGTGTCTGCAATGAGGTAGACTGTTGCAAGGGCAAGTGTTGATCTTTCTCATGACAACAACATGGTGGCCCTTATACAACATTCCTTTTAGGCCTGCATCTGTGGGTGTCAACTGACCTTCGGTGATTCTGTTTTGCGTCATAGTAACACCATATATTATACCCCACACCATTCTTTCAAGAAACAATATCCCACCAACATGAGCCATACATGTGATATATGTGGTGGTTATGTTGCAACATTCACCACACAAACACCAACTAGTGACTATTGGTGTTTATTTTGGAATTATGACTGTCGTATGTCA
Source organism: Ichthyophis bannanicus (assembly GCA_033557465.1). Classification (NCBI taxonomy): domain Eukaryota; kingdom Metazoa; phylum Chordata; class Amphibia; order Gymnophiona; family Ichthyophiidae; genus Ichthyophis; species Ichthyophis bannanicus. The sequence goes on from CM066050.1 coordinate 127,982,706, forward strand.
CCCACCTTCAGCATCGCGATGTGCAGATACGCCATGGGACCTTAACTCCGCCATCATCGCCTGAGGGTCAGGGCTCTCGGTGTATACTTGCAGCCTGGGTCCGTCGATGTTCTCCCTTGATGCTGCCCCTAGTGGTGATATACTGGGTACAGGTGGCTCTATGGGCTCATCAACAGCACTTGTGCTGCCCCCTGAGACAGCAGGTTCATCCTCCAACACACTCATTGGCACTGTGATGTCAAAGTCACCCTCTTCCTCCACCTCCTCCTCCTCCTCCTCCTCCGCCTCCTCCTCTTCCTCTCCCATTTTACTGTAGTCACCTGCATATTGAACAATAACAAGGAAAACACATATGTTTCAACATAATCATATCTATATATGTGTGGCACAGACACCACAGAGATGATGGGGTGGGTATGTGCGTGTGTGCTGCGTACCCGACCCATGACACCCTCCCATACATGTTTGTCTACGTCATTCAGCTGTTTCTGGGGCACATGTGTGTCGTGTGGCCATGCACATGTTGCATATTTTCCATGTGTATATTTGGAGTGCCATGCCACATGTGTCCCCCATCACATCCCTCCCCCTATCTGTACAACATATGTCCACACATGTGTGAGAATACATCACCCTTACACTTGTTTGGACCATACATTGCCTGTTTATGTTTAATTATGCATTTGAAATATTGTCTCTAGACATACTATATGCTCATTGTTGGATATGTTTGGCTGTGACCCATTGTGCCGTGGATCCCATGTAGCCAGCACCTGTGGCCCACTGAGAAGCACATGTAGCACTGTGCAAATAGTATGTCACACACACGTTACCTGATTAGTGTGCCACAAAATCATATGGTGCTTTGCAATCACAGATGTGCAGGTTGGATAGGAATTGTTGTGTGTAGTTTTGGAAACAGATGGGGAGGTTGCTGTTTTCGAGGGACACATATGTAATATTGTGACAGGGCATGGCAACAACACAGTTTGTGCATGGCCATAACACACACATGTGACACCACTTTTTAAACATGGTGTGGATTGGGTCACAGGTATGGGAGTGTCTGTGCAGCTGAATGATGTGTACTGAAGGGACATTGTGAACCTGGCAATTACTATACATACCTGCGTCAGGATGTGCCGTGTCAAGGGCCTCCGGCAGTCCACGGAGATAGATGTGGCCCAAACGTGTTGCCAGCTCTTGTTCCAATGGTGTGAGTGATGGGATAAAAGGGCCCCCACCACCTGTGCCATGCGCATGTTGTCTTTCAGCCACCATGTGCTGGCGCACCCCTCTTTTTATATCCGAGTACCTCTTTTTGAGGCTTTCAACATCCCTTGTGGGGCCCCCTGCCTCTGCAATTGCAGCACGCACCTCCTCCCATACTGCCATTCGGGTGGCCACTGTTGTGCGACTGCTGAGCCTGCCAAATAAGAGGTCATAGTTTTCAATTACATGCGAGAGTAGGATATAGTTCTCTCTATCACTGAAGCGTAGAGCTCTTTTTCGCTGTGGACCAGGCACAGGTACCCTTTTTCTCTTCCCAGTTTGGACATATTGTGCAGGCTGTGGCCCAAAGATGGTCCTGCATGTCCCTCCCTAGGATGTGCAGTCTGTAGCGTCGGTGTATCACCCACCACAGGTTGGGACACATCCTCCACACCCTCACCCTCACCCTCACCGTCTCTCTCCCTCTCTCTCTCCATCTCTGTATGTTTTAAATGCTCCTTTCAACAGAACAGCACTCACTTAAACAAAACAGAACAATACACAGCATGCAATACAGACTTACAGAATGTTACAGTACAGGACACAGTAAAGGACACATTAACAAAGGGAACAGAAATATTATCTTAGCACAAGGTGAGGAATCTACTCTGCTCCTGACTATCTTACACTGCCTCTCTCCGCTGCCGTACTCCCTGGACTGACTCTCTCCCTCCTTCCTCTGGACTACTCCCACCACAGCCTCTCTACCTATAGATTTTGTTATCCCTCACTGTGCTTCTTTCCTGTGCAGTAGTCCCACCACTGTCTCTGTTTCAGACTTTATCTATGACACCCTCTCTCTCTAACTGTGACTCCTTTCTCAACCCTCAACGTGATGCACGTGTGCAGGCCTATTTATAGTGTATTGCCATGTGTCTTCCATTGCACATGCGCAATTGGGCGGGCGTGACGCTCGTGCGTTGGGCGCGTGCTCGCCAACGCATGGGTGGCCGTACGCGGACAAACGCACATGCGCCCTGAGACACTGTACTGCGCATGTGTCGCAGTACGCATGCGCACTACAACGACTACCGCATGGGTGTCTGTGTTTTGTGCGCATGTTCACGCCGGCGCACATACGTGTGGGCACGCACTGACCGACGCCCATGCGTAGAGTGGCGCACGCGTGCCACCAACGGGCATCGCATGCGATCAACTGCGCATGCGCAGTGTGCGCAAACCACACACCCCAGAATAACATATATTACCATCACAACATTACCCACGGTGAGGGTTGTAGAGTAAGAGCAGGAGGAGTGTGGTTGGTGTGGAGAAGAACGAACGTCTATGCAGTTGTACTAGCGGATTGTATTGGTGTTTGTATTGCTTATTATATTGTGTTGTGTGTGTATTGTCAGTTGTTGTTTTTACTTTTGGATACTGTATAGTGTGTTTTGTGTGTTTGTTAGAGTTTGTGTGGTTGTTAGAGTGTGTTTCGGTAGTGGGACGGGAGGAGTTTATGGCAGCAATATATGCTTATGCATGTGTCCTGAGTGGTGGGCAGATGCTGCGGTTGCCGGACAGGGGAGATGGTGTCCACGGGGCTGCAGCACAGGGCATGGGTGTAGTCCCGCAGCAACTCAGACCTGCAGCTGTGGAGGTGGTCCAGCCATGTGCTGTGCGTTCACGGCACAGACGGCGTGCCGAGGTGCAGGCTCGGCAGCCACGCCTCTACAGGCCCAGGGCACAGCTCCAGGGCATGCGTGAGGACCAGGTCATCTCCCTGTACCGACTGAGCACAAGGGCTATTAGGGAGCTTTATGAGGATTTAAGACCTGACCTCGAGCCCCTGACTGATCGGTCCCATGCAATACCAGGTTTAGTCAAGCTCCTTGCTGCTTTACATTTTTTTGCCTCTGGCTGTTTCCAGTCATCTGTGGCTGCAGTGGGTGGCATGAGCCGCCCATCCTTCTCACGATGTCTCCACCACGTACTGCGTGCCATGGTCAGCCGGGTGGGGAATTACATAGCCATTCCCCACACTAGGCAACAATGGGGGACCCTGAACCAGGCCTTTGAGACATTAGCAGGGATACCACACGTGATGGGAGCTATTGATTGCACACATGTTGCCCTGGTCCCGCCTAGAGACAGGGAGGTGGCGTTTCGCAACCGCAAACACTACCATTCCCTGAATGTTCAGGTTGTATGTGATGCTAATCTGCATATTCTGAATGTGGTCCCTAGGTTTCCAGGGTCCACCCATGACTCCTATATCCTGCATCACTCGGCAATCTTCACACAATTTGAGGGCGGACGTTATGGGGACTGTATTTTGCTGGGTGAGTATGTCATGTGTCGTAATGTATGTATGTGTTTGTAACTTTCTTTATGTCTACTCACATAGCTAGCAAACTCGTTTAAAACCATAAACTTAGATCAACATATGAGCAATGTTTGTTTGGGGACTGTTGTATCTTTAGATTATTACAGGGGTATAGACGTACACATACAGCAGCTACAAACAAACATAGACCATCAGACTCCTAGCATTATATGATCCAGACATTCACATGGTGTGCAGGTGACAACACCCCTGTGCATGTGGCTAGGCTGTTGCACAATCCCTCATAGTGTGTGGTAATATCAACTGCACACATTCTGAGGGGGGGGGTTTGGCCCTCATATGCACGTATCATGATGGGTCATTGCCAAATAATGCTTGTATGTCATTTAACCTTGTGATAATTGCTCATCCATACAGGTAACCCTTCTCATGTGTGTGTGTGGGTTCACACACTCACTCTGGACTGTTGTTGCTACCCAGGAGCCAGTATATAATATGAGGGGTTTTTTGGGAATATCTGATGTATGCTTTTGCCCTTTCCAGCTAGCAGCACTCGTGTGGATATGTATGGTCACGCATTTGGCCTATGTCACAGCAGGGGTGTAACGAAGTATATTTGGTGCTAGTACCTTGGCCTACTGTAGATGATCATGATTTAGCCACATATTGGCCAGTGATCCTCATGTAGTTTAACATATTGGAAAGGGGATGCCTGAAGCTGTGGGCTATGTGTGTGCATACAGAGTTGTATTGTTTTCAGCTACACATGACGGTAATGTACCGATGTGTATCTCTATGAGGTTAAGACATGAGTAGTACAGTGTGCAGGTTTGCAGACCCCACCTTCAGTGGGATGTTCCCAGGATAGACACAGTGCACAGGATTGGTATTTAAACAATTTATGTTTAGCAATATACAGCATAAGGACACAGAGTATGAGATCTAGATATGTTGCCCGTACAGGACAGGATGCATCTAGGTGATATGGTTCACATTATCACCAGCCTCCATGGCATACATGTTCTGTTTTTTTTCCCACCCTCTCATGGCAGCATATTTTACCTAGGTTACTGTTCAGACATACAATATGAACATGTGACACGTGAATCGTTACTATCGTCTCTCATTGGCAGGGGTGCCAATGTGGACAGTCAATGCATTACAATACCCATGTCGCGCACACACACACACAATATGTTACAGTATAGATGGAACTGTTGGGGTATTTCCCATGAGTGTACTTACTTTCTAGGCTATGTGTTCCTTTTCTAACAGCATATGTGTTTTTTACAGCTCATTAATTGTTCGGTTATATGTTGATGTCAGGATTTGTTTTGTGTAGGGTTACTACATCTTAACATATGTCAGTTATGTTGAATATTGACACGCACATTTCTTTTTATTTCCAAGGTGATGCAGGATATGGGTGTCGCCCCTGGCTGCTGACCCCTGTACGTCAGCCACGGACACGTGCAGAGCGGAGGTATAATGAGGCCCATGCCTCCAGCCGCTCAGTCATCGAGCGTACCTTTGGCGTGTTGAAAAGTCGCTTCAGGTGTCTGGATAGGTCAGGCGGGGCCTTACAGTATAAGCCAAGGACTGTTGCAGAGATAATCATAGCCTGTTGCATCCTGCACAACATTGCTCTCAGGCACAATATCCCTGCAGAGATTAATGAGGATCTGGAGCAAGATCCAATGTGCCCCCCTGTACGTGCCAGTGGTGACACACAGGATGGCACAGCAGTCAGACGGAGGTTGATTGGAGAGATCTTCTCATGTGCGTATTACCTACCCACACAGCTTTTTAATCCTATGTGTGTTATGTTTACAGCAGTTACAGTTTATGTCAGGATATGATTTGTATGTGACACCACATTAGTATTTTAGTGCTAATTCACAACTCACATATAGGCATGTGTGAGGCACAAACAATGTGGCCAGTACACAACAGCATTTGGTGCCAGATGATGTGGGTGGTTGCTCATACGGCTGTGTGTGATTTTTAAGGTTAAAATTACAGTTAGTGGCTGCCTGTGTTAGCACCTGTTGTTGTTGTTGAGCACAAATGATGTTTTGTGATGATATGGGTGGATAACAGTGTTAGCCATATGGTGAGATGTTCACAGTGTGAGACCAGTCCACGTTTGGGGACATTAGTCCAGTGGGTTGAATTTATATGTTTCACCTTTGGGGTGTACATTTGGTTCTTACACTCCTGTCAGCTGGCTATGTGTTGCTTTGTTATTATGGCCGTATCAGGACATACATATCACAGGACAGATGCTTAGTAGTAGTTTCTGCGGATATTAGGGTATCTATGTGTAGGGTGTTAATGTCACCCTACAGTGTGTCGGAATGTATACTGCACCAGAAAGCCATGACATGGACATGTTATAGGATGGGGATCTGAGCATTGTCCAGCCAGAGAGGTAGTATTGCCACATTTACATGTAGGCGAATTGACCTTAGGTACAGTGCTACATATGTACACAGATACAGAGGATAACCTACCCCATATCAGCGAGGGGTGCGTTACAGTGGGCAGGATGAGCACAGAATGTGTTGGTGGCTTATGGTTGTGCAGAATTCTCAGGGAGTACATGGCATATCTTGCTGATAAATTCTCAACATATGCCATCATGCCTCAGCTACAGGCTGGGTATGTGAGCAGTGTAGGATAGTACAGTCCACATTACATAGATTGCATAGATAGTCGGACAGGGAAGGGGAGGATTATGTTGGCAAGGAAAACCAGACATATGTGAGAGTTGTTTCTCTGAGGTACACATATTGGCTATCCATGCGTTGACATTCTCAATGACACACAGTGTGATGGCATGCAGCCATCATGGTTTGCGTAAAAAATATACATGCCATTGGTGTTTTAATGACATGACGCACACATTGACAGCTATCTGTGGAGATCATCAGCAAATAGCTGTCACTATGATTCAAGGTATGACATCTACACACCAGGATATGTATTTGTTCCCTGCATACATGAGACACTCGTGCATATTCCATATGTGTTTCCAGAATTGTAAGCGACTTTGCATTCAACATTGACACACCCCTACACAAAGATAGGGGGCATTGTTGCCAATATAGTGGATCTGTGTGACTCGTCTGTACTTTGTGATGAGGTGCAAACATGGTGGTTTCTGACATGTCTGTTGATCTTTCTGTACAACAACACAGAGGTACGATGGGGACAGGATTGATTATGGACACCTGAGGATAGCCTCCTACAACTCTGTGCTGCCTCTCACATGTGAGAGATCTATACATTGTGATAGGGAGCAGTCAGACATTAGGTGATGGTGTGGGGTATGAGAGTTGTGGACAGGAAGGTGCAGTGTGTGATACTCTTGTAGAACATGACATGTTTGTTACTGTTGTGTTTCCCAATGCACAGGACATAGTTTATTCAGATGCTGTTGATGTGTTGGATTGGCATGTGACTGAACATCACCCAATATGCTTTGCGTTGGGGTAGGTGGATGTACAGGGAGATTGTGTGTGCCTGGGGTCATGTGGAAAACATATCTTCATTGCTCCATCATATTGGGCAGATGGTGTGTTGTTTTGTGTTTCACTTCAGGCTCCATCACCCATCCCTTGCTGTTGTCACACATATCCCCATGTGTTTGTGTTCAGCATGTCCTGTGCCACACTGTATATGTGACAGTTACAGCATATCTGCATGTGTGTGTATTTAAGGTTTGTATTTGGTTTGCCTGCACTTGCTCCCTACCCCAACATTGTACCATAAGCCAACAACAGGGTATTATTGCCGGTTCACGGGGCCTTTATATGTCTAAAGGTCCACTTGGACACATACAGGCCATGTGTTGCAGCTGGACTGCAGAAATATGCATACTTTGTGTGTGGGTGATTACAGGTTGCCTGTGTGATGAGACACTCTTCAGGCATAGTACATTATCATGTACTGTGAGGGGACTGTGCACCTGGGGGGCAGTTGTGACTGTGGTATGTGTTCCGTAGTGCTGTTTACCTTATGCGTATTATCAACATGTGTTGTGTGGTGTGCGACAAAATGTGTCTTGTGTTCTGAGTCACCACTGATGTTCACCTTTATTTATTTTCAGATATGACCATAATGTGGACATGCATCAGCAGCGGCTTGACCTTTTGTTTGTACACGGACTGCTGAGATTCTCTGCCTTCACTGTCACCTCTTATTGCTGTGTAGTGGTTCATGGGATTGCTGACATACACCTGATGCACACACAAGGTAAGTTGCACATTTGTTAATTGCAGATTTGTATCTATGTTTACCTGTTGATGAATCATAATTGTCTTATATGCATATAATGTTTCCTCTATGTGCACATAAACAGATGCATGTCGTGTGTAGCTGTGACACACCTGTGTGACACGAGCATGGACATGACCATACCCATGTTTTACCCATGTGTGTGTTTCGGATTAATGATGTCATGACCAATGTTTTGTTGAGTAATGTACTGTGTGGTTTCACATACCTTTCTTGTGCATTTGCAAAGGTGTAACGGTGTGCATTGTGTGGTGTTTTTCATAGGTGGCTCACAAGAACATACGTATCCTCTCATGACACAGGGCTGAGTACATACCGGACACATCTATTACAGTGCATCTGGTGTCACCATCACCCACCTTTTGAAGAAACAACACCATAGACATTTTACACCAGAAAGTGCCCCATTGGATGTTTTACCTCTGCGAGTGAGACATATGACTGCGATGGACAGTATTACTATTAAGCTACTTAATTCTCCATTACAGAGGTGTTCTCTGCACTGTTTGTGTGATGTTTCTGCAGGGAGTCCTGCTCATTGTTGAGAACACACATGAACTTTCAAAGACAGTGGAATGTTGACATGTCACGCTTGACTATTCCTAGCCATATTTGGTGGAACACTATTAACCTCACCTGTTGGATTGCACATAGTATTGTTACTTTTGGCAGTGTTCCCCCCGTGTGCAGCAGCAAATGACATGGATAGTGCAGCTGATCCATTCGAACACAGTTTTAGTATTGTTACGTTTTGGCCCTGGGTGTGACATGCCACCCAGGATACCCTCATCTTTTTCTTCCTAATCAAGCATACACCCATGTTTGCGCCATACAGCCAACGATGGAGCACTCCTATTGTGTATGTCCACCTGCTTTCCACATGCACATGCTACAAGTGTAACCTCAACAATGATTTTGGACACACGACCATCTTTAATTAATGTGGTCAATGTGACAAGGGTGTTTACGTGCATGTGTGGCATCACTGTCTCATGTTGCACTGTGGATGGTGCTTTTGCATATGACGGACTATGTTTGTGAGACAAAACATGTGGACCTCAGACTTCTTTGTGGCTCCGTATAGGATGTTTGGCCCTCATTTCCTTGTTCAGATGCTGCTTATTGTGTTTGTTGGATGTGCAGACGTGACAGTCTGCATGTATGTCAACACCTTGCATTTCCCATGTGCACAGTCCAGGCTATGCCCTGTGGTAGAGACACTCACATTGCGACATGATGTTTGCAGTGTGGCAATGTGGGTCACCGTTGCACTTCGTCAATTGTGCATTCCATGTATTATGTTATATGTGGCCAAACACTGTCTACTCTGAAAAGGTTGCAGGGCCACCTCCTTCATGGTGGTATATGTATAGGTTTGGGAAGGTAGTTGAGTTTGTATTTTGTTTGTGTTCATGTGCCTGTCCTACCTGTTGCATATACTCATTGTGATTTTGAGGAGAGTTTGTGTCTACATTGTTGCAGCTTTGATTCCTAGCTCAGACATTATGTGAGACCACACACATTACTTTCCCAGCGTGATTTTCACAATAAAACATTTTCTCAACATAGGCTTTTTTGGTTTGGTTGTCTCCTGTGTTGCAAGATGGATATGGTTTGAGGGACACATGATGTGTGTTGTGTCCTCAATATGCAGCGCCAACTCTCTACATGCACTCATATGTGCATTACACCTTTGCAGCATGCAGAATCAGGTAGGGGCTGGGGGTCTGCTGCCCAGTGCATTGTATGCAGTGGCTGCACATTATATCTCATGCTCTTCATTTGTGGTGGTTGAATTAACTTTTCTGTGTGAGTTAGATTTATGCCCTATTAGAGGGGTTTCAATATTCCATCAGAGATGCACTCACCTTCATATTATGATGGCACTGACTACACTATTTGTGATGTGTATACCAAATAAAGATATTTATTCCACATACATGTGGCTCTTTTGGTGATTGAGCAGGGTGATACAAAGGCACACATTGCATTGCCTGTTTCTCAGTCCTGCGTCTTTGTGACCCAGGGACTGCATTGTTTATTTTGTCAATATCATTGGATGAGGATTAACTGGTCTTTGTTCCACGGTAATGAGGGGTTACATGACTTGACCTAGGCCACATGGGGTGCTAGTGGGAATTGATCAGTGTTTGCTTGGGTCCAAGGCCATTTTGTTAACAGTAGGTTAGTCCTTCTCTCTTTGATCACATTAACACTTGTCTGGGGCCATTTGCCACACATGTACATGTGCCACCTGTGCTCGCATCCTTGTACAGTGACAGCTGTGTATCTGGCAGACACATGTAACCTCACTGGGTATTCACGGTTGCCACACAGTGTGCTTAGTATGCTTGGCTCAGTGTGCTCAGTGTGTTACTGTGTACTCAGTGTACTGTTTCTGGGAGTGGCTATAGTCATGTGTTTTCTACTCTGTATGTTTTTGTTTTGATTAGCACATGTGCTATATCCTTTGTTTTCTAATCTGCTGACTGTACCATGAGGTAACAGCAGGTTCCTCACCTCTACATACACCCTTCTCTCTCCTCACTGTACGTCAAGGTGCATCCTGTGTGCTGCTTAGCCATCACATATTATTTCGTTTCAGAGGTGTCCCACTTTAGGGTGTTTACATGGCAACACATCAGGGGGTTTTGGTTTTCTGTGATTCAGGTGTTGTGTGTTACACCTGATTACATGTGGAACTTTCTCATGTCCTGATCCAAATTATTAACATATTCCACATACCGTCCTCTGTTGCCCTTGTGGTATATTTTTCCCCTCTTTTGCATGCTGTATCCACTGCAGAACATTTCATTGTGTGTGCACATGTGCACCACATCACAAATACAGACTGCAATTGTATGAGTAATTAGCAGCTCTGCATGTGCATTTCATCATGCTTACTTTTTGGTGTTTGCTTGTCCTGACAGTCAGCAGGCGGTTTGTTTAATGGACTGCACTCTTTCTTTCTGCAGTCTTTGCTAAGGAGCTCACATTGTTGGTGTGGCATGCCGGTTTAGCCATTGTGATTTGTGGTAGTGGTCATTAGTGTGCTTCCTGTGTGGTGTCTTATATTTGTATGCTTTTCCATAAAAGGTGTTTAACATTTGTTTGAGGGTCATATATGTACTGATGTGTGCTGTGAGCATATTGTACCCTCAACTGGGTTGTCCATTTTAATGGGTGCCACATGGGTTGGGGATGATTTCTGCAGTTCAGCAACTGATCTTCATCCCTCTTTTACTTTTGTATTGTTTTTGTGTTTTAGCTCTGTGCAGTGCTTGTGTTACGTGTGGGTTTGCCACATACCTCCTTTGCCATTCCAACTGAGGGATGTTAGTGCTACTGGGTTACGTTTCTGGGTTCATCTCTACATCCTTGGGGCATCTTTTGCCATGCCTTTGATTGACACAGCTTATGGGTTACATACAATAGTGTCTTGGGAGTTGACAGCCTTTCCACATGGCCTTTGTGGAGAATGAGGTTTTCATTTCCTAGCAATGTGTGTGCCTTCTGAAACACCATAAAAGGTGCATTAATATCTGGCACAAGGGGGTAGTTCTTTTGAGACAGCATCACAGATTGCTGTACAGTTGCACACAGACAGTTGACATACCTCTGCCAACCTTATTCACTGGAACATTCAAACCATGATCACCCCTCCATCATTCACTATCTGCACAAGTTGTCAGCATTCACAACAGAGGAGTATTGGCTTCTTCCCCAGAGCATGAGTTTAATGGAGCTGTAGTACTCCAACGGGAATAGGGCAGTTTACAAGATAAGATACACTCTAATCCCCTGTTCATATCAGTCGCCTGCCCCTGTCTGCAGCCCCTCCCTGCCAAATCAGGTATGGCAGACCTTGGTCAACACACCGACTTACATTTCCCATACGTTACAATGCACACTGCTGCCATCTGGGACAGTGCTCTCACCTTACCCTGCCTCATATAGCACACTTGGCTACACTTTCACCAACATTGTAGGGTGCCATGGCGGACATTGCATTTTCACATGTGCCCTCTGCATTAACCTATGGGCGACGTTCTGTTACACTGCTTTGCGAGTGTATTTGCTATCGGTTATGATTCTACATATATACAATACGGTACTCCTAAAACAATATTACCCCTAACAGCTACTGCCTCAGCCAGCTATCTTCATTTTGCACTGTTGGGTATCGTACCCCTGATCCCTGCAGCATTGGTTGGTGTGGTAACCATTGTGCTGCAGCTTTGCTCTCTGATTTGCACATCAGCACGTCACTTATGCCTTTCAGTATTGACATGACACAGAACACAGTAGCGCAACGCTCTCTGCCCAGCATACCACCGCCTTATGCCACCCATTATATATCAGCCTCCTAACATTACACAGCACACAGCAGTCTGCATTAGTCACTGTGGGGATTGAACCCCTGATCCCTGCAGCATTGGTGGGAGCTATAACCATTGTGCTGTGGCTCTGTGTTTCTGTTTGCACATCAGCGCCCCACTTATACCTTCCATTATGCGATTGCCGCCGTAACCGGCGCACCGCCTTCTGCCGCCCAGTAGTAATATGCCGCCAGATAACATCAGCGCGACGCTTTATGCCGCCCAGCATTCAAATGTCGCATAAAAACATCAGCGCGCCTCCTTATCCCGTCCAGTTTTGATGTGTGCCAAAACAAAACTCAGCGGGCTGCTTTATTTGGCCCAGTATTCCTCTGCCTCATAAACTAACACCTCAGCGAGCCATTGCGCATTGTGTGGTTTCGAACCCCTGCTCCCTGCACCATTGGTCAGTGCTTCAACCATTGTGCTGTGGCTCTGTCCTTCTGTTTGATCAGCGCGACACATATGCCTCCCGTTCGGCTCTCATTTGCGGTAAGGTGCGGAGCGCACACGGGCGCCGCGCACCTTAGCGCATCTGTCAATCACGGCTTTTCTTCTTCAGGACGGAACGCCCACTCCTTATACGGCACACTCACTCTACCGCGACCCGCACTTTACCGGCCTGTTAGTAAACATGCCCCTTAGTCTTAAATAGTTTACCCTGTAGCTTCATTGCATGTCCCCTAGTCTTTCTATATTCTGATAACATAAACAATTGATCTACGTTTACCCGTTCCACTCCGTTCATTAATTTATAGACTTCTATCATATCTCCCCTCAGCCTTTTCTTTTCCAGGTTAAAGAGCCCTAACCTTTTTAGCCTTTCTTCATAGGGGTATCCTTCCATCCCCTTTACCATTTTGGTGGCTCTTCTCTGAACCTTTTCTAATAACACTATATCCTTTTTAAGATATGATGACCAGAATTTCACACAATATTCAAGGTGCGGTCTTACCATGGAACGATATAGAAGCATAATAATATCCTTTCTTTTATTTTCCATTCCTTTCCTTATGATACCTAGCATTCTATTTGCTCTCTTGGTCGCTGCTGCAAACTGGGCCGAGGGTTTCAACATGTTATCCATAATGATGCCTAAATCTTTCTCCTGGGTGGTGGTTCCTGATGTGGAACCTTGCATCGTGTAACCATAGTTTGGGTTGTTCTTCCCTAGGTGCATAACTTTGCACTTATCCACATTAAATTTCATCTGCCATTTTGATGCCAAGTCTTCCAATTTATCAAGATCCTCTTGCAATTTTCCACAATCTTCTTGGGTTTTAACAACTTTAAATAGTTTTGTGTCATCTTCAAATTTGATAACCTCACTCGTTATTCCCATTTCCAGGTCATTTATGAATATGTCAAAAAGCAGCGGACCCAGCACAGACCACCAGTATTCACCTTTCTCCATTGTGAAAATTGTCCACTTAGCCCTACCCTCTGCTTTCTATCTTTTAACCAGTTCCTGATCCACAATAGTACACTGCCTCCTATCCCATGACTCTTTAGTTTTGCCAAATGTCTCTGATGATGGACCTTGTCAAAAGCTTTCTGAAAGTCGAAATACACTATATCAACTGACTCACCTTTGTCTACCTGTTTATTCACACCTTCAAAAAAACATATCAGGTTAGTAAAACAAGATCTTCCTTGTCTAAAGCCATGTTGGCTATCTCCCATTAAGCCATGACTATCTACATGTTCAGCAATTTTGTTCTTTATGATGGTTTCTACCATTTTTCCCGGTACTGACATCAGGCTCACCGGTCTGTAGTTTCCTGGATCACCCCTGGAACCCTTTTTAAAAATTGGTGTAACATTTGCCATCCTCCAATGTTCAGGTATTACAGATGATTTTAATGATAGTTCACAGATTACTAATAGCAGGTCTGCAATCTCATATATCAGTTCTTTCAACATCCTTTGATGTATATCATCCGGCCTAGGTGATTTGCTACTCTTCAGTTTATCTAATAGTTGCAATACATCTTCCCAATGTATCGATATTTCCTTCAATTCTTCCTCACCTTTAAATACCACTTCAGTCATGGGTAACATCCCTACATCTTCCTCAGTAAAGACCGAAGCAAAGAATTCATTCAGTCTCTCTGCTATCACCTTGTCGCCTGTTAGTGCCCCTTTAACCCCTCTATCATCTAATGGACTAACTGACTCTCTCACAGGTTTTTTTGCTACGAATGTACTTGAAAAAGTCTTTATTTTGCGTTTTTGCTTCCGCAGCAAGCTTCTTCTCAAATTCTCCGTTTGCCTGCCTTATCAATGCCTTGCATTTAACTTGCCAGTGCTTATGCTGTTTTTAGGTTTCGACGTTTGGCTCTTTTTTCCATTTCCTGAAAGATGCTTTTTTGGCAACAACATCCTACCTGACCTCACCTTTAAACCATGCTCTGTGCTGCTGTGGCCATTTTAACACTTAACACAGCCGCAGGAGCATTTCGTATGTTTCCATGGCTGTGCTGTAGTGAAACAGCCTGGCCGTGGTATTTACAGTAAAGAAAATCAGCACTTCCTGCTTTACTAAAAGTGCTGTGGCTGGGCTGCTTTACTACAGCACAGCCGCAAGAACAAATTAAATTGCTCTTATGACTTTATTAAGTTTTAATAGGGCCACGGTGGCACAGTGCAGGCAAAGGAAGAGAGGAGGTAGCCACAGCCATATTAACACTTAACACAGCCGTGGGAACACTTTTGTTTGCAGGAAGTGCTGATTGTGCTTTACTGTAAATGCCACATCCAGGCTGCTTCAGTACAGCACAGCCATGGAAGTAAACAAAATGATGGGGGGGGGGGGGGGGGGGCTGTTACTGGAAATAGGCTGATACTGGGTGCCGGGGGGGGGGGGGGGTGGAAATGGGCTGATACTGGGACTGGGCATGGAAATGGACTTATGCTGGAAGGGGACTGGGACTGGAAGGTGACTGGCCCTGGAATGGGGCTAATTTTAGGGCTGGGTGCCTGGTAATGAATGGTGGCTAGTGTTGATAAATGCTGAGGTCAGGGTATGAAAAAGAAGGAGATTCTGGGGTAGTGAGAAGGAAGAGGAGGACAGATATGGCTTTGTTTCTTCTCCAGCTTCCACAATAACCATGTAAAGGTTGAGAGAGCAGGGTATAAGATCAGATTCTGGGGTAAAGAGGAGGAAAGAAAGGGTTAATAACTATTGGAGAAGGAGATAGATGGATGGGCACCAGGGACATGGGGATGTGAGAGAACACAGACATGGGCTTAGGTAGAGAATCTAAGTCTGGGTGAGAAAACAGAAGTGTTATGTAGGCTGGGTATTGGGCATGTAAGCGGGGACTCATGACTGGGTAGGGTGAAAAAGTAGGGATTTGAGTTGTCTGGGGGGATAATGGAGACTAAGAAATTGACCAGAGATTAGAAGGACACTGGGGACAAGATGATTGGGTGAAGGGTATGAACAGGGCTGTGAGACAAAATGCAGAAATATGGGGAGGCACAAAAGTTTCAAGGACCTTGGAGGGTTTGGGGAAAAACTGGGGGTGGTTGAAAAGGACTGAGAGCTATAAAGTGGGTAGGAGTCACAGGAAATGACAGGTCTTCCTAGAAGGTAGTGAGAGAGAGTAGAAATGGGGGAGGTAGAAGTGGAAATGGAAAGCTGGTTAGGGGTTAAAATATAAGAAAGGTAGAGAGGGGATGTGCTAGGGAATGAACTGGAGCTGATTAGGGGATGAGAGGCAGAAAGTCGTAGATGAGGCTTGGGAAGGGATGTGTACAGAGGATAGAAATGAGGGACTAGAAAATGGTTGAAAGATGGGGACAAAGGAGGCTTGCGAAGGAATGAGACACATGGGAAATGGAAGGACTAAGGAAGTAAGGTTAGGAAATGGAAAGCTGGTAAGAAGATGAAAGATGAAACGAGGAAACTGCTAGGTACGTATGACCTAGATTGGCCACTATTGGAAACAGGATACTGGGCTTGATGGACCTTGGTCTGACCCAGTATGGCATACCTTATGTTATGTTCTTATGTTCTTAAGACAGAAGATTGAAGAAGGGAGAGGGAGGAATAGAATAAATCTATAGTTAGGGTAAAAGGCAGATGAGAGAAATGGAGAAAAATAGATGAAACAAGAGGATTAGTGTCGGAGAGAGATGTAGCAAAGGAAAGGACGAAGATAGGCAGGGTGAAGAAACAGAAAATGGAAATGAGATCCTGGAAAGGACTTAGAAGAAAACCAACAAGAGAAGTGGAAAAGAGAGACCAGGACCAACCAACTAGAAAAATAAAATGATCAGACAATAAAGGTACAAAAGAGTGGCAGTTTTTTAGAGAATGAAATATGTCAGTTTTGAAAATGTGCATTTCTTAGAGTTCAGTAGAGGAGAATCTGCTTCTCTTTCTTCAGTGTCTGTTCTGGAGGTTATCCATTTGAATTTTTGTCTGTATATTTTTTTCTAATTTGTAGTTTCTTATTATTTACTAGGTAATGGTCTGTATTTTCCATGGGCAGCCAAGGTGAGGGATTCTGTTAACATGTTGGTTCTGTAGTAGTTCGGCTTATTCTCTTTTTCCAACTAGAAACATAGAAATATGATGACAGAAAAAGACCATATGGCCTATCTAGTCTGTCCTCCCATATCAACAACAACAACAGTCCCCTTTTTTCCTTTAGAGATCCTCTGTGTTTGTCCCATGCTTTATTAAATTCAGTTACTGTCCTCATCTCTACCACCTCCACTGGGAGACTATTCCACGGATCCACCACTCTTTCCATAAAGAAATATTTCCGCATATCACTCCTGAATCTATCTCCCTTCACCCTCACCCCATGAACCCTTGTAGCAGAACTTGCTTTCAATTGAAAGAGGCTCTCTCCCTGAACATTTATGCCACGGAGTTATTTAAACATCTCAATCATATCACCTCTATCCCACCTTTCCTCTAAGGTGTACATATTAAGATCCCTAAGTCTGTCCTCATATGTTTTATAATAATAACCATTTTAGTAGCCATCCTCTGCACCGACTCCAGCCTGTTCACGTCCTTTTGAAGGTGTGCTCTCCAGAATTGCACACTATACTCCAAATGAGGTCGCACCAAAGACTTATATAGAGGCATTACCACCTCCTTTTTTCTGCTAGCCATTCCTCTCCATATGCACCCAAGCATTCTTCTAGCTTTTGCAGTCACCTTTTCTACCTGTTTAGCTACTTTAAGATCATCAGACACAACCACGCCTAGGTCCCGCTCTTCTTTAGTGGACAAAGATACTTCACCCCCTATACTATATTGCTCCCTTGGATTGCTGCAGCCCAAATGCATGACCTTACATTTTTTAACATTAAATCCCAGCTGCCAAATTCTATGACCATTCTTCAAGCTTAGCTAGATCCCTCCTCATGCTATCTCCACCTTCCTGGGTGTCTACTCTATTGCAGATTTTGGTATCATACCCGACAGCCCTATATCACTAACAAAGATGTTCAATATACCTGTATATAGTTTAAACACTGTTCGATGTAACTGCTTACCATAGCAATGTTTTATGTATTTGTTGTTTAATGTAAACTGCCACTGATCTTGGGAAGTGGCGGTATATAAGAGATTTGCAAATAAATAAAATAAATAAAAAGAATCGGACCAAGGACAGATCCCTGGGGCACACCACTGGTAACATCCTTCTCCTCAGAGTGAGCTCCATTTACATGTACTCTTTGTTGCCTCCCACTCAACCAATTTCTAACCCAAGCAGTAACTTTAGGGTCCATCCCTAGGGTGCTCAGTTTGTTTATAAGTTGCCTGTGAGGAACTAGAAGTTACTGGTATTCTAGAATATTTGCAGTGCTGATTTTTCATAAGAAGAATTTAATTAGATTTTGTGCTGGTGCTGGCTGTCCATTTTCAGGGTTTTGTTTATTTATTTATTTATTTGTATATTTAACATTTTAATAAAGTGCCATGGAAGTCGGGATAGGATGGGGGATGGTCACAATATGATGTGCTTGGCAAAGTTCCTATTGAAAGTGGGGGCCGGAGCAGGAAGGGGGATTATGAGGAAGGAAGATGTCATGGGAGATCTGATTGGAAAGAAGGATGTCATGTGGAGATATGTGCTCATGGGTATTATATTTTACTGCTGTAAAACTGGAGATATTTTTTGCTTAATGCTAGGGCTCACATTACATACTTTGGCCAATAGTGTGCATGTACTCATGCTCTCTGCCCATGCAGTAAGTATTTGGCCTGTGCACTAACTGCAAGGCATTTACCAATTGCACCCCTGACAGTGCACAGCCTCTGCACCTATCACATGTTAGATTTTACTCCCAATGCATGATAAGTGCTTTTACTACAATTTTTTTTTTTTTTTTTTTTTATTTATGAAATTTCAAAAAATAATCAAGAAAGTTTACATAAACATTCCTGCAGAAACTGAGAAGGCAATCAGAAAACCATCCACAATGATGGGACGTACAAACAAAAAGAAATAATTACATAAGTACAGAGTGCCTACTCTCCCTAGCCCACAATGGGGGAATTAACATAGTAATCATTTAAACCCAATATATCAAGAAAACAGCATACAGTCATGAAACGGACCAACAATCCTATGTGTCAATAGCAGCTTCCAGACGTCTGGCATTTATGAAAGCCAACAATTGGGAGGGCTCAAAAAAAATATAGGAAATTGTCTGGTACTTCACCAGACACTTACAAGAAAAAAGAGCCCCCCCAATTGTGTAACCCCAGAGCGGAGCAGTAAAAACTCTCTGCGCCGCTTCTGGGTTTCCCTTGATAAGTCGGGATATATACGGACAGAAAGCCCTCGAAACATAATTTTCCGCTTATGAAAAAATAATTTCAACAGCCATTCCTTGTCGGACAATAAAGCAAAAGTTATTAAAAGCGTTGAAGGCTCCTGAGATTCTAAACCAGAGTTTTCTAATATATCAGACGCATTCAAAACGCTTTCCTGAGTTTGGTTACCCCCTAAAACCGGAACTCGCTTTGCTTTAGGTAAATAATATATTTTAACCAATGGTGGCACCAACTCAGGGGATACCCCAAGTATCTCTACCAAATACTTTTTGAACATATCTCTAGCAGAAATAGATGGAACTTTAGGAAAGTTAATAATTCTCAAATTGTTAGCTCTGGATTGATTGTCCAAAATTTCAATTTTCATTTGTAGGGACTGAAAGTTCTTTCTATGTCCATCAGAATATTCCTCAAGACACAGTACCTTATTACGTACATCAACAGAGTCCATTTGAATCGTAGAGACCTTCCTCTCCAAGTCATTCACCAGACCCACTGAATGATTCACTTTGTTAGCCAAAGAAGAAACTTGAGGCAACAAAACCTCACCCAGGGAAACAATTGCATTCCAAATGGCCTCCAATGTGAAATCCTGAGGTCTCTGCAAGGTGAAAGACACTCCCGACTCAGCAGGTGATGCAATTGGCTCCATAATCGCCGAAGGACCGTCTCTGCCCGAAGAGGGAAAATCCTTCTCTGGGCGTGCCTCTTCAAACGGCACCAAAGATCTTAGCGAAACCAGTTCTCCACACGGCTCACTCTCTGCCCCAACCGAGACAGCCCGACCTGGCCCTCGTGAGAAACTGCCCCCTACACCTGAGGAAGGAGTAAGTAACTCCAGGAAGCCTTCTGGCAAGGGCTGGCTACGAGGCAATTTTGGTGCCGGACTCAATGCGGGGGATAAAGATGATAGCGACGCAGACTCCGGGCACACCAGCTCCGGCGAGCCTGCTAGCCGCAAAACTCCTCCCGCTGCTTCCGAGACCCGTGCGGTGCGAACAAGAAATGGGTCTAACGGGCCCAAAACAGGATTAACAATCGGCGTAGAGGTGTCCGTAGGCTGTGAGGGCAACGGCCCGGACTTCCCCTTTCGCTTCCTCCCCATCAGCGCACTCACACGAAACTGACTGCTGCATCAGCCATCTTGGAAACGCCCCCCTTACTACAATTTAATAAGCAGGCCCCTTAGTTATTTTGAATTGCCATTTTAATTTTGTTGTATAGTTCATTACTTACGTAATGGCAATTAATACTTACTAAATTAGATCAAATATGGATAAATATGCGTTATGGGGCCAGCATGAATTTAGGAAAGGGAGATCATGGTTTACTAATCCATTAAAATTATTTGAAAGTATGAATAAGTATATGAATAAAGCAAGTTTGTGAATATACAGCACTTTTAATTTGCAAACTGTCTTATTTCACAAAAAAGAAACCAAACCAAGGAAAATCTAACAAGCAAATGACTCAATAAAAGAAATAACTTGTTAGGGACTATCCTGAGCAGGATCGTGGATGGAGAGGCTAGGCCTAAAAGAAAGGAACCAGGCAGAATCAGGAACTGGAAGATGAAGCAGTGGCAGAACTAGAGCAGGAACCAGATGTGGAGAAGGGGTGCCACATGACTCCAGATGTGCCTGACAGACTTGTCCAGTCCTCGATTTACCCCCATTACGTGCAAGGGTATGTATTCTGATTTATCTCTTGCATTCCATAAGAAAAGAAAACTACAAATCTCCTCATGCAAGGAGGTAAACCCAGGACTGGATGTCAGGCACATCTGGAGTCAGTTGGCAACCCTAGATGTGGATCAGGAAACCTATAAGAGAAGCTATGGTAGGACTAGGGCAGGAGCCAGGTGTTTTGTCAGTGAGCAGGAACAAGAAGTAGATGAATGTTTGGAAGCCAACCCTCCACTAGAAAGGCATAAGGAGCTGGGTTGGCACAAGTCTACCAAAAAGGTGTTGAACCAGCAAGAATATATCTGGCTAGGCTGCCTTGTGTAGAGTATGCAATAACACACATGCCTTACTAGTCCATTGGGCTCCTCTAGAGGCAGGTGTCTTGTTTACCCGCTTCTAAGATATCTTTCTTGAATTTTGGCTTTGGGCTCTGTAGCTTAAGCTTCAAGTCCTGCTTTTTTTTTTTCCAATCCTCAGGATCATGGGTTCAGATCTCAGCTGACTTTACATAGATAAATGCATACAAATAAAATGGAAGAGGTTCATTCCAACGTAGCAGAGATCACAAAGAGATCTTATCG
The DNA here is from genome assembly GCA_033557465.1 of Ichthyophis bannanicus. Classification (NCBI taxonomy): domain Eukaryota; kingdom Metazoa; phylum Chordata; class Amphibia; order Gymnophiona; family Ichthyophiidae; genus Ichthyophis; species Ichthyophis bannanicus. The sequence goes on from CM066050.1 coordinate 128,004,017, forward strand.
CCAGCCACAATAAGAAAAATAAGAAAGGGGAACCAGACCTCTCAATAACACTTTAAACTATTCTGCAACAAAAAAGCTAATTTTGCGAATTTCAAGATCTCAAGCTTTCTCCCCCCCCCCCCCCGATCCAACTAAAATGGTGGGATTGAGCTCTTCCAGAACCTTATCACTACCAATCTTGCTGCCAGTAATAAACACAAAAGTAACTTCTGTTTCACCAGAAGATCATCTAGACCAACATAACCTGATAAAAAAACAATGGACCATGAATATTTAATCCAAAAATTGGTTGCACATACTTACTGATTTCAAGCTTGAAAGATTAAATGTGGGAACAGTCTCACCATAAATGTAAGCAAGACTCCCTTGATCCACACCCATTCCAGCATCAGTCAGATATAGAAACATCCAATCTATGCAGGAATATCAGAGTGGTATATATTCTCATCATTATCATTGTCTGGGTGTTAAGTAGCAAACCCTCTCCCAAAATTGCCCATTTAAGCATAAGAACATAAGAACATAAGATATGCCATACTGGGTCAGACCAAGGTCCATCAAGCCCAGCATTCTGTTTCCAACAGTGGCCAATCTAGGTCATACGTACCTAGCAGTTTCCCCAAGGGACACAGGTTCCACAATGCTTGTACTGGTTCAAGCATTGGTATCCTGGGTCCCTTCTTAATAATGGTTTATGGACCTTTCCTCCAGGAACTTGTCCAAACCTTTTTTAAACCCAGCTACACTAACAGCCTTTACTACATCCTCCGGAAACAAATTCCAGAGTTTGATTACACGTTGAGTGAAAAAATATTTTCTTTTATTAGTCTTAAATAGTTTACCCTGTAGCTTCATTGCATGTCCCCTAGTCTTTCCATATTCTGATAAGGTAAACAATCGATCACAAGCACATCAAGCACATTGACCACTGCCACATTTTGAAACAAACTTTCTACGCATTGAAATAAAACTGGTTCAAGGAACAAAGAGGACTACAAAAAATGTTCCTTGAAATCAGCAGAGCTAGAAAAATGTCTTAGTTGGAAGGATAATGATAGACCCGGGTCAGACTTCAAATTGTGCTTACAGTTAGATGAACCTTCAACTGAAAGGCAATAGAATGTTAAGGAACTGTCTTGCTTATTAATCAAACACTGGATATCACTAACCATCCCCTTTACAAAAGTCTGTGACAATAATGGAGAATAGGATGAAAATATCTATAATGACATATATAGTTCTCCACATCAAAAGAGTTGCACTAACAAGTGGTTGGCATACTTTCTCTCATGCTCTCCTTTATCTAAAAAGGGCAATGTACACATTTTTTAACTGACCACCTTCTGCCCTAATCTCATCGAATGGTCATCAATACTTAGAAGGTCTAAATAGATAATGATTTCAAACAACTACACCAATAATATCATTGGAGGTTGCATAGAACAATTCTCCTTTAAAAGTAGGTGTAACCAAAATCCAAAATCTCACTTTTGAATTTCACCTCTGGCAGATATAAGTAACAAAATGCCTATGCATTTTTGCAAAAGAAAAAACATCTTAGGAATTTTAATAGGAATCTGTGATAATAAAAACAATTTGTGCAAGAATAAACATTCTAATAAAACTGATTCTTACTAGAAAAGAAACCATCATGCCTTTCTAGGAACAAAGCATATTTCTAACTCTCTTGTACAATAAATCATAATTCAAAGAGTAAAACAAGAATAAATCACTTGTTATAACAACACCTAAATATTAAAATGAAACACAATCTAACGACCCAATGAATTATAACTGGCCTGAACCTCATAGGGCAAAAGCATATCACTGGAGGTAGATTTTCAGACCTTTTCTTTTGAGGCAATGGAGTGTAAAGCAACTTGCCCAAGATCACAAGGAGTGCCAGTGGGAATTGAACCCTTGATTTTCTGGGTGGTAGGCAATTGCTCTAACGGCTACTCCTTTAAAAGAGTCCCATCAATGTATAATGATATGGTATGTTAATTTTCCTCAACTAAACATCATACCTAAGTCTTGTTGTTAAATACCACTGAGTAGATGTCTACTCATGTTGACTGGATAGTTGTCCTAAACTGTGTTCAGTGTTCAGTCAGGTGGCTAATTATTGATTGGGTGGCATTCATAGCTGCTGCTATTGTTATCAATCCATTGCATTCCTAGTCTTCTTCTTTTGTGTTGATCTTCAACCATACCAAGCATGAGGTATTTCTCTAATGATCTTTCTCTTCACATCATGCATCCAAAATATGAATGTCAAAGTCTTGTCATTTGAGCTTCTAAAGAAAGTTTAAATTTGATCTTCTGTAGTACTGACTGATTTCTTCTTTGGGCATTTCTTGGTATCCTTCACCTAAGCTTTAGCTGCCTGATATAAATTGCCAAAGGCTCCATCACCAAAGGAAATATCAATGCTTGACCCAGTAGAAGCATTGTGGAACTTGTGTCTCTTGGGGAAACTGCTAGGTACATATGACCTAGATTGGCCACTGTTGGAAACAGAATACTGGGCTTGATGGACCTTGGTCTGATCCAGTATGGCATATCTTATGATCTTATGTTCTTATGTTCTTAATAACAAAAGGAATAAGGGCATTGGTGTATACCTCTAAAGAATGCAAGTATAGATGATTTGATACCATTCACCCTCACTAGTTTCATGAGAGAATAATGCAAAACTCTAATCCCAATAAGGAAATGATCTCTTAATCCAAATTCTCTCAAAACAACCATTCCAATTTATCAAAGGCCTTTTGATCACCTAATGAAAAATAAACTCAAAAATTTCACGTCCTTCAGTGAGAACAAAACATTCACAAAATGTCAGAAATTATACAAACTCAAGTGGTATTTGATAAATGTATCTGGTCCAAATTAATAAATTATTGAATACAATTTTCAAGCCCGTGATATAATATCTTTGAAAATATTTTATAATCTGTAGTCATAGAATAGGAAGTGATGCTTTACTATGCACTAGTAGCTGGACATAAGACAGAAAGCAAAACATAGGACTAAATAATCAGTTTTCCCAATGGATAGATGTAAATAATGAAATATCATATCTATCTGTACAGGGGGCAAGGATTAGGCTTGGTAGATGTCTCTGATAGTATACCTAGGCATGGTTTCACATAATTTCTGGCATAAGAACATGGGAAAAGAAAAGTCTTTGCAGTAAGTCTCTAGAGCAGGAATCGTGAGGCCGCGGGCAGGGTCCCGGCGGCCGATTCTAACCGGGCGTGCGGCCCGGCGCGGGGACCCTGTGCGCGGCCTCGTCGGAGGGCGCGAGGGCGCCTTTTAAATTGATTGGCTCCCCGCGGGCTGTGCCGTGCGGGAGCCAATCGTTGGGTTTGTTGCTGGGGGGGTGGGGGGGGGGAGTTGTGGCCAGCAGCCTCCGCGTGGTAGTTCGAGCGGAGGCTGCTTTGGGTTTGCCGGCGTTTTTCTGCCCTCCGGTTCCAGCGTCGTGGGAAGCTCCGGGAGCAGGCGTTCTTGGGGCGGCGATCAGGAGCAGCGGAGCTTCGGGGTCCGATTGGCGTCAGGTGTGGGCAAGTGCGGGCCCTGGGTACTTTGGTGGGGGCCGGGTGTTCCTGCAGGGTGGGGGAGGAGATTTACAGGCCGCATAACTCCTCCGTTTAAAAAAAAAGAAAAAAAAAGGTAAAAGGGCAACCAAGTAGAGGGACATAACTGGGGTCAATTAACCAAAAAAAAAAAAAAAAAAGAAAACCTCAGCAGGCAGCCACGCTGTTTGTAGTCCCGGTTAATTTTGGGGGATTTTCTGCCTTTAAGGGCGGTTCTGGCCCTTGGGGATGCCTGCACCGCGCAATTCGAAGGGTGCTGTCCCGGGGAGTGTGGCTGGGTCGTCTGTGCGTGGGCGTGGGCGCTCACGGTCTCAAGGGGCAGCAGGGGATGGGCAGGGGGTTGCGCAGCCCTAGTGGGGGGGGCGGCGGCGGCGGCGGTGGGGGGTTTCTGCTGGAGGTGCCGCGTGGGGTCAAAAGGGGTCCAAAACGGCTCGGCGTCTCGGGAGGGGGGGTGCTGGGGTTGGCAGGGGTGTTGCGCCCCCCCAGTGGCACCCTGGAGGTGCTCAAGGGGCTTCGGCGTACTGCGGAAGCGGCTGGGGGTGTGAATGTGGGGGGTGAGGGAGGTGCTGCCTGTCCAGCAGGGGGTCTGGGGGTGGCGGGGGGGGGGTGTTGGGGGGGTTCAGGGGCTTGCGGGAGGAGTGCGGCCTGAGGGGTCTCAGTGGGTCAGTGGCTATGGGGTGCCCGCTGGATGGCCCCCTGGACCCGGCGGCTTTGGGGCAGCGGGGTGGCTCGTCCCCAAGGGACCAGTGGTTGAGTGGGGGGCAGGGTCCCTCTCGGACGGATGGGGGTGGGCCTTGGTCGCAGGCTTGGTCAAGGGCAGTTCCCCCCCCCCCCTGTTTTTCCTTTTTCTGTCTCCACAGGGGCCGATTATGGCGCAGCCCACATGGCGGTCGAGTGCCGCTAGATGCAAGGGCTGGTTGCCTTCGGCGGCGGGAGCGTCGACACAGTATGGAGCGGCGGATGCGTTGGCACATGGACGGCCCGAGGATAGCGTGGGTGCCGAAGGTGCTGATTGTACAGCTGCTGACGGGACAACTGCGGTGTCGGTGCCTGCTCCTGGTGAGACTGGTGAGTTGCTTGGGGGTGCGGGCGATGGGGAGGGGGCGGGCGGTCGCTGGAGGCGAAGGCGGGGGGGTACGTGGCGAAAGCGCAGGCGGTCTTGTCGGCGGAGTCGGAGCTCTGACTCATCCTCCTCTTCTTCCTCTTCGAGCGGTTCGTCTGGGGGGTTGCCCTGTCGGTGGGCTGGGGAAGGCGTAGGGACGGTGGGCTCTAGTTTGGGTGGTGGTGCTGCTTCGGTGGTGGTTTTTCAGGAATTGTGGGAGGGAGTGCCGCGTCAGCTGCGGCGCACGATTAGGAAGCGCCGTTATATTGCTATCTTCCGCTTTCTTGAGGGGAGGAGGCGCTCCGGGGAGAGTCGGAAGAAGAGGAAGGGGGATGGGAAGGTGGGTAGGGTTCGGAAGGTGGCGCGTAATGTGGTGAATGGGACGCACGCTTTTCTGCGGTTGGCTAGTGTATGGGGCCACCACGATCCGGGCCAGTATGGGATGTTGTTAGCATACGCCGATTCCATCCTGGAGGCGTCTCAGATGCATGACGGATGGGCTTGGCTGAACTAGGATGAGAAGTTCAGGGATAGGATGGAGGTGAGCCGATTACTGTCCTGGGGCATGCAGGACATTCACCTTTGGCTGACTCAGATGTCGGCTAAGTCTAGTGCCGGAGGGGGGGGGTGGGGGTAAGGGAAGTAGCGGGGCAGTGGTGGGGGCCGTGCGTTCCTTTCGGCCAGGGGCATGCGGCGTACCGCCGAAGGCGGTCCCGGCGGCGGGCGGTGATGTGGGCTGGCGCTTCAACCGCTCCACTTGCCCCTTTCCAGACTGCAAATTCCAGCACGTTTGTTCCTTGTGCGGAGGTACTCACTCGGCCACCAGGTGCATTAAATAAGGTGCCGCTGGGGCTGCCGGACCCTCGGCGAATGGGCGGTGAGTGGTGGGGGCGTGCGCCCTCGCCGATACGGGTTGAGGCCTTTTCGGGGTGGCTGAGTCGATACCCTCGGAGGCGGGAGGCGATGATTTTGTCGTTGGGTTTTTTCGTTTTGGTTTCATTATCTCGGTGCGCGGCGTGGTGACTGCTCCGATTGCGCAGAACTCCCCGTCGGTGCAGCGTTGGGCTGCGGTCATTCAAGACAAGTTAGCGGGGGACTTGCGGTTGGGGAGAGTGGCGGGTCCATTCACGGAGCCCCCTTTTCCGGGCATGGTGATTTCTCCATTGGGTGTCGTACCCAAGAAGGAGCCGGGGTAGTTCCGGTTGATTCATAATTTGTCCTGTCCAATCAGCGCTTCTGTTAATGATCGCCTTCCGCGTGAGTTTTGTATGGTGCGGTACGCTTCCTTTGACAAGGCGGCACAGATGGTTAGGGGGGCCAGTTGGGCTGCCCTTCTGGCTAAGGTTGATATTGAATCTGCGTTTCGCCTATTACCTGTCCACCCGTCTGCTTTTTCTTTCTTAGGTTTTGTTTTCAAGGGGGGTATTATTTTGACAAGTGCATGCCGATGGGCTGTTCCGTCTCTTGCGCTTCTTTTGGGATGTTCGGCACCTTCCTGCAGTGGGTGCTGGTTCAGTCGTCAGGCTGGTCGTCCGTGGGCATTGCCTGGACGAATTTTTGTTTGTGGGTACTGCGCAGTCGGGGGAATGCCAGGAGCTGTTGTCTGCGTTTGTTCGGCTGGCGCGGGAGTTCGGTGTACCGTTGGCGGCGGGCAAGAAGGAAGTTCCGACGACACGCCTGACATTTTGGGGGTGGAGTTGGATTCCGATGCATTGCTGGCGCGTTTGCCGCAGGATAAGGTAACCTGCTTGTGGGTTTAGGTGGCTAACGTATTATCGTCTCGCAAGATTTCCTTGAAGGAGCTGCAGGCGCTGTTAGGGTCCTTAAACTTTGCGTGTCGAGTGATTCCGATGGGAAGGGTATTTTCACCCCGGCTGGCTTGTGCCACGGCCGGGGTGAGGAAGCCTCACCACCGCATTAGGGTCACGGGGGCAATGCGGGCAGATCTGGCGGTGTGGAGTCGTTTTCTCGAGGACTTCAATGGGACTTCGGTTTTGATGGAGTCTGCAGTTTCCAGCGATGCCTTGCAGTTATATATGAATGCGGCGGGGGTGGGGGGTGGGGTTAGGTGTGTATTTCAGTGGGGCCTGGTGCGTGGATCATTGGCCGGAGTCGACCGTAGGGTTCTGTGGTGGTGCGATAATGAGGCCATGGTCAGTGTGGTCAATCGTTACTCTCCTAAGTGCGTAAGGGTGGCGGGCTTGATGTGGGCGGTGGTGTTAGCTTGTCTCCGGCTGAATGAGGCGGTCCAGGCGCGGCATATCCCGGGGTGCACTAACGAGATTGCTGATGCGCTTTCTCGTTTTCAGTGGGAGCGGTTCCGGGCTCTTGCCCCCGAAGCAGACCAGGAAGGATCTGTGGTCCCAGAGAGCTGGTGGAGCATTGGACTCCGGAGATGCTTGAGCTGTTGAAGAATTCTGTGTCTGCAGGGACGTGGTCAGCATATCAGCGAGGCTGTGACCGGGTGGTTGCCTTTTTGGTGGCTCATGGGTGGCAGCCGGGCGGGGTTACGGCGGGATTGATTGCTCGATATTGTGGAGGCGAAGCACGCCGGTTTCTCGCGATCGGCGGTGTGTGGGCACCTGGCTGGGGTTTAACTCTTTTACGAGCGCGGTCGGTTGGGGCTCTCCTGCTGGGGGGGTTTTACTGCGGCCGTTGTTGCAAGGCTAGGAGAGGGTTCAGCCTGCACCGCGAGACTCCCGGTTGCCCATTACCCCTGGCCTATTGGTGAGGGTTTGCGGGGCCTTAGTACAAGTGGCGGCATCTGCGTACGAAGCCACTTGGCCAGGGGGGGGGGGCTGCAGGCGCATCATGTGCGTGTGGAGGGGGGCGGTTGCGGATCCTGTTGGCCAAATCCAAGATGGCTCCGCTGGGGAGAGGTTTGTGGGTGTGGTTGGGTGAGCTTGGGGACCCCCGGGCTTGCCCGGTGCGTGCGGTGTGGCAGTATTTGTTGGTGCGGCCTCGGCTGGCTGGGGTTTTTTTCGTACACGTGGACGCCCGGGTCCTCACTCGTTTTCAGGTGATGGTGGTGCTGCGCCTGGCATTGCGAGCGGTGGGTGAGGACCCTCTGTGGTTCGCGCCCCACTCCTTTAGAATTGGGGCTGCCATTAGTGCGGCGGCGGCGGGGTTGTCCGAGCAGGTTATTCGAGGTATCGGGAGGTGGTGCTCCCGGGCGTTTAGAGGTTATGTTCGGCTGTGAGGGTTCAGGTTGTGGGGTGGGGGTCTTTAACTGTTTATTTCTGTTGCAGATGGGGTGCCCAGCCTGGTGACTGTTGGGTTGCTGGCCACTCTTTTGTCCACTGGGCGGGACGGGTGTGGCTGCTCGACCTATCGGAGCTAATTTGGGACTGGACCCATCGGTGGTGGCTGTGATATGGCTGGGTGTGAGAGGACTTTGCTGGTCTCAATTTCTACCTTTGCTGCAGCGCCATGGGAGGACACTCCGGTGGCCGAGAGCCCTGCTGGTGCATCTTGGGGGCAATGACTTGGTATCCTGGTCCTGCTGGCAGCTGATCCGGGCGGTGCAGGACGATCTGGGGGTGGTGCTTAGGATGTTTCCTGGTATTGTCTTGCTGTGGTCTGACATTATCCCAAGGCCAGCTTGCTGGGACCAGCGGCGCTGGTCCCGGGGCTTGACTAAGATTACTCGACAGATTGGTCGAGGGGTCTGTCGGAGGGGGGGTTATCAGATATTGCATGATTGGGTGGATGCTAAGTGTTCGGGGCTGTATCGGGCTGGCGGGGTTCATCTGTCGCCAGTTGGTATGGACCTACTCCTTAACGACTGGCAGGAGGCCTTGGAATATATGTCTATCCATGATGGTCGCTGGTCGCAGCTTCGGGTTGGGGGGGGGCGGCACATGAACAGGGTTCTGTGCCGGTGGCGGAATCCCGGAGGTTTCCGGGGTCCGGAGCAGCAGGCTTCATTTGGGCGGGGGCGGGGTGCCCCTGACCCGGTTGAACCCCTGCCGACTTTTGCTATGGCATGGCGAAGTCGAGGAGAGGGGCATGGCAACTTGCTGGGAGGCAAGTCATGGCATTAGCGGTGGCAGGCACTTTGCTAAGGTATGGCTGGTGCAGCCGGGTTCCGCTAATGGGGGTTTTGGAAGTTGATGTTGTTTTGTTCTAATTGTTAATGGTTAATAAAGCTGCGACCAGTTGTGTTCCATGAAACTATTGGTGTCATGTCTTGTTTTAGGGGGGGGGGGTTGAGTGGGTGTGGGGGGGAATGCTAGGGCCTGAAGCGCCGGGTCCGCCTGCCTCGGTTATCGCGAGGCCGCGGGCAGGGTCCCGGCGGCCGATTCTAACCGGGCGCGTGGCCCGGCGCGGGGACCCTGTGCGCGGCCTCGTCGGAGGGTGCGAGGGCGCCTTTTAAATTGATTGGTTCCCCGCGGGCTGTGCCATGCGGGAGCCAATCATTGGGTTTGTTGCTGGGGGGGTGGGGGGGGAGTTGCGGCCAGCAGCCTCCGCGTGGTAGTTCAAGCGGAGGCTGCTTTGGGGTTGCCGGCGTCCCACCCTCCCTCCCGCTCAGTGGAGGCTTGGTCTGGGGTGTTGCAGCGTGGGGGGGGGGAATGGAAAGCCGGAGGTTTCCGGGATCCGGAGCAGCAGGCTTCATTTGGGCGGGGGCGGGGTGCCCCTGACCCGGTTGAACCCCTGCCGACTTTTGCTATGGCATGGCGAAGTCGGGGAGAGGGGCATGGCAACTTGCCGGGAGGCAAGTTATGGCATTAGCGGTGGCGGGCACTTTGCTAAGGTATGGCTGGTGCAGCCGGGTTCCGCTAATGGGGGTTTTGGAAGTTGATGTTGTTTTGTTCTAATTGTTAATGGTTAATAAAGCTGCGACCAGTTGTGTTCCATGAAACTATTGGTGTCATGTCTTGTTTTAGGGGGGGGGGGATGAGTGGGTGTGGGGGGGAATGGTAGGGCCTGAAGCGCCTGGTCCGCCTGCCTCGGTTATCAAAAGATTCACAAGGTAAAAATCCAGGAAGGGTTTTGTACAGAGCTCCAGACTAAGTGTTGAGCCAATCAGCAAATGGGAACAAAAATTCCCAGCAATATAAGAGCATACTATCAAGAGCCAGCCCTCACAGAGTTGTACTAGCACTTACTGCAAAATGCCTTCCCTCTAACTCAGTGGTTAATGGTTTGAGACTAGAATTTAGGATTTTTCATTTTCTGTTCCGAATAAAACAATATGAAATGACATACGAAATGTTAGTATTTCCCATGTAATTTGAAATTAATGCACATCCTTAGTATTTACACCTTAGGAGCTGCTACAAAATTTGTGAGAGCATTTGTATGTTATTGGATACAGCATCGTACCTAGCCCTGTGCGAGGGTGCAGCCATACAGGGTACAAAAAATAGGGGCACATATGAGGATGCCAGCCACGGCTCCCCCTACATTGCCTGCTTTTGCCCCACCACTGCTTTTAGGCTTCCTTTGGTGGTGGCAGGACCTCCAATTGAAAAAAGATCACTCCGACTCCACGCTTGCATGCTGGCTTGATTCCCCTCTTCTGACGTAAGCTTGCATAAGCTTGCATATTTGGAGTGGAGGAGTGGCCTAGTGGTTGGGGCAAGGTACTTCAGGCCAGAAGGTTGGGGGTTCAAATCCCACTAGCAGACAGCAACCCTGCACTGGAAGGACTGGGGTTTCTAGTCCCACAGGTGCTCCTTGTGGTCTTGGGCAAGCCACTTAACTCTCCATAGCTCATGTTCCCTGTAAATATATGTGTAAATTGTTAATATGGTTATCCAAGTTGAGATCCCTGTTATTTGTAATTATGGTGTAATCCTCCACCATAAAATACCTTGATGCTCCATGTAAACTGCACTGATATCAAATAGTGTGGTATATAAGAGAAATAAATAAATAAGAGAAGGGAGGGGCCAGACCAGCCATTGAAACACAGGTCTTTGCAACTCCAATTTGAATGGCTGGTCTGTTCCCTCCCTCCTCTGATACGAGCATACGTCAGAAGAGAGGGATCCGGACAGCATGCAAGCACAGAGTCAGAGAGACCTGTGCATTTTTTTTTTAAAATCGGAAGTCCAATTATTGCTGCTAGGGGAACCCTAAAAGGCAGGGTGGTGAACCGCCTGGAGACATGGAGGTAAGATGGTGAGATGCTGGGCATAAGGCATGGGAAAAACCAGGGGGAGGGCAGATGTGCAAGTCACACAGGGAGCATTTATGCCTTGGTACAGCCCTGAGTTATTTATCTGACTATTCTTCTATACTTCTCTTGCACCGGTCAGAGTGATTTACAATTAGCAAAACTGAGTTTTTACATTGAACAGAGTATAAAACAACTAGGGTTACATCAAACAGGATACGGTACAACTGGGATTACAATCAATAAGCCGTGCAACTGCATTACCTATCTCAAATAAAGGAAAAAGGCTACATTAACTATGTACAATCCATATATAAAAATGTACTATAGATTTATTTTAGAGTATTGAGTGAGACTGTGTCTGTCTACAGCCTAACTTAGGAGTGATAATTGTAGGAACCTATTTTTTTTATTTGATATTTTTTATTTTCAACCACAACACTACAACATTGAATAAAATACATCAACCACTCCTTCTACCCTCACCCCACCCTCCCCTCCTTCCCCCTAACGTACTACGTCTCCCTTCCCCTCCCCTTCCCCCGTCTCCTCTAAGGTTCCTATTAAGCATCACTAATACACATTGGGGCATGTTTACTAAAAACCGCTAATTTGCGCGCCGCAAAATAGCGCACTAAAAGCGGTACTTAAGAGCGCTTAAACGCCCCGCAATCGTGCGTGTCACCCCCGCACAGGTGCGCGGCACAATAACGGGCCCCGCACAAGTACGGGCCCGCAAATGTCCGATAGAGGCGTGGAACGGCTAACGGAGGGCGGAGGAAGGTTCCTGAGGGGCGGAGAGACGGGTTTAATGGGCGGGGAAGGAGAGGGGAGAGGCTCCCCGCACATTATCGGGGCCGAATCCCAAAGCAAAACTACACTCGCGGTAGAGGGCATTTAAAGGGAAGAGAAACCATTTCCGTCAGCAATGTACAGCAAAATCGGGGAAACCTGCAAAACGTGAGCAGTGTGATACATGTGCACAGCACAAAAGTGAAAATAAAAATAGAAAGTGACCACAACAAAAATATCACAAATAGTAATGCAGCTGGGGAACAGTTATAGTAATGGGCAAATATAGAAAACACACCCAGGAAATCTCCAGAAAGAAGAAATGAATATTGGAAGGGTCTACGGAGCGGAGACTCATCCAAAACAAATGTCCTTTTTGGAGCTTTCCTGGAGTGTTTGCTATGGTTGCCCATTAATATCACTTTTGCCCAGCGTGGTGATATATTGTCCCCCAGTGTCTGTGGTCATTTCCGGGGTTTATGTGCACGTTTGTCACCAGACAGAGTGCATGTGCCCACAGTAAAAATGCGTAGAGCAGGGTTTGTGACTCCATACTGCCAGGTATACTACCTCCAGGGGCTGCATTGTCTCTGTGGCCATAGTGTGGTGCAGCGGACAGAGCCAGTACCTCTAGGACCAGAGGGTCAGAGGTTCAAATCCTAGCTGGGGCACATGCCAGCCCAGCCCCCTATATTTTACCCACCACTAAACAAAGATAGCGCAGACACCCCTGTATTGCAGGGAACATAAGCATGGGGAAAACACCCATATTTTACACAACACTGCAAAAACACAACAACAATGGGCATTACCTACAGCCAAATCCCCCAAATGCAGTCCCGTACTGCCACATTGCAATCTGGTCATCTGCTGTTTCTGAGAGAAGCTCATGCCAGCATGTTGGCGGACGAGTACATGTGGTGCAGGGGGCAGTGGCTGCTAGCCACAGCAGACAGAGGCCTAGCCATGTGCAGGCTGGCACAGTCCACTGCAACAGACAGGCCCTGCCGGATCCACAGTCATGGACGTTCCAGGGAAACCAGCTAATCTGTGGCTACACGGTGGTGCAGTGCACACAGACAGTACATGCAAAAACAGACAGTCACAGGTTCAAAGCCCAGCTGGGGCTTCCGCCAATCCTAGCCACATATTTTTCCCACACCTACACAGTGATAGTAAGGACACACCTTTCGTGTCGAGGACATATGCAATGGTAATACGTTGTCAGACGGCTGCCTAGGGTGAGAACTTACACAATCTTGATGATGCATATATTCATATGATTCTTGCAAGGTATTGTGGGTAATGTAGTTCATTCACTCCCAAACACAGCTGAGGACAATAATTGAGTTGTGAAACCAAGTGGTAAAGCCAATAAAATTCTTCTTTTATTGATGGGGTTTAATTCACCCAGCACAAATATGCTTGGTAGCAATATAAATGAGGTTACTTGCTTGCAGTGTTTAAATGGATAACATAAAGTCACAAAGCAAATCAGAAAACAACCTTCAGCTTGTCAGGCAATTAGCTAATGTTTTCTTAGCAAATAATTACCAAATAAAAGGCACAAAGAAATGAATAAACTTTGCTTGTTAGGTTAACTTCTGCTTATTTTCCACGCAGATCCCAGCAGTGATTCTCCCTTGCTCACACACACAATCAGGTGCAGCTTTAATTACTATCAATTGACCAGCTGAAACCCTTTAGCTGGCTGGCTGCTACTGTGTGAACCCAAATCCTGCTTTAAGAGCTGTTTGCAGTGGAAATAAAGAACAAAGTTAGGTTTCTTTGTGATGGCTGATGTGTTTGCTCACAGAAAGCTAGCAATAGCATTTAGATAGAGAACAGTCCATGTAATTAATAGTTTCATCTGCTGTATCTCCCCCTTCATCAATCAGCATAGGGTCACTATCATACATTGGCACAGACGAGTCTTTCATTAAGGCACTATCATGAGAATGCTTATTCCCTTGCTGCCATTCTCTATTATAGATAGGGTCTGGATCTGAGCCTCTCCTGCTATCATAATTCCTCTCTGTATAGCCTGGCCAGTATGTAATCCAATTCTGATGTCCAGCCTTCCAATCTTGATCCCTGGACACTGGATCTCCTCTCACATACCTTCTGGCCTTGGTCTGAAAGTCCTTTCCACGTGCAGTCTTCTCTCTTGCAGGTAGCCACTGGTGATTCCTATCTCTGCCATTCCATTCCTCTGGCTGACTCCAGTCCAATGGACTCTGCTGGCATTTGGAATACCTCCCAGTATTGGTACTGCCTTGGACTCTCCCAAACCTGCCAATGGCCTTTCTTCTCTTCCTTCCAGAGAGTTTCCTTCTCTCTATCCGCTTGGCTTGGCTTCTGCTTCTCGAGATGATGTTGGTGCTTGAGCTTGAAGCTGTTGCTGTATCTGTGTCTGAAGCTATTATCTGTAGAATAAGCTCTATTCTTATTCTGTCCTAATGTGTGCTCCTCCCTAACACAGCGCAGCTGTGTTGAATCAGGCCCTGCCCTTTGAGATGAGTGCTTAGGGATTACCTCATAGCTCTCTTGATTGCACACACGTTTTCTCACTTCAGCCCCTCTCATGGCTGCTGGAAACCTGGTGCATTCTGGGACTGGTAGTCTTTTATGTGAAAACTCTGTTTTCTTACTTCTACCAAAACTGACAGTTTGCTTGTTCAGAGTCACATCATCTTTTCTATAGCTCCTACCTGAGCTATGATAAGCTTCCTTATCACAACGTCTATCTTTTACCCCACTGAGCACAGACATCATGAACAGGGGCAGTACCTAGAGCAGACTCTCCCAAATGCATTCCTGGTGTGCCACACACCAGTCAGGTTCCATGCTGCCACTCATACAAATGCCTGTGCTGTATATCTATGCACCACCCCCATGGCATGTAGATGTAGCTCATGTATATTCATGAGGGACAGCAGGAAAACACGAACAGTGTGATGCAGACCTGGACTGGGGTTGGGAATCTCTGCCGTAAAGCAGCAGCCAACAGGGGCAGACACACCCACACCCACAGGCCCCATTGGCCAATGTCTCCTGGAGAGGCAGAACAGTGGACCCTGCGTGCATCTCCCAATACTAGCACCTGCATACCTTAGCAATGTCACCCTACACCTGAGGTATACGGTACACAGCTCTGAGACGTTTGCTAGGAGTACTGGCAGATAGATATCCATACGTTACGCACATACTGCTAGTTGACCCCATCAGAACAATCTGTTAGGTGTTTGCGGGGCGTGCTCCAGGACTGGCCTCTGACGGTGTTTACCACCCTGGGGAGTGACCCCCAGCAGTACTGCGTACCATATCCATGCCTTGCCGTGTCTAGGACAGGTTTGGTGGCCAAGGCTAATTACCTCCTCAATAGTAGCACCATGTTGGCATAGGTGTGGAAGTGTGTGTCTGTCTATACAGTGGGTGCTGGCTGCAAGCCCCTTCCACAGCCCACACTGCCAGCACTGTTGCCAGTATTGGCCTGCTAATGTGCATAATGAGTAGCAAGGGACCATGGGTATATCTCAGACAGGGTGGGCTGACCAGGATGCAGCTGCACAGGGCATAGGACACTGGCAGGGACATGGTAGTGCCCGGCCACCACCTACACAGACAAGGGGACCTCTGTATGTGCTGCTGGAGGTTCACTCTCACCCTGAGTGTGCATTGATGGCAGCATGGCTAGGCACACCCATAATGCTGTATTGTGTTTCTCTCATGTGATATATATGGGTTTCCTGTTGGGGCCTTTTCACTGACTTATCTGCTTGTGTGTGCTGCCACCCCAGTTGTGGGTGCATGTATTTCCATCAGGACCAACCAGCAGACTGAGCACAGATGGTATGTGTCTTGATGGAGTACCTTGCAGGGTGCAGTGGCTGATGGCTTGCTGCAGGAGAATATCAGATAGTGGTGGGGTGCGTCTATGAATATCCAGGCCTAATGTCTGTCTGATATTGTGTTATGGATGTGTGTGTGGAGCTGCTTGGACTGCCCTGTGGGGTGTCTACTTCCCCAGCAGGACTGGGGTTGATGGTTGACTCGGGGGGGGGGGAGGGGGGAGAAGAGAAAAGAAAGATAGTATGGGGATCTGTTGGTGGGAGACACTGTTTTATCCACCGGGGGGAGATGTGTTCCACTAACTGTGGCAGACAGCAAGCTCCAAGATGTTTATGCAGCACCTACCTATTTCACAGGTTATTGCTGCTTTGGAGCGCTGGCATGGCTGCATTCAGTAATGCAAGGTGTTGTGCACCTGGTCCTGGGCGCATCATCACACACTCAGGGTGGGCATAGTAACCGCACAATGTGATGGTGTTTAGCTACTCTTTGCCGTTTGTCCACCCACTCAGGACACCCTACCAGGCCGAGGTGCTGTGTGGGTGCACAAGGACACCTCCCCCTACCAGGCCGGGTAGCTTTAGGGGTGCAGTTCCCATCTTGTGTGCATCTGTGGACAGCTGATTTGCATGTGCAGTGCATCATGGGTACGGGTGGCCTAACCCTATCCTGTTTACACCAGCAGACTGTCTGTGATGTGACGTGCAGGCTATCTGCAGCCAGGCAGGAGCTTGCTTACAGCTATAGAGGTGTAGCCCAATGGTTATGCCACTGCCTGTGCAGCCAGAGGTCATGGGTTCATACCCACAGTGGAGTTCTGTGATAGGGTTTTCCAAAGCATTTTTTACATTTACTGTACATATGTTGATGCCTGCAATAACACCCTCAGCGTACTGTACCCATAAGGTGCCTCTGAGGGTGCTTTATTGGGCGCCCTATAGGGCACTTTATGGTTGGCATCCATATAGGGTGCACTATACATTATCCTGTGTCGCAACATACATGCTGCCCTATAGGGGACATTCTAGGGTGCCTTGGCGGACGGTGCACTGTAACATGTGCCTTATGGTCCGCCTTATGTTAACATGCTGTGAGAGTGCGTTTGCTAGTAGTTATCACAAAATAGAATTAAAAAGCCTCCTAAAGCACTCCACAACATAAAATATACTGTCTCAGCTAGCCTTTTCCAATGGGCATTGTGAGGGATTGAACCCCTGGTCCCTGCACCATTGGTCAGTGTCTTAACCATTGTCCTGTGACTGTGTTCATTTGCTTTAGCATCAGTGCACCACCTTATGGCCATCAGCGCGCCGCATCCTGCTGCCCACAATTAACAGTGCGCCGCATCCTGCTGCCCACAATGAACAGTGCGCCGCCTTATGCCGCCCCACAATGAACAATGCGCTGCCTTATGCCGCCCCACAATGAACAGTGCGCCGCCTTATGCCGCCCCACAATGAACAGTGCGCCGCCTTATGCCGCCCCACAATGAACAGTGCGCCGCCTTATGCCGTCCCACAATGAACAATGCGCTGCCTTATGCCGCCCCAAAATTATTTTGCCTCCTGGCACACATTTCCACATTCAAGGTGGTGCCTCAGCCAGCCTTTTTGGGCTGCACACACTGGGGGATTGAACCCGTGGCCCCTGCACCATTGGTTATTGTCTTCACTGTTGTGCTACGGCTCTGTTCCTATATGTGCCCCAGCTGCGCCCCACTTAGCCTTCCCACGCGCTAATGTGGGCCCCGCACATTAACGCGACGCGCACACATACGGTCTTTTTTTTTCCTTTTTCGGCCTGAACCGCCCACTCCTTATATGGCACAGGCACACTACCGCGGCCCCGCACGTTAGGAATGTTTAGTAAACATGCCCCTTAATTGTTTCTACTAAAATACACCTCACAAACTATCTAAAGGATTTAGTGATAAATATATATATATATATATATATATATATATACACACATATAAATATACTTTTACTTACATGATATCTTGGCATAAGGTGTATCAGAGACTGGACCATAAAATAGTATTTTTTTCTTTAGATCACATTTTATAAAAATTCTACATAGAACTGAACTAAAAAATGAAGTAAAATGTAATGCATATACCAAACTGATCTGGGAGACAGTGACTGTAAACAAATTCACCACCTCCTCCCATGCAACCATTACCACTGCAGCCTCCAGCTCTCCAATCCTAGGGGTTGGCCATTTCAAATCTGGAGACTGTGACTATTGTCAAAGATTGCTATCTGGTCCTAGATAGCATCAGCCAGTGTCTCATCAGCATTGCGGGACTAGATGGCGGCCTACCTGCACTAGTACATTTGTGGTGTATATAATCATAGGTCTGTGTGATCTGCTATATGTAAGGAGAATGACATGGCAGTTTAAGGTGAGGTTGGCAGAGCACCAATCTCTTTTGAACACTCATACTATGACTGCCTCATAAGTTACACATCATTTACAATATGGCCATCAGTTTTCCCATTTACATTGACAAGATATTGATTCTGTCCGGTTCCCCCCCCCCCCCTGTCTTCAGGGGGGTAATAGAGAAGCTGAGTTGAATAGGCGGGAACAGTTTTGGATATTTCACCTTAATTCAATACAGACCGATGGCCTTAATTTGAGGAGTGTGGGCATATATTAGATGGCATTTGACATCCATGGCTAATATATATGACATCAGGAGTTGACGGCTTAAGGAAAATATCTGGGATATAAAAGTTGTTACATTTGGAGAAGTTGTTGAACAGTGATTTTAGCTGAAGGAATCTTGATGTTTTGATTGAATGCCCTGATGCAGAAGTGAATTGATCGGTTTGAAACATAGCGCTGGGTCTACTGGCTTTGTTTGGGTAGCAAGCTTAGTAGATGAAGTGCCCAACAAACAAATACATTATTGTAGCATTTACTGTTGAGGGTTATTTACTTTTTTGGATATTCAGTAGCAGCCACTATCTGGATACTGGTGTTGAATATCCAGATTTTTTATACCCACAGCAGCTGATGCTTAAAAAATGCTGTCACTGGTTCCATATTACCCCCTCCCCCTAATGCATTTTGGGTTGCTGTGAGACATTCTGACTGAATGTCCTTTTCCTATTTCATCCTCACTGACCTATTGCTGTTCTTCCAGAAGCAGCAGTTGAGGAAGAAGAAAGTAGAGAACTTAAGAGGCAGATAAAAGACAGAAATCATCCTAAGAGGCACTGGGACCCTACAATTTCCCATTCTTCAGGAAGGAGGAAATAAGAAAGATGACCTTGTTTATTTGTTGGGGGGGGGGGGGAGTTTGTAAAAAGAACACAAAATGTATTTATTCTAACTTCTGTATTCTCTGTGATTTTATGAATTGGTCTATTAATTTATAGGAATGAAACATGTAATGACAGAATCATGAGTTGAGGGGTGCAATGCAGTCATGTAATATGAAATATGAGGAAAAGGCTTCATTTGTGAGCAGTGAGTGTGTTGGGAGAGGTGACAATGAAAATGATTGAAGATGCTTTTCAAAAAACCTAGACTTTCAAAGTGCTTTAGTGATGGCAGCACCGCCTCTTTAAAAGAAGTGAGGAGCAGCTATAAAAACAGACCTCTTAAAATCTGTTTTCTGATCCTCTACTTTCCTTCCACTAGAAAAAGAGAGTAGGAAAAATCTCAGCAACTTCACATCACCACACTCCTTAAATAGCATCACAAGCAGGCTCAGATATGAAATCATCCTAAACACCAGCGAACTTTTAAACAAACAATCGGTGGCTAGCCTCGCTCCCCTATTAGCGAAGAATAACTCCAATAAACCCAGGAAAACCACAGTCAACATGCTTGAAATATCCACAGACAAACCCTCAAGCAGCCAAAGAACCAACAGCAGGGCTTTTTCTCTATACTCTCCCGCCCTCTGGAACTCGCTGTCACTTCGAATAAGATGCATCCAGCTTACCAGCCAATTCCACAAAAGCTTGAAGACTCTGCTGTTCCTAGAGTATTATAAGAATAAACACCCTGCTAAGCAACATCTACAAGCCATTAGTACATTGTAAATAGTTAAGCCTTAAACCGTTTGATGCTGAATAACTGTTGAACAATAAGGTGCTCATTACATATAGTTTAAGTGTTAATTTTAGTGCATTGAGTTATTTGGAAACCATCTTGCCTGGCAGAAAGATGGTATAAAAAAGATGTTAAAGAAAGAAAAACTGCCCTGGCTTCTATGATTTTCCACAAGAGTAAAAGTTTAAAAATGGCATTTTCTCTGCCACAGGAAATTATAGGTATCACACAGTTGTGGGAGAGGTCATTCATATTTACTCCCTCTCTTCAAGGAGGTCAACATCTTAAGGAAAACCAAATGGCTGAATAATCCTATTTGGACAGGGTCAGAGGTGGCACAGCAAATGGTAATTGATGGTATAGGCTGGTCACAGCACTTTCTTGTGCGTGAAATATCTTTCAGGTCCAATGCATATAGCTTCTTTCCTATCCCAGACGAGTGTGTCCTTTTGTGAAGGGTAGCTAGGAAAACCTGATATTTTACCATAATTCACATAGTAGAGGCCCAAACCTCTGGGGGTGAGTTGATCCCATTGTACTCAGCTGTAACACAGCTACTGCATATGATCAAACATCTGGAATTGCTATGCCTGCCACATACTTCTTGTAGTGTATGTAAGACCTTGTTCCCAAGTGAATTTTCTCATAAGCATGAAATATATATCAAAAAACGTACTGAAAAGGGTATTATGTTTGAAGAGAACACAGAATAGAAAGTAGGTATTTTCTCATATTATCTCAGCCCACAGAAGCTTAGTATAAATTCTTTAACATTAAAAATACACCATATTCTAATGAATAATTTAAGAGGATTCATAATATAGTATTTATATTGAATTTCCCCCTCCCCTCCATGAGGGAAAGCATGCTGCGTGTGTACTGTTTTTCATTCTTAATTTCAATTTTGCATGGTTGTCAAAAGACATTTCGCAGGTGTTTGCTGGAACTCATTAGAGTGTCTGGACCTCCTTTCTGCTCCCCAAAAGGCAATTAAAATGAGTATCAAAGGTATTTCATATGGTTCAGAGCACAGCTGCTTCTCCTGCCTGTTACTACTCTCTGCATATATTCTCACAGAGAAAAAAGCCTTCTTTGATACAAAAGCAAGAAGCATTTTATAAGACTGAGGCGGCAATCCTATCTTCATGTCTTTGATTTAACAAACATTCTGCTTTTGTCTTCTTACAGAAATGAAGTTGGGAGGAGGAAAGGGTGAATTGCTGTTTTATGCAGGTGAGGTAAACTTTCATAACAGCGCATGTAAAAAATTTTCAAATAGGTGTTTTTTTATAAATGCAATAAAGGCACCTGTATCTTTATAAAATAGGCTCCTACAGGGGAGGCGGAGCCAACAGGGACTTAGATGGCTGCTTAAACCTCATGGTCCACAGCCCTGACCTGAATCCTGTCCCCCCAGCAGGTTGAAAAGAACCTTAAACCCTCTTGTTGGACTGAGCTTTGGTTGGTGCAATGGCAGGAAGCAAACCCACAAGGTTGGATTACAATGTGGTGGCAGGCGCAGGAGCTAAAAGAGCTAAGCCTGATCCTCCCTCTCCGTAAAAAATGGCAAATACAGCAAAGGACACAGCAAGTATCAGAGAGGTGCTGGCTGAAATTCGCGCTGTAAGAGAAATGGTAGCAACAAACAGAGAAACGTTAAGTGGAGTTCAAGCGGACGTTGCTGAACTAAAGGAGATCAAGGAGCAACTAGCCTCAATGGCAGACAAACTAAGGGGAATGAAGTGTACGGTTGCAGTACATGATGAGCGTTTGAAACAGGTCGGAGCTAACACCAAAAGAATAGTTAATCTGGAACGCAGCCTGGAAGAACTAAACAATAGAATGCGAAGGAACAATGTGCGAATTATCGGCATCCCGGAGGGAGCTGAGGGAATTAATATGAAAGCCTTCTTTGGCACGACGATTGCTGTCCTTCAGACCACAGTTGCAGGCCTTGCAAGCTAGATACGGCCTCTTGGCGCCGGCGAGACTAAGGGGGATGTTTACTAAAGTGCGGTAAACGTGACTAACGCGCGTTATACGACGTTAACGACCGTAAGTGCCGTATAACGCGTGTACCAACGCGCTAACGACCGTTAACGTAATACTACGCGTGTTAAGCATAGTTAACGATCGTAAACCTCCGCGGCGCGTTAAAACAGCGCAGAAGGTGGAGAGTGGGCGGAGAGAAGGGGTCAATGGGCGGGGAGTGGGCGGGGAGAGGCTCCCCTCATACTAACGCGCTGAATTTCCGAGCTCAATTCCAACGCGAATGAAAACCTGTCGTTAAAAGGCATTTAAAGGGAAGAGAAACCATTTCCGTCAGCAATGTACAGAAAAACCGGGGAAACCCACAAAACGTGAGCAGTGTGATACATGTGCACAGAACAAAATTTCACATAAAACGTTAAAAATGACCACAAGAAACATTTTAAAAAGCATAATTCAGCTGGGCAACAGTGATAGCAATGGGCAACAAGGAACAACACTCCCTGGAAAGCATCAAATAAAAAAGAAATGATGTGTGGAAGGGTCTACGCTCCGCAGACCCTTTCAAAGATCATTTCATTGTAATGGAGCTGTCCTGGGAGTGTTGTGTAATGTTGCCCAATGATATCATTGTTGCCCAGCTTGGTTATGGGTGTGTGCCCCTTTTCTGAGGTCTTTTCTGAGGTTTATGTGCACCTTTGTCTGCATACAAGGTAAATGAGGCCACAGTAAACCTGTTGCAGAGCAGGGTTTCTGACTCGTCAGGCCGGTTTAACTAACTCCAGGGACTGCACTGTCTCTGTGGCCACAGTGTGATACAACAGACACAGCCAGTGCCTGCAAGACCAGAGGATCACAGGTTCAAATCCCAGCTGGGGCTCCTGCCAACCCAGTCCCCATAGTTTTACCCACCACTAAACAGTGATAGTAAAGACACTCCATTATTGCAGATAACATACGCATGGCCTATATTTTACTACACCAAACACAGACACCAGAAACAGGTACATTACCTAAAGCAGAGTCCCGCAAATGCAGTCCTGGAGGGCCCCACACCATTCCGGCTTCATGCTGCCTCTAATAAAGATGCCTGTGCTGCATAGCTATGCACCACCCCCATGGTATGCAGATGTAGCTCATGCATATTTATGAGGGACAGCATGAAAACCAGAACAGTGTTTGGAACACCAGGACTGGAGTTGGGGAACTCTGCCATAAAGCAGCAGCCAACAGGGCCGCACACCCACCCACAGGCCCCATTGGCCAATGCCTCCTGGAGAGGCAAGACATTGGGCCCTGCCTGTATCCCCCAATACTAGCAGTTGCATACCTTAGCAATGCCACCCTACACCTGGGTATATGGTACACAGCTATCAAACGTTTCCTCTGATAACTGGCAGATATCAATTCCTACGTTAAGCACATTTTGCTCATTGAGCTTCACCATAACAATCATTCTGATGTCTGCGGTGTGTGCTGCAGGTCTGGTCTCTGACAGTGTTCACCACCCTGGGGAGTGACCCCCCCAACAGTCTTGTGTACCATATCCATGCCTGTACTATGCCCAGGACTGGTGTGGTGGGTATGGCTGCTGACCACCTCTATAGTAGCACAATGCTGGCATAGGTGTGGGGGTGGCTGTCTGTCTATCCAGTGTGTGGTGGCTGCAAACACCTTCCACAGCCCACACTGCCAGCAATGTTGCCAGTATTGGGCTGCCAATGTGCATAATGAGGAGCAAGGTACCATGGGTATAGGCCGGACAGGGTGGCCTGGCCAGGGTGCATCTGCACAGGGCATAGGGTAGTGACAGGCACATTGTAGTGCCCGGCCACCACCTACACAGACAGGGTGACCTCAGTATATCCTGCTGAGAGATCACTCTCACCCTGACTGTGCAGTGACCACAGCATGGCTAGGCACTCCCATAGTGCTATCTAGTATTTCTCTCATGTGATAAATATGGGTTTCCTTTTGGGGCCCAGTCACTGATTTATCTGCTTGCTGTGTATGCTGACATCCCAGTTCTGGGTGCAGGCATCTTCACTGGGCACTAGCAGACTGTTTGCAGCTGGTAGGTGTTGTGATGGAGTGGCTTGCAGGGTGCAGTGGCTGATGGCTTGCACCAGGGGAATATCAGATAGTGGTGGGGTGCAGCATACCATATCCAGGCCTAATGTATGTCTGCTATTGTGTTATGGCTGTGTACAGAGCTGCATTGACTGCCCTGTGGGGTGTCTGTTCCTCAGCAGGACTAGGGTTAATGTTCCCCTCTACTGCCACCTTTGCAGGGAGGTAGACTGTGGATCTCTTGATGGGAGACCCTGTTTGCCACCCTCAGCCCTGGGGGAGGGGGGGGGGGTGGTGGTGGTGCATGGGGGCTACACCTGACTGAAACAGACAGAGATGTCCAAGGTGGTCCTGCAGAACCTACCTATCTCACACAATAACACTGCTTTGGACCTGCGCCATGGTCTCTTTCAGCTATGGACGGTGCTGTGGACCTGGTGCTGGGCGCCTCACTGCACCCTCAGGGTGAGCACAGTACCCGCACAATGTGACGGTGTGTAGCTACTCTGTGCCAGTACAACACACGGTCAGTACCCCCTACCAGGCCGAGGTGCTGTGGGGGTGCACATGGTCAGTTCCCCCTACCAGGCCGAGGTGCTGTGGGGGTGCATTCCCCATGGTGTGTATCTGTGGACAGCTGATTTGCATGTGCAGTGCATCATGGGTGTGACTGGCACAATCCAACCCTGTGAAACCCCAGCACCTGCTCACAGGCTCTGATAAACCATAGGCCATCACACGTACATCTGCTAGCATAATGCATAGGTGCAAGACACCCTACAGAGTCTGTAAAATAAGATGCCCACACTGGTAAAAACACACGTACCCACGCACGTAAAATCACATGTACCCATGCACGATTGTACGCGCGCAGCTACGCACGGGGCTACGCATGTACCAATGCACGCAACCTCGCACGCACCAACGTACGTGGCTAGGCACACTCCGAGGGTGTTTTTCTGATACCAATACTCAGCGTAACGAAAAGCATGCCTCCTCATTCTCTCTGTAATGTACAGGGTGATGCCTGGGACAGCCTTCTGCATTAGGCACACTGGGGACTCGAACCCATGCTGTCTGTAACAGCGGTCAGTACCGTAACCATTATGCTACAGCTCTGTTTCAGTGCTTTGTGTCTGTACGTCTTCTTACGTTTAACGCGCAGTGACGTGCCACGGCGCCCGGTAACGCTCGTTAATTTTTTTAACGCGCGTTAGTGGTGACGATGTACCGCCCATGTCCTTATTTGGGGTTTCTGTTACTACCGCAGCTCCTAACGCGAATTGCACTAACGCAGTTTAGTAAACATACCCCTAAGAGTGACTACACAACCAAATGAGGATGTTCGAGGATCCAGCAGCGCTACGGGCCTTTCTGGAGGAACAAGAGGCTTCGGTGATGAGATGAGAGGCCACGAGCTGGAACAGGATGGAGAGAAACCTGGAGAATAGGACTGAGGGTTTAAAGCCATCATAATAATGTTGGGGAGTATGTTGGGCAGTATGTACAGGGGCAGGCTGAAGCGGCCGGTAAGGCCTGATATCAGAGTTTTGAAGGGAGGGGGTTGTTGGGGAGATCTTTGTGAGCTTTGGGGTTTGATCATGAGATTTGAGGTAGCTGGGATTATAGAGGGGGTATAACTCATATAAGGGGCGAAGACATTAAACACTAAACATTAAACATTGAGCAGGGTAGATGGGGTGGGCTTGGGTAGTTATCTGGCAATGCTGACTCACCCGTATAGTTTCCGCTTGCGGAATCGATTTCTGTCTCCTCATGGGTTCATTTGTGTGATCATTGCTGTTTGTATTTATTTTAGCTGGATAAAGTTAAAGGTTACTGCTGTCTCAGGCCAGGTAGTCAGCATGTATGTATTGTCAATGTATCTTGTCCATGGCGGTGCTTAAATTATTAACCCTGAACGTGAAGGGTATAAACAACCCCATCAAAAGGAAAAAGATCTTGCTATATTGCAAGAAGGAGCAAGTCGACGTGGTGTTGCTGCAAGAAACGCGTTTATCAGATGTTGAAACCAAGAAATTGGGCCTGGGGAATTATTTAGTAGTAGCGCACTCGGAGGCTAGGCAAAGGAAAAATGGGGTGGTAATTCTGGTCAAAAAAGCTCTGGCTCCTAGATTTGAACTGAGGCATGCAGACCTGGAGGGTAGATGGGCAGCAGCGCTTGTACAAATACAGGGGAAAAAGATGGCAATTATCAATATCTATGCCCCCAATGTTGACGATGTTTCATTCTTCCAGAGGCTGGCCCTGGAAATACAGGAGCTCTCCGGCCACGAATTAGAAGTGGGGGAAGACTTTAACTTGGTATTGGATCCATTGCTGGATTGTGCACCCTTCCGGCCACACAGGTATCAGTGTGCTTCCTCAGTACTTCTCGCTGTCATGAAGGAGGCAGGCTTGGTTGATATCTGGTGGTTGAAGCACCCTAAGGAGAGAGAGTACTCCTTTTTCTCTCTCCCTCATAAGTCCCATTCACGTATTGATTTTTATTTGATATTCTAAACTCTAACAGCTGTGGTGGAGAAGGTGGACATAACTGCCATGCACATCTCTGACCATGCGGCCATAACTCTTACTCTTTCTACAGAGGATGAGCAGTCACCAAGTTCAGGTTTTTTCTTCAGATGAATGCTGTTAGAAGATAAAGACTTCCGAGATTATATGAGACAGGGAATCAAGGAATACTTTGAGGTAAACCTCCCAAAAGACACAGCGGGGTGGGCATGGTGGGAAGGGTTTAAAGCCTTTAGCAGAGCCAAAATAACAAGCTATAGCATCAAGTTGGGAAGGGAAAAGAAAGTCAAGCTGAATGCGCTGGATATGCAAATTAAAGCGGGGGAAAGACTGCTGGTTCGCAGGGCGGAGGCAAGTATTCTGCTACGCCTTCAACGATTGAGATATCAGTATAACCAAATACTTAGTGATGAAGCATTACAAATTCTGTCCCATCAATGGGCAGGATATGATTTAGAAAGCAACAAAGCAGGAAGCTTGCTAGCAAATACTTTGAAGCCCCGAGCAAGGAAGGCAAACATTGAGGTTATAATTGGGGATAACCAAGAGGCATTACTAAGGAGTTCAGAAATAGCAGAAGAATTCCGAGGATTCTATGAGACCTTGTATAGTTCTGAGAGGCATGTGAGTAGAGAAGCCTTCTCGGCACTGTTGGACCAGGTAGAACATCCCTCCTTATCAGGTCAGCAGAAGAGGGACATAGACAGGGAAATATCGGTCAAGGAGATAATAGACAAACTGAAAGCCGCGCCTAAAGGGAAGGCAGCTGGCCCAGATGGAATACCTACTGAATTCTATCAGGCTTTTATAATGGATATAGCCCCGTATATGTTGGAGTTTTTTGAGTGTTTAGAGGTCCAAATGCCAGCTACAGGCTCTTTTAATGAGGCGACAATAGTAGTCTTAAGTAAACCTGGGAGAGATGCAGCGAAGGTAGGAAACTACAGGCCTATATTGCTGTTAAATGCTGATTGCAAGGTCTTTTCAGCTATTCTGGCTCGCAGAATGGCAAAAGCTATACAAGATTTGATTCATGTAGACCAATGTGGCTTCATTGCTGGGCGAGCAACTTCCGACAATGCGAGTCTTTTACTGAATCTTTTCTCGGTGGTGGAACAAAGGGAAGAGCCAGTTGTGGGCCTCTCGCTCGATGCAGAAAAGGCTTTTGACCAGTTGGAGTGAGGATTCTTGATGCAAACGTTACAATGGTTTGGGTTTGGAGAGAAATTTATCCGGTACATACAGATTCTTTACTCCAGCCCTACTGTGCGTATTTTAGCTAATGAGGTATTATCAACCCCCTTCTCCCTTCATCGGGGAACGAGACAGGGGTGCTCACATTCCCCATTACTATTTAACATTGCATTGGAACCATTGCTTTTGCTGATCCGGCAGTCGCAGGGAATCAAGAAGATTAAGGTAAAAGATTTGGAAGTAAAAGTATCAGCATATGCGGATGATCTTCTTCTATTCGCTCACCCCCAGTCAGTAGGGGAGTATTAGATATAATAGAAAGATATTCTAGCCTTTCGGGGTACAAAATAAATTGGACAAAGTCAATAACCTTTCCCATGAACAGGAGAACATACAAGGCATCAATGGACTCCTACCCCTTTGTCTGGGTCTCTGAGGATTTTAAGTACTTGGGAGTGAGGTTCAGCAACGAGGTAGATGAGACTATCAGCCTCAACACCAAAACAATGGGGGGAATGGTAAAAACCTTCACGGAGCAGTGATCACCCCTTCACCTGTCTTGGTGGGGTAGAAAAGAGTCAATAAAAATGGTGCTAGTGCCAAAGATAAACTACCTGTTAGAAATGCTCTCAATGTAATTGCCGGTGAAATTGTATCAATCATTAGAGTGGAGGAGTGGCCTAGTGGTTGGGGCAAGGTACTTCAGGCCGGAAGGTCGGGGGTTCAAATCCCACTAGAGGACAGCAACCTTGGGCCGGAAGGACTGGGGTTTCTAGTCCCACAGGTGCTCCTTGTGGTCTTGGGCAAGTCACTTAACCCTCCATAGCCCATGTTCCCTGTAAATAGTTTTCTCCAAGTTATAATGCCCTGTTCAATGTAATTTCAGTTTGTTCAATGTAAACCGCACTGATGCAGAATAGCGCGGTATATAAGAGAATTGAAATAAATAAATAAATAAATAGAACGCCAGTTAATAAGGTTTCTATGGCAAAATAAGACGCCCAGAATAGCCACTAGAAAATTGAAAGCAAAAAAGAATAAGGGGTGGGGGGGTTCAGTTCCCTGATTTTCAAAAGTACCATCATGCATTTCGGCTCAAGCAGGGGGCGCTGTGGGTAGCTCTGGAAAGTAAGGGAGAGAAGCTGGTATGACTGGCAGTTGAGGAGCAAATAGTTTCTCCTATCCCAACGGTAATGCTGATAGGTATGAAACTTTCGGAGTCCTTTCCTGCTGGTAGGATAGTGTGTGACACTCAGGAATCCTTCCACGAGCTAGCCCAAGTGATTAGTGAGGAGGGCCCTATGCTGGGCATGATGCCTATCTGGTACAATTCGCAATTCAAAATCAGCTAAAAAGCAATATGCTGGAAGGAATGGCAAAATAAAGGCATATGGTCAATAGGGCAGCTTGTTCAGCCTCAGAAGTGGAAGAGTTTTGATGAGCTGCGGAGGGAATTTGCGTTAAGCATAGGACAGCAGTACCGATGGATACAGTTAAAACATTGTTTAATCCAAGCCAGGATAATGGTGGGGGAAATAGAGCCGGAATGGAAGCTTCAAAAGGTGGCGGAACAGCACGCGGGAATGGGGGGTGCAACTTCCAGTTTGTATGCAATGCTGAGGGAGGGGACCTCCCCCCCCCCCGGATTAGAGGGGCTGGGGAAAAGCCTGGGACCACGACTTGGAGGTTCATACTTCACAAGATACCTGGGAGGAAATTTGGGGTCACATAAATAGAATATCAAAAGGGGCCTCAACAACTCAGACACTGTTTTTTTTAACTCATAGAGCTTATATAACGCCGGCAAGACTCAGTAAATGGGATAAAAAACAAGGGAACAAGTGTTGGTCTTGTGATCTTTCCCCAGGGAATTTAAAACACATGCTGTTTGATTGCCCTCATGTTCAGGTGTTTTGGCGGGAAGTATGGGACAAGATACAAATAATTTTAGATCTCCAGGGAAGGTAATCCTGGAAGACAATAATCTTACGATCCAAAGACAATAGTATATTGTTAACCAAAGGGAAAGTTTTTTGTTTAACTTTATGATGGCCATTGCCATCAAAATGATAGTGAATTGCTGGAAAGATTCAACAAAGCTGAGTGCAAATCAGTGCTGGAATTTAGTATGTTTGTATGCTGGATATGAGAAAGAGCAGGAGAAAAGGAACAGACAAAGGATGCAAATAAGGTTACGAGGTGGTCAAGGAGGGGGGAATGGCAGTACCAACTTAGAAGGCCAAAAATGGAAATGCCTGGATGAGTTTGCTGCAAGGGCTAAAGTAACATAAAGATGTGTACTGAAAAAGAGGACAGGAATACAATGGGGCATGTTTACTAAACATTCCTAACGTGCGGGGCCGCGGTAGTGTGCCTGTGCCATATAAGGAGTGGGCGGTTCAGGCCGAAAAAGGAAAAAAAAAGACCGTATGTGTGCGCGTCGCGTTAATGTGCAGGGCCCACATTAGCGCGTGGGAAGGCTAAGCGGGGCGCAGCTGGGCACATATAGGAGCAGAGCCGTAGCACAACAGTGAAGACAATAACCAATGGTGCAGGGGCCACAGATTCAATCCCCCAGTGTGTGCAGCCCAAAAAGGCTGGCTGAGGCACCACCTTGAATGTGGAAATGTGTGTCAGGAGGCAAAATAATTTTGGGGCGGCATAAGGCGGCGCACTGTTCATATTGGGGCGGCATAAGGTGGCGCACTGTTCATTGTGGGGTGGCATAAGGCGGCGCACTGTTCATATTGGGGCGGCATAAGGCGGCGCACTGTTCATTGTGGGGCGGCATAAGGCGGCGCACTGTTCATATTGGGGCGGCATAAGGCGGCGCACTGTTCATTGTGGGGCGGCATAAGGCGGCGCACTGTTCATTGTGGGCAGCAGGATGCGGCGCACTGTTAATTGTGGGCAGCAGGATGCGGCGCGCTGATGGCCACAAGGCGGCGCGCTGATGCTAAAGCAAAGGAACACAGCCACAGCACAATGGTTAAGACACTGACCAATGGTGCAGGGACCAGGGGTTCAATCCCTCACAATGCCCATTGAAAAAGGCTAGCTGAGGTAGTATATTTTATGTTGTGGAGTGCTTTAGGAGGCTTTTTAATTCTATTTTGTGATAACTACTAGCAAACGCACTCTCACAGCATGTTAACATAAGGCGGACCATAAGGCACATGTTACAGTGCACCGTCCGCCAAGGCACCCTAGAATGTCCCCTATAGGGCATCATGTATGTTGCGACACAGGATAATGTATAGTGCACCCTATATGGATGCCAACCATAAAGTGCCCTATAGGGCACCCAATAAAGCACCCTCAGAGGCACCTTATGGGTACAGTACGCTGAGGGTGTTATTGCAGGCATCAACATATGTACAGTAAATGTAAAAAATGCTTTGGAAAAACCTATCATAGAACCCCACTGTGGGTATGAACCCATGATCTCTGGCTGCACAGGCAGTGGCGTAACCATTGGGCTACACCTCTATAGCTGCATGTCACATCACTTTTAGTCTGCTGGTGTAAACAGGATAGGGTTAGGCCACCCATACCCATGATGCACTGCACATGCAAATCAGCTGTCCACAGATGAACACAAGATGGGAACTGCACCCCTAAAGCTACCCGGCCTGGTAGGGGGAGGTGTCCTTGTGCACCCACAGAGCACCTCGGCCTGGTAGGGTGTCCTGAGTGGGTGGACAAATGGCAAAGAGTAGCTAAACACCATCACATTGTGCGGTTACTATGCCCACCCTGAGTGTGTGATGATGCGCCCAGGACCAGGTGCACAACACCTTGCATTGCTGAATGCGGCCATGCCAGAGCTCCAAAGCAGCAATAACCTGTGAAATAGGTAGGTGCTGCATAAACATCTTGGAGATTGCTGTCTGCCACAGTTAGTGGAACACCCCCCCCCCCCCTCCGGTGGATAAAACAGGGTCTCCCACCAACAGATCCCCATACTATCTTCCTCCCCCCCCCCCCCCCCCGCACTGATGGCAGTAGAGTCAACCATCAACCCCAGTCCTGCTGGGGAAGTAAACCCCCCCCCCCCCCCCCACAGGGCAGTCCAAGCAGCTCCACACACATCCATTACACAATATCAGACAGACATTAGGCCTGGATATTCATAGATGCACCCCACCACTATCTGATATTCTCCTGCAGCAAGCCAACAGTCACTGCACCCTGCAAGGCACTCCATCAAGACACATACCATCTGTGCTCAGTCTGTTGGTTGGTCCTGATGGAAATGCATGCACCCACAACTAGGGTGGCAGCACACACAAGCAGATAAGTCATTGAAAAGGCCCCCAACAGGAAACCCATATATATCACATGAGAGAAACACAATACAGCACCATGGGTGTGCCTAGCCATGCTGCCATCACTGCACACTCAGGGTGAGAGTGATCCCCCAGCAGCACATACAGAGGTCCCCCTGTCTGTGTAGGTGGTGGCCGGGCACTACCATGTCCCTGCCAGTGCCCTATGCCCTGTGCAGCTGCATCCTGGTCAGCCCACCCTGTCTGAGATATACCCATGGTCCCTTGCTACTCATTATGCACATTAGCAGGCCAATACTGGCAACAGTGCTGGCAGTGTGGGCTGTGGAAGGGGCTTGCAGCCAGCACCCACTGTATAGACAGACACACACTTCCACACCTATGCCAGCATGGTGCTACTATTGAGGAGGTAATTAGCCTTGGCCACCAAACCTGTCCTAGGCACGGCAAGGCATGGATATGGTACGCAGTACTGCTGGGGGTCACTCCCCAGGGTGGTAAACACCGTCAGAGGCCAGTCCTGGAGCACGCCCCGCAAACACCTAACAGATTGTTCTGATGGGGTCAACTAGCAGTATGTGCGTAACGTATGGATATCTATCTGCCAGTACTCCTAGCAAACGTCTCAGAGCTGTGTACCGTATACCTCAGGTGTAGGGTGACATTGCTAAGGTATGCAGGTGCTAGTATTGGGAGATGCACGCAGGGTCCACTGTTCTGCCTCTCCAGGAGACATTGGCCAATGGGGCCTGAGGGTGTGGGTGTGGGTGTGTCTGCCCCTGTTGGCTGCTGCTTTACGGCAGAGATTCCCAACCCCAGTCCAGGTCTGCATCACACTGTTCGTGTTTTCCTGCTGTCCCTCATGAATATGCATGAGCTACATCTACATGCCATGGGGGTGGTGCATAGATATACAGCACAGGCATTTGTATGAGTGGCAGCATGGAACCTGACTGGTATGTGGCACACCAGGAATGCATTTGGGAGAGTCTGCTCTAGGTACTGCCCCTGTTCGTGGTGTCTGTGCTCAGTGGGGTAAAATATAGACGTATTACCATTACATATGTCCTCAACACGAAAGGTGTGTCCTTACTATCACTGTGTAGGTGTGGGAAAAATATGTGGCTAGGATTGGCGGAAGCCCCAGCTGGGCTTTGGACCTGTGACCTTCTGTTCTTGCATGCACTGTACCACCGTGTAGCCACAGATTGGCTGGTTTCCCTGGAACGTCCATGACTGTGGATCCGGCAGGGCCTGTCTGTTGCAGTGGACTGTGCCAGCCTGCACATGGCTAGGCCTCTGTCTTCTGTGGCTAGCAGCCACTGCCCCCTGCACCACATGTACTCGTCCGCCAACATACTGGCATGAGCTTCTCTCAGAAACAGCAGATGACCAGATTGCAATGTGGCAGTACGGGACTGCATTTGGGGGATTTGGCTGTAGGTAATGCCCATTGTTGTTGTGTTTTTGCAGTGTTGTGTAAAATATGGGTGTTTTCCCCATGCTTATGTTCCCTGCAATACAGGGGTGTCTGCGCTATCTTTGTTTAGTGGTGGGTAAAATATAGGGGCTGGGCTGGCATGTGCCCCAGCTGGGATTTGAATCTCTGACCCTCTGGTCCTAGAGGTACTGGCTCTGTCTGCTGCACCACACTATGGCCACAGAGACAATGCAGCCCCTGGAGGTAGTATACCTGGCAGGATGGAGTCACAAACCCTGCTCTACGCATTTTTACTGTGGGCACATGCACTCTGTCTGGTGACAAACGTGCACATAAACCCCGGAAATGACCACAGACACTGGGGGACAATATATCACCACGCTGGGCAAAAGTGATATTAATGGGCAACCATAGCAAACATTCCCAGGAAAGCTCCAAAAAGGACATTTGTTTTGGATGAGTCTCTGCTCCGTAGACCCTTCCAATATTCATTTCTTCTTTCTGGAGCTTTCCTGGGTGTGTTTTCTATATGTGCCCATTACTATAACTGTTCCCCAGCTGCATTACTATTTGTGATATTTTTGTTGTGGTCACTTTCTATTTTTATTTTCACTTTTGTGCTGTGCACATGTATCACACTGCTCACGTTTTGCAGGTTTCCCCGATTTTGCTGTACATTGCTGACGGAAATGGTTTCTCTTCCCTTTAAATGCCCTCTACAGCGAGTGTTTCACTCGCGGTAGTTTTGCTTTGGGATTCGGCCCCGATAATGTGCGGGGAGCCTCTCCTCTCCCCTTCCCCGCCCATTAAACCCGTCTCTCCGCCCCTCAGGAACCTTCCTCTGCCCTCCGTTAGCCGTTCCACGCTTCTATCGGACATTTGCGGGCCCGTACTTGTGCGGGGCCCGTTATTGTGCTGCGCACCTGTGCGGGGGTGACACGCACGATTGCGGGGCGTTTAAGCGCTCTTAAGTACCGCTTTTAGTGCGCTATTTTGTGGCGCGCAAATTATTGGTTTTTAGTAAACATGCCCCTAAGTCTTCCTTGTGCTTGTGGACCAAAAGTGAAGGTAGCCTATTTCCCCCTACTCTTCCCTCTTTCTTTCCTTTCTAGTCTGTACATAGAAGCAAATAGTAAATGGGGAAGTTGTTTTTTGCAGCCTTTTGAAGGCTATGAGTTAATTCAGCTGAATTTTTGGAAATGTAGTACTTCATTTTGAGCATAGTAGTTATCTTTTATTAAGCTCTGTGTGAAAAAAAAGGAAACTAGCTGTTCTCGGCAAAAAAGCATGCTCCTTCAACTTTGGAAATGTAGTTGTTGAACATACGCGTGTGCTTTCCTGGTAAAGCTGAGCAGATACAACAAGACCAGTAAGACAGTGGTTTCTTTAACAAATAGCCCAGATTGTCTGACTTTATGGAAAAACAAGACAACAGCCATTTTGCTTTGCTATATGTTTTAAGGAGGAAAAAAACTAATTTCTTTATTTGATACAATCATACAATGTTCAAACCCTTAGTTTGGATGTATGTGGGAAAAAGCAAAAAAGGTTTTAAGTTTTGAGATTTTGAGATGTGCAGTCCCTTCCAAGCCTTCTGATATTTGTAATTAGAAATGTGGATATATTGATGGGTCACTCTAAAAGGTTTAGTTAGGGTTTGGACATCTGCTGACATACACGTGGATGTCAAAATCCCAGACACATCTCCGTAACCATTCCACAAATGTCATTTGTAGACATCTCCAGTACGCACAAGGGTGTGGCAGATGCGTGTCTGGGAAGAGGCAATAGACTTACATGTTCCTGTTGATCTCAAAAGCCATCTGCAGGCATGTGCATGTTTATTCCTGCTCCAGGCAAGAAAACGTATTGGGAAAGTGTTTGTTTTCTCCTTAAAATATCCAGAGAAGATGGAGAATTAAGTGAATAGCTTTAGATTGCAAAGCTCTTAAGCTATTACTCTAATCATTATGCTATTGGACACCTTGGATTGGAAATGCTCTACTGAGAACATCTATATAGACATCTGATACACATGCATATCGGGCACGTTCATGTTTCTGGATTCTGCCTGAACTTGCATGTGCCTGCCTTTCTTTTCAGAAATTGTGGCTTTGACATCCCAGATTGCACTTGAACATCCCATTTGAAATGTGTCGCAGTATGTATATATTGATTCTGCCTCCTAATTAATACTTTAGCCAGAAATGTTTAGAATTCCAGTATGCTGTGGTAACTGAAATGGTAAAGCATTGTCATTCTAAAGTACTTGAAAAAGAGACTGAGAAATGCTTCAAACAAGAACACTTATACAATCTTTACACAAAAGTGGAAATAAGGATGTGGTTGAGAACTACAGGCCAGTTAGTCTAACCTCTGTGGTGAGTAAATTATTGGAAATGCTGCTAAAACAGAGTATAGTGAGGTTTCTGAAGTCCAATGGATTGCAGGATCTGAGGCAGCATGGATTCACCAGAGAAATCTGATCGATTTCTTTGACTAGGTGACCAGGGAATTGGAGTGAGGGAGAGCCCTAGATATGTTGTATTTAGATTTCTGTAAAGCCTTTGACACCGTTCCGCACAGGTGACTTATAAGCAAACTGAGCACCCTAGTGACTGACTGGGTTAGACGTTGGTTGAGTAGGAGGCAACAAAAGGTACAGGTAAATGGAACTCACTCTCAGGAGAAGGATGTTACCAGTAGTGTGCTGCAGGGATCTGTCCTTGGTTTGATTCTTTTTAACATTTTTGTTATTGATATTGTAGAAGGACTGTTGGGTAAGATTTGACTCTTTGTGGATGATACCAAAATCTGCAATAGTGTAGACACCCAGGAAGGAACAGATAACATGAGGAGGGATCTAGCTAAGCTTGAAGAATGGTCTAGAATTTGGCAGCTGCGATTTAATGCTAAAAAATGTAGGATCATGCATTTGGGCTACAAAAATCCAAAGAAGCAGTACAGTGTAAGGGGCAGAATACTTCTGTCCACGAAAGAAGAGCAGGACCTAGGCATAATTGCTTCTGATCTTAAAGTGGCTAAACAGGTAGAAAAGACGACGGTGAAAGCCAGGAGGATTCTTGGGTGCATAGGGAGAGGAATGTCCGGCAGAAAAAAAGAGGTGATAGTGCCTCTGTTTAAGTCTCTGCTGTTTCCTCATTTGGAGTATTGTGTTCAATTCTGGAGACCACACCTTCAAAAAGATATAAACAGGATAGAGTCAGTGCAGAGGGTGGATACAAACATGATTAGTGGTCTTCATTATAAAGATTATGGGGACAGACTTAGGGGTATGTTTACTAAGCAGCAGTAGCAGCTTCTGTGTGATATCAGAGCCGCGGCCCCATTGAATGTCTGATAAGATTTGACTTTAGAAAAAAAATTGCAATAAGGAAAAAAATATATTTAAACAACTAATCCAGACTGTTCAGTCTTTTCACTCACAGCTATTTGCTGTACTTCCTGATAAGGCCACTGAACAGCATTCTTAACTGCAGCTCGATGACTGGATCTGCATAAAAGTGTTCCAGTGAAATAATTGTCTAGAACTCCAGGTGGAAGGGATCATCCCAAGACCCGGCCCGATCGGCGATGAGGAAGAGAGCAGGCAGCTATGCTCCTCCCTGCTCCCCACCGCATGGCCAATCAAGCCGCAGTAACACCGGCAGCAGACTTTTAAATTGCAACCACTCCGGCGCAAGAGCCTCAGACCCGGCCCGATCAGCAATGAGGAAGGGAGCAGGCAGCCTTGCTCCTCCCTGCTCCCCACCGCATGGCCAATCAGGCCGCAGTAACACCAGCAGCAGAGTTTTAAATTGCAACCGCTCCAAGGCGTGCCCGCATCTGGCGGGCCTGCGCCTAAGAGCCACGCCAAAGGGCCCTTTGGCGTGGCCCTTAGGCACGGCACTATGGAATGGTCGCGTTTCCCCGCCTCCTCCCCACTCCTGAAACTCCAGCGATGAGCAGACCTGATCAGAGGCAACGGAACCACAATAAACATCAGCTTGTAAGCATCCTCTAATTGTAACCCTTGATGTAATGTAATATATGCCATGATGCCCAGCCTGCCTGTAATTTAACTCTTGATGTGATGTAATGTACCCTTGATGTTGTAATCTAACCCATGATGCCTGCTTGGAATGTATTTATTTATACTGTGTGTATAGTAAATTGCGCAGTAGTACTGGTAATAGTAATGGGAGACAGTCAACCTGGTTTTGCCCTAACTAGATTATTTTTCTGTGTTTTGTCTGTTGTCTCAATTAGATTGTAAGCTCTGATGAGCAGGGACTGTCACCCTTTATATGTCTGTACAGTGCTGCATACAAGGTAGCGCTTTATAAATGTTAAATAGATAGATAGATAGATAGATCACAAGTGCTCCTGCCTACATACTGCAACGAAGTGTGAAGGACTACCTACCTGGATCCATGCATCACATTGCCAAAGAGTCAAGATATCAGCTGAAAAACAATGTGTGTGTGTGTGTGTGGGGGGGGGGGCAACCTTTGGGAGGAACCAAGCCTAAAGTTCAGAAGAAAGGTGAAGCACTGAAGAACTGCTGAGAAGCAGGACCAATTATCTCAAGAATGGAAAGAGAACTATGAGATATTCCACTCCCACAGACCAGGCAAAAGAGGAGGTTGCATACTAATTATCATAAAAGAGCACCTCAAAGCAAAATCCTTAGCTGCCGACAACATGGCCAACATAGACACCCTCATTCTAAAAATCAGGCACCTCTGCATCTGCTTAGTCTACAGACCACCAGGCAGATGTCCTGACAACTTAGACTCTCTAACCGAACTATTAGGCTCATCCTCTGACACGAACCCTGTACTACTGATGGGAGATTAAAATCTTCCATCCCTCCCCAATGTCACAATAAATTCATTCTGGAATGCCATCAAGGACTTGCACTACCACCAAATAATCAACAGCACAGCCCATGTGAAAGGAAACCTCCTAGACCTTGTCTTCCTCCCAAGCTCACTTCAAAATGCTATCAGCCCGTCAACCTTACAGATACTCCCTGTCCCATGGTCCGATCACCACCTCATTAAGTTTAACCTTAATATAGCCTTACTTATAAGGCACATAACAAGGCACCTTATAAGGCACCTTACTTATAAGGCACCTTACAAGCACGTTGCAAGGTGCCACATTACAAGGCGCCTTGTAACATGCGTTAGTCTAAGGCGCCTTGTAACTCGCGTTAGCTGATATGGCTTGCCGTAATGATGCAACACCCACGCCTTTATATGGGCATCTATACCATTACCGTGGAACCTAACTCGGGTAACATTACCGCGGTTTAGTAAACATACCTCTATACGTCACAAGAAACAACAATTTTGCCCCACCTAACACAATACCGCTCCTGAATATCAACATCTTGGTAAAAACGGAAGTAAAATATTTAGGAGTCATCCTCGACTGGACCCTAAGCATGGAACCCCACGTCAAAAACATTGTGACTAAAATACACTACGAACTGAAACTATTAAAACAACTACGTCCCCTGATCCACCAACAAGATTATAAATCAGTTATATAATCAATTAACACTCCACATTTTGACTTCGCAAACACGATTTTACTCAGAGTTCCAAAACAAACCATTAGATGGTTACAATTATCACAAAATGTAGCAGCTCACTCAATCTTAAACATCCGATCTACAGAACACATAATGCCAATCTTATCCGACCTCCACTGGCTCCCTATTGTAATGGGGTAGATCCGTCCCTTGCCATGCAGTCAGAGGAAACTGAGGAAAGTACATCAGATTCTGACAGCCAAGTAAAGCACATGGCTACAGGTTGCCAGGGGAGATATAAACAAACCCAGCCATGAGTGCAGCAGCCCCGCCCAAGTTGCAAACAATCCCCGTGCCCTGAGTGTAATAGGATTCACCTGGGTGGGGGAGGAACGAAGCTAAGCCCTAAGGCTGATAAAAAGCACTCATTAGAAAGCAGTGAGAGTGCTGGAGAAAGAGTTGGAAGCAGTTCTGGAAGGAGAGCTGAAAGGGGAACTGAAACGGGAACTGGAAGGAGAACCGTTAGAAGGACTGATAGCAGAGAGGCTGAGAGTGATTTAAGCAGCCCTGAGAACTGACCAGGGAAAGCTTCTTCTGAAAAGGTACAGAGAACTCA
The DNA here is from genome assembly GCA_033557465.1 of Ichthyophis bannanicus. Classification (NCBI taxonomy): domain Eukaryota; kingdom Metazoa; phylum Chordata; class Amphibia; order Gymnophiona; family Ichthyophiidae; genus Ichthyophis; species Ichthyophis bannanicus. Next base: position 128,043,227 of record CM066050.1, read on the forward strand.
AACTCAAAGACTACAGGAAAGCTACTCTCAGTTAGATCCTGGTGTTGAAGGTAACTGGAGAGAAAAGCCACGCAGAAAGTCAGTTTGGGTGTGCCCAGAAGCTCCGTGAGAGGAAGGTACAAATCTCTAGACTCTGCTGATATTGAAGAAGCACTGACGAGTAAACCTTACAGACAAAGGCCAGACAGTGGTCTCTGTAAAAGGAACAGGGAGAAAACAAAGAATACCAGTTTTCTCTGGGATAGTAAAGCTCTCCGGGACTCTCTTAAAGGTAAAACAGGAACTGTTGCTTGTATCTAGAGGTCGTTGATGTGATTAGGCATAGGGTCTCATTAAGGCGCTAGTCTGCGAGACCTAGCCACTATAATACTGAGACCTCATTAAGAAATTTGAATATATTTATATATATTTATTTGTTCTATTTTTGATATTTTGGTGATCGGAGCTAACAGAGAACGGAAAAATCTTTTTATTGTGTCTGAATAAACCGTTCAAGCAGTAAGAGCTTTTTGAAATATTGTGATATCAACAATACCCGCGGCACACTTGTCAACCCCGCATAGCGCGGATCCAGTACACAAAGCTCCGGAGGCAGCCCTTACCTCAACCCCAGAGAAGAGAACCAGAGAAAACCCACGCGGACCCTCTGACGATCCGGACCCAGAGAATCCGTCCCCCGACAGCACTGCCGACAACCACGACATCGAAGTTGCAGTGGTGGGGTCGGCATCCATGGAGCTCGCCAACTCAGAGAAGACAGCTGAGATAGAAGACCCTCCCCTTGCGGAGGATCTCACCTACCCCAAGTTCTTAGCAAAACTTGCCTCTGCCCTCTCTTTGAACGCCGCTGATGCGCCTGGAGAGGCTGTTCCAGAGGTTCTAAAATACCTCGCCACTCCGAAGCCTGCTTTCGCACTCCCAGTTCATCAGAGACTGCTGGAAAATCACTCGAAACTGTGGCAGACACCAGCGTCTGGTCGTCCGTTTCCAAGGCGGCTTGACTTCAAGTATCAAGTGAGGCCTGTGCCTGGCTTTTCTCAGACCCAACTACCACACAACTCCATCGTCGTGTCTTCAGCGCTCAAATGCACCAAGTCCTCACGCACCCACGCCAATAGCCCCCCGGGCCGAGACAACAAACTCTTGGATGACATCGGGAAGAAGCTCTTCCAAGGTGCTATGCTTAATGCAAAAATCGCAGCACACCAATTTCAGCAAGTCCTCTTCCTGGACACTTGCATGGTAACCTTGAAGTCGACCGCTGCATCCCTCCCCAAGGAATCTCAGAATCAACTCGCCAGCGCCCTTGCCGATATGTCAGAGTGCAGCAAACGCCTGGCCAGCGCAACCTTTGACTCTTTCGACACCGCCTCTCGTACCGCTGGTATGGCTATCTCTGCGAGACGATGGGCATGGCTGAGAGCCTCTGGCCTTCGAGATGACACCCATGACATCATTGCTAACGCCCCCTGCACGGGGAAATCACTCTTTGGGGACAAGGTTAAAGACACTGTCAACGACATGAAAGAACACTGCACTACCTTACAAACCCTGGCGGAGGACGTCTACGAGCACTGCAGTGGAGCCCATAAGAACAGTTTCCAGAGAAAGTCTTACTACTCCTCCAACAAGAAGTACCCCTCCAGCAGGAAATGGCAGTATAACAAATACAGGAACAACTCATACAGCGGTCCCCCTCACCAGCGTAACTCTCAGCGGGACCGCAAGCAGAAGAAGAACAATCCACCCCCTGCGAAGAGTGGACCGTCCTTTTGACGTCTACCCTCTGGCATCCACCCCGACCGGGGGTCGGCTGACCTACTTTTTAAACAAGTGGAAAGACATCTCCTCTGACTCCTGGGTTCTCGAGATCATCCGAGAGGGTTACCGGATGCGTTTCAGCTCAACCCCTCACCAAAACACCCAACCCATCAGCAAAACCCCACCGCACCTGTGCCTAGCCATGGCCGAGGAGCTGATACACCTGCTGTCCTCCAATGCTATAGATTACCATTGGACGAGATAAACTCTGGCTTCTACTCCAGGTACTTCCTCATTCCCAAAAGGACAGGCGGAGTCCGCCCCATCCTCGACCTCCGCAAACTCAACAAGTTCATCATCAAAGAGAAGTTCAGGATGTATTCTCTCAACTGCATCCTGCCCTTGATTCAACCCGGCGACTGGATGGCGTCCCTGGACCTGCAGGATGCCTACACCCACATCCGCATCCACAAGTCACACAGACAGTATCTTCGTTTTCATGTATTGGTCCAGCATTACCACTACAAAGTCCACCCTTTCGGCCTATCGCCGGTCCCACAGGTGTTCACGAAATGCCTGGCAGTTCCCGCATCACATCTACGCAAACGGAACGTTTCCATCTTTCCCTACCTCGACGACTGGCTCATCACAGCCCCCTCAGCAATGGAACTTCAGGAAGCTCTAAGGACTACCGAGTCCCTGATCTCCTCCCTGGGGTTCGTCATCAATTACAACAAGTCCCAGCGCACCCCCTCTCAGAGGCTGGAATTCATCGGAGCCGAGATCGACACCACACTCTTGAAGGCATACCTTCCCAAACGCAGGCTGCTCACCCTGACCTCACTCACGACCAGCTTGGCCTCGGCGGAATCCTCTTCAGCAAGATCCATCCTATGCCTTCTAAGCCACATGTCCGCCACCACGTCTGTGGTCCACATCGCCAGGTTACAGATGAGGCCACTGCAGTGGCATCTACGTACGCACTGGAACCAGCACTCGCAGCCTCTCTCCACCCGCATCCCTATGACCTCCAAGATCAAGACTCAACTACTCTGGTGGACTGCTCCAGAGAACCTTTCGGGGGGGAAGGACATGCACCCACCCGAGCACCAAGTTACCCTGACCACGGACGCTTCCAACTTGGGCTGGGGTGCCCACATTCTGAAGTTCAGCACACAAGGGGCCTGGTCGCCGCAGGAGAGACTCCTGCACATCAACCTCCTAGAGCTAAGGGCCATCAAGTATGCTCTCAAAGCCTTCCTAACGCATGTACAGAAGAAAGCCGTCCTCATCCAGACAGACAATCAAGTGGCCATGTTCTACATCAACAAGCAAGGGGGCACGGCATCTCGTTCCCTCTGCAAGGAAGCCCTGCAGATCTGGTCTCTTGCCCTGACTCACGGGTGCAACATCCGAGCCTCCTATCTGCCGGGCGACCAGAACACCTTAGCCGACAAGCTCAGCAGGCAGCTGCAACCTTACGAGTGGACACTGCTCCCGGAGGTCACCGACAGCCTCTTCCGTCAGTGGGGGCGCCCGAACATCGATCTGTTCACCACGGAACAGAACGCAAAATGCCCCCTGTTTTGCTCCAGGCACCCTTCCAACAAGAAACTGGCAGCAGATGCATTCGACGTGTGCTGGGGGGAGTGGTCTCTCTTGTACGCCTTTCCCCTGACCCCCCTCATCCCGGTGACACTCCAGCGGTTGGTCCGCAACAAGGCTCGCGCCATCCTAGTGGTTCCCTTTTGGCCCCGACAGATGTGGTTCGCGCTGCTCCAACGCCTAGCGCAAGGGAAGCCGAAGCGCCTGCCACTCCGGCTGGACCTACTAACGCAGGACGGAGGCAAAACGAGGCACCCCGACCTCAAAGCCCTGGCTCTCACTGCCTGGAGGTTGAGCGGATGAGCCTTTCTACACTCCAGCTACCATCAGAGGTGCAAGACGTGGTCCTAGCTGCCAGACGCCCCTCTACCAAGAAATCTTATGGCCTCAAATGGAAGAGATTCAGCATCTGGTGCACTGCGCAAGGTCTGGAGCCCACCACATGTCCTCTTCCCGATGTCCTTAAGTACCTTGCTTCTCTGTCTAACCTTGGCCTTAAGACTCAGTCCATCAGAGTGCACCTTTCGGCGATTGCAGCGTTTCACGCCCAGCCTGAAGGGGCAACTTCCATTGCAGCACTACCTTTGACAAACCGCTTCATGAAGGGACTGGCTAATTTGAAACCCCCAATCAGGCAACCCGTTCCGTCATGGGACCTCAACGCTGTTCTCTGTCGCCTGACCGAGGACCCCTTCGAGCCACTGCAGTCAGCGGAGATGAAGTTCGTCTCCTGGAAAACCCTGTTTCTGGTTGCCATAACGTCCGCCAGGAGAATCAGCGAGCTGCAGGCACTAGTGTCCCATCCCCCTTATACACAGTTACACCAGGATAGAGCATCCTTGTGAACCAACCCGAAGTTCATGCCCAAGGTGGCATCTGCCTTCCACGTCAATCAGTCCATTGAACTCCCGTCTTTCTTCCCAGAACCCCATGCCTCCGAAGAAGTCGCCTACACACGCTGGACTGTCTCCAGGCCCTTCGGATCTACCTGCTGCGAACTCAACCCATTCGCAAAGGCGAACAGCTGTTCGTATCCTTCGACCCTAGCCGGCCGGGTAGGCCGGTCAACAAGAGAACCCTCTCTCACTGGGTTGCCTCCTGCGTCTCCCATTGCCTAGACCCCACAGGCACTCAGAATTTGCCAAGAGTGGGCCCTCACAAGCTAAGAGCACTGGCAACCACAATTGCCAACTTTCGTTCTGTTCCTCTGACGGACGTCTGCAGAGCGGCCACCTGGTCCTCCCCGCACACGTTCCAGAAGCACTACTGCCTTGACCTCAGGGCCCAGGAAGACTGCGCCCTTGGGACTGCTGTCCTCTCCACTGCAACGGATGGCAGATAGGCTTTGGCCCTGTAGCCGGGCCGCCCGTACCTGCTTCTCCTGTAGCATGTCAGCACTGTTGCACAGCCACTGTTGTTAGTCAGCACTGTTAGTTGCACTGTTGCTCAGCCACTGTTGTTTTACACTGTTAGCACTAGTTGCCCGTTGCACATCTGCTGTTTCTACAACTGCACGATCTTGTATGCACCTTCACCTATTACAGCAATAAAGATGTGTCATTCCTATTGCAGCTCAGAGCCTCATTGAGTAACTAAACTCCTCCTCCACCTCAGCGTTCTCCACAGCTGGGGAGGCACCAAGTGTGGCGGACGCAATCCTGCTGGTCCATGGAGAAAACGAGGTTACTTACCTGTAACGGGAGTTCTCCGTGGACAGCAGGATAAGTCAGACACACAATCCCACCCGCCTCCCCTGGAGGAGGTCAGCTTGCCGTATCCGCTCTCTGTCCGGGAACTAGCTAGCTAGGAACACACTGGCCGGAATAGGGGGCGGACCGGTAGGATGGGCTACCTAGGTGGGCTCAGAAAGGCCCTCTTTTCTGAGCTCTAGAGAGCACTTCCGTATGCATGGCTCCGCCCGGAGGACGTCACCAAGTGTGGCTGGCTTATCCTGCTGTCCACGGAGAACTCCCGTTACAGGTAAGTAACCTCGTTGAATCAGTCCTCACATATGGGTGTCATCGACGTCGATGAAGCCCCTTGCGGAGCATTTCCACAGCTTTCCATGAAAGCCTTTGGGAATGCAGGCACGCATGCGCGGTTCCCTTCCCGCCTAAAGGTGCCATCTTACCTCAGTCAAATGACATAGCTAAGAACAGCACACAAAAAATGAACAATATAAACTATGTACAACTGCAACTCCAAGGGGAGGAGGGATGGTTGTGAGGACTGATTCCTGCTGCTCCTGGAGAACACCTGTTACAGGTGAGTAACTACTCTTTCTCCAGGACCAAGCAGGAAGTCAGTCCTCACATATGGGTGACTCCCTAGCTCTGGGCTACCAGGAACCCAGGCTGAACAAGAGAACTCCCTCTAGTCCCAGCATCAAAGAAAGGCTTTTCACTGACAGAACCTTCACCGGTAGCCCAACGGAGGGCTGGAGGGCAGGAGTTGCCTAAACCTCAAAGAGATTCCAGAGTACTGCCTGGCCAAAAGTACTGTCCCTATGGGACTCCCTTTACAGACAGTAATGGGCCACAAAAGTCTGGCTTGAGGACCAAGTTGCAGCCCTGCAGATGTCCACCAACGGTACAGAGCGGAGGTGAGCCACTGAGGCAGCCATTGCCCTGACACGATGGACTGTGACCCGACCCTGCAAAGGAAGGTCAGCCACCCTTTAAGCCCAGGTGATACAGTCAGCCACCCAGATGGACAAGGTACGCTTGGACACAGCTAACCCCAAATTATTAGGGTCAAAAGATATGAAGAGCTGAGTAGCCCTTCTGTGCCCCTGCGTACAGTCAAGGTAGAAGGATAAGGCCCTCCTACAGTCCAGGGTATGCAGAACCGCTTCAGCCTGGCTTGCATGAGGCCTAGGGAAGAATGTTGGAAGAACCACCTCCTGGTTGAGGTGGAAAGAGGAGACAACCTTTGGGAGGAACTTTGGATGAGTCCTGAGGACTACCCTGTTCCTATAAAATCTGGTGTAAGGCCTGTCACAGACCAGGGCCTGAAGTTCACTCACTCGCCTAGCCGAGGTAAGGGCTACCAAGAAGATTGTCTTCCAGGACAGGAAGCGTAGTGGGCAGGTAGCCATCGGCTCAAAAGGTGGGCGAGTCAGTTGCTGCAAGACCACATTCAACTCCCACTCAGGAGCAGGAGGGCAGATTGGAGGCTTGAGCAAGAGCAAGCCTCTGAGAAACCGGGACACCAAGGGGTGAACCGACAGAGAATGCCCCTCCACCAGTGAGTGGTGAGCTGCTAGAGCTGAGAGGTGGACCCGAACAGAATTGGACTTAAGTCCTTGATTTGATAAGTGCAGTAAGTACTGAAGCACTACTGGTACAGTACAGGAGAAAGGATCTTCTGTACGTAGTTGACACCACACAGAAAACCTTTTCCACTTCAGAGCATAGGTTTTCCTAGTGGACTGTTTCCTAGAGGCTAGGACAACCTCCTCAACTTCCTGAGGTAGACCCCAGGGAGCCAAAACTACCCTTGCAGCCTCCAGGCCATCAAATTGAGAGCTTTGAGATTGGGGTGCAGAAGGGAACCCTGATCCTGAGAGAGAGGTTTGGTTTGCAACCCCAGAGGCAGAGGGGGATCCACTGCCAACTGAAGCAGAAGAGGGAACCAAGGCTGTCTGGGCCACCTGGGAGCCACCAGCAGGACTGAGGCCTTGTCCTGAAGAATCTTGAACAGAGTTCGGGCCACCAAGGGCGTGGGAGGAAACGCATACAGGAGGCCCTGAGACCAAGGAATCAGAAAAGCATCTGCTGCTATCCACAGAGGATGCGGTTGCCTGGAGCAGAACTTTGGCAGCTGTTTGTTCAGAGGACTGGTAAACAGGTCCATGGATGGAAGTCCCCATTTCAGGAAAATCTTTTGAACTACCAAAGGATGGACCTGCCACCGTGGGGCTTCAGAATTCTGCTCAACCTGTCCGCCAGGTAGTTCTCCTGGCCAGGTAGATACACTGCCTTGAGGAGAATGTTGTGCCTGAGATCAAACAAGCAAAGGTCCTGTGCTTACTGGCAAAGGAGCCTGGACCCAGTTCCGCCCTGCTTGTTCACATAAAACATGGCTACCGGGTTGTCTGTCTGAACCAGGACAAACTGATGAGCGAGGCCCTGAGAAAAAGTTTTGAGGGCTAACTGAATAGCTCTGAGTTCCAGGAGATTGATTTGCTGTGCGACTTCCCAGGGAGACCACAGACCCTGGGTGCACTTGCCTAGACAATGAGCCCCCCAGCCTTGCAGGGAGGCATCAGTGGTCAACACCACTGTGAACCCAGTACTCAGAAAAGGTACCCCTTGTAGCAGATTGGGTGGGTGCAGCCACCAGCTGAGGGAGTTCAGAAAATGTCGGGACACCCTTATCCTGTCTCTGAGGCTGCCTGTGGCCTGTGACCACTGAGTCTGAAGGCACCACTGTGCAGGCCTCATATGTAGCCTGGCATTGGGGGTCACAGGTACTGTCGAAGCCATGTGGCCTAGAAGCCTCAGGCAGAGTCTGGCGGAGACCAGTGACCTGCTGAGAAACTGGTTTGCTAAGTTGATCAGTCTGTGGGCTCTGTCTTCTGGCAAGAATGCCTTTGCCAGGAGAGAGTCCAACCTTGCCCCTATGAACTCCAAGTTCTGGGAGGGGAGCAAAGTGGACTTTGCGAAGTTTATGACGAACCCCAGGTTTTGAAGAAGAGCAATAGTTCTGAGGGTGGCTTGTTTGGCCTCCTGGCATGTCTGACCCCTTCTGAGCCAGTCATCCAGGTAGGGGAAGACAAAGATTCCCTGACTTCTCAGGTAGGCCGCCACCACTGCCAGGCATTTGGTAAAGACCCTGGGAGTGGAGGTGAGGCCAAAAGGCAGTACTCTGTACTGATAGTGGTTTCCTCCCACAACAAACCTGAGGTACTTTCTGTGGTCTGGATGAATGAGGATGTGAGTGTATGCATCCTTTAGATCCAAGGAGCATAGCCAATCTCCCTGCTGGAGGTACGGCAGAAGTGTCCCAAGAGTAAGCATCTTGAACTTCTCTTTCTCCAGGAACTTGTTGAGGTTTCGGAGGTCCAGAATAGGTCGAAGACCCCCGGTTCTTTTGGGTACCAGGAAATACCTGGAGTAGAATCCTCGACCGTGCAAGTGGGGAGGCACAGGCTCCACTGCTTTGTCCACCAACAGACCTTGTAACTGCTGAAGGAGAAGATCCGTGTGCAGGGGAGGCCTTGGAGGATCCCCTGGAAAGTATGGAGGAGGCAGTTGTTGAAAGTGTAGTGTATAGCCCCTGTGGACTATGCTTAACACCCAACTGTCTCCAGTGATGAGTGGCCACTGGTGGGCAAACAGAGCAAGGCGACCTCCTGTGCAGGGTTGGGAGAGCAGGGACGGAGAGGCTATGCTTAAGGAGTCTAAAACCCCCACCCTGCTGAGTGGGAGCAGGGGCCGGAGGCTTGGGGGCCCATTACTCTGCCCCTTGGCCTGCTGACCCTGAGGGGCAGCTTGGGCAGCCTGATATTGTGGGTACTGTTTGTAGGCAGTGCCCTTCCTCGGGTAAAAGGGCTTTTTACCCGAGCCCTTCTTTTTGTGAGAAGGGGCAGAGGTTTTCCTGGACAGCCTTGTCCTTGTGAGGTGCTCGGTCTCGAGCTGTGCGGCCTTCTCAGTCATGGGCTTACCAAACAGGTTCTCACCTCGGCAAGGGACATCGACCAACTTGTCCTAAACCCATGGCTCAAGGTCCGATGACTGCAGCCATGCCTGGCGTCGAGCCACGATGCCGGCTGCCGCAACACGGGCCGAACCTCAAAGCCATCGTAGGCAGCGCGGGACATAAATTTTGAACATTCCTGAATCCCCGAGGACAAGGACTTGAACCTCTGCAAGGGTTCCCCGGAGAGACCAGCTGAGAACCCAGCCAGCTCTTTGGCCAGGTCTCGCAAGTACATGCCCATGTATAGCCCGTAAGACTGGACACGGCAAGCAAGCATCGAGCCCTGGAAGCACTTTCTACCAACACCATCGAGGTTTTGGGCCTCCCTGCCAGGGGGCACCGCGAAGTGCATCTTCTGACTTTTCAGGCGATGCATGGCCGATTCCACAACCATGGAATGGTGTGGTAGCTGCGCCTTCTGAAAGCCAGGGCTCTTCTGGAGTTGATAGATGGAATCGACCTGCTTGCTTAAGACCAGCGCCTCCCACATACGGAAGAGGAGCCGTTCCAGCATCGGAGGAACCGATACAGTAAAGGCCTCCTTCGGAGAAGAGTCGTACTGCAGGGCCTCGAGCTCCTTGGCTCGAGGCTCCTCCTCGGGGTCCGTAGTGATAGCCAGTGAGGTGGCCATTTCCCGGATGAACTCCGAGAACCGGGTATCCTCCGGAGGGGATCTACTCTGGGGTTCAGACTGCGGTGAGTCCGATGGGATGCACCGAGTCTTGAAAATGTCGGGGGACTCCTCATCCTCCGTCTCCCATGCAAACTCGTCCGAGGAGGAATCGGGGTCCGACCTCGCGGGGCCTGCGAGCACCCGCCCTGATGCCGAAGGCACCAGCGCCGACGCCCTTGGTCCCGAACGGGAGGTCGAGGGAGACCGCGACTGAGGTTGACCTCGAGCCTTCATGGCCTCGAGTATCGGCTCGGTCTCCGGGGTCGACTTCAATGTCGATGTCCTGGTGGTTGGGCAGATGCGCCAGACAGGCTGGCCATCAGTGCCCTCTGCTGCTCCATGAAGGCAGACAGTCTGCTCTCCAAGGCTGTCAACCTGAGACTCAGCAGCCACCGACTCGGGCCCCGGCAGCGCCGGGCCCGACGTCGGCTCTCTGGGAGGCGAGTCCACAAGGACTACAGGGCTTACGTGTCCAGCAGACTCCGGCTCCAGTTGAGGGACTTTGGAAGGCTTCTCCTGTTCCAAGGGCCCGGGGCGACGGTCGGGGGTCTGAGACCTAGCTCTCGAGGAGCCAGGGACCTCTTCCGATGATGCCCTCGCCAGCCGCTTCTTCCTCTTCTGTTCCCGGTCAGGGGACCCCCTGTCCGAGGAGCCACGAAGGTGCTCGGGATCCGATTCCCGAGATGTTGAGGCCTCAGACGAGGTCTGGGCCCGGCCGGAGGCCGAGTCAGAAAAAAGCCTTTCTTTCGGATGCTGTCGACTACGCAGTGCCTTGGAAGACATCTTCCCACATGGTCCACATGTCTGAGGGTCGTGATCAGGACCGAGGCACCGGAGGCAGCAGTCATGTGTGTCGGTGAGAGACATCAACTTCTTACACCGATCACACTTTTTGAAACCACTGGAGGCCATCGGGGAAAAAATAGACCCCGCGAGGTCAAAGGACCGGCCTTCCAGGGAAAAAGAGAAAAAAGGGCGCGAACGCCAGCCACGAAGGGCAAAAACCGAAAAAAGAGGATCAGGCTCGATACCGGTGTACCGAACCCGGCGGGAGGGGAACCGGCGTCGAACCGGGAAGAAAAAACAGCGAAAAATCGCAAAAATCTGACAATTTTCCGGGATGACTAGGACTCACGTCCGGTGGGCTTCATGGAAAACGAGAGACTGAGGTAAGATGGCACCTTTAGGCGGGAAGGGAACCGCGCATGCTTGCCTGCATTCCAAAAGGCTTTCATGGAAAGTTGGGGAAATGCTCCGCAAGGGGCTTCATCGACGTCAATGACACCCATATGTGAGGACTGAATTCCTGCTTGGTCCTGGAGAAAATACGTATTAAATCTCTGACTATGATGGACTAGAAGGTGCAGTGTAGAGACTGATAGAGGTAACAGTATGAGTTGTCATCTCTGTTAAATTATTACATGCAGATTATGGTTAGAAACTTAAAGTTTGCTGTTTAACATTTACATGCAACCCATCTGTGACCTTATCCACTCATTTAACATCAACTGCCTTGTCTATGCTGACGACGTCTTGATGTACATGCCAATCTCGACTGAACATCTTGACCTCTCCCCTCTAATCAAATGCTTTGACGCAGTCACAGATTGGATAAATGCTCAAAGGCTTAAGTTAAACTTCAAAAAGACAGAAGCCCTCTTTGTCACCAGGAATCCAGCATTTACTCCACCCATATCCATTAAAGTTCGTGACGCAGAGCTCATATGCAAGGCTACAGTAAGATACCTGGGAGTTACACTTGATCAGCAGCTCAACATGAAGGCTCATATCAACAACATAACAAAATTGGTATATCATAAAATCCGGACCCTTCGTCATCTTCGTCAACTGTTAGAACCTGAAGACTTTCGAACTGTTTTTCAGGCCCTAATAATGCCCCACCTTGATTACGCCAATGCGATATTACACGGCCTTCCAAAAAGTACGACCAACCCCTTACAACTTGCAATGAATTCAGCCGCAAGATTCCTCCATGGAGCCTCCAGAAGATCCCACATTACTCCAATATTAAAGCAGTTACATTGGCTCCCCATACAAGCCAGGATCTCGTTCAAGATTCTAACTATGACCCATAAGGCCATCAAGAAATACCCAGCCACTGCCGTCTCTGAGCTAGTATCAATTACACCTCCTAATCGGGTAAGGAGATCCAATGCCTCAAATACCCTCATTCTACCTAAGGCAAGCACTAAGTGCTCTCAAGTTACCAATTCTAGAGCCTTTGCCTTCTTTGCACCATCCTGCTGGAACGCTCTACCCGCAACTATCAGAACCATCAGTGATCTCTGTCAATTCAAGAAGGCACTGAAACATCACCTTTTTCTCCTTCACTATGATGCCTCAGTCTCCACCTCACATCCACCCACTTCCACACCTCAACGCAGCTCCTCAAGCGCATGCATCTCACATTCTTGACTGAATACTCGCAATCACACATTTAACCTTCCTCCACTATGAGATGCTTGTACTGTCCATTTAAACCCTTTATATAGCTACATAAAGTGGTTTGTATATATTTATCATGTTTTTCCCTGTTAAGAAATTGTTTTAATGTATATCCAAGTTATGATACCTGTTTATTGTAAGCACAAATCACCAAGCTGAGATGTGTAGTTTAATGTTCACTGTAAACCGCGCTGATGTCAATAGCGCGGTATAAAAGAGACTTTAAATAAATAAAATAAAATAAATAAAGTAACTGCAAGGCTTGCATAAACACATGCTAGAAGGGGGTGCAAAGCTAAAACAGAAAGAAATATGTCTGTTAGACTATGATGAGCTTTGCTGAAAATAAAAAAAAAAGAGTGCACAAGAGGTTAATTATTGGTCAAGAGAGATAACAATTTGCTTGTTCAGGGAATAAGGCAAAGGCTCCATCAACTGACCAATAAGAATAAGGACAGAGATGTTGATAGCCAGAAAGATAGGAACATTATTCTGAGACATGAATAGCAGGGATGGATGTCCCAACAGGACGTCCATCTCCACTATTTGTGCCGGCAGCAGTCCCTGACTAACTTCCCTGCCGGTTGTGCGGGGAAGTTAGTCGGGGGCAGGGAAGATGTGGCCCGGGGACAGAGAGTGGGTAGGCATTGGGCCTGGACATACAGGGCCAATTCTAATGTTGTCCCTGTACATCCAGGATCGGCGAAATGGCCAGGGAAGTTATTTCACCTCCGAGGTGGAATAACTTCCCTGGATGTTGGTTTTTTTTAAAGTCATGACACAGAAGGGGCTGGAGGGTCCAGGCTTTCTTCCCCACAGCCTGACCCTGGCCTTAAGAGGCTGGATCAGGGGTCGGGCTGTGGAGAAAAAAACATAATTGCTGGCGGCCAGCATCACGGCATTTAAATGGAGCTGCGGTGCTATGGCAATAGGACACCATGGTGCTGTGGTTCCATTTAAATGCCTGACTGAGCTATCCAGGCAGTACCTGTGCATGCAGGCCAGGACTGAATCACAGTCTCGGCCTGCACGTATAGGCCTGCTTGCAATTCTGATCCCACAGGGCTAGATGTGCCCTGCAGGATCAGAATCGCGATCCCCTTTGTACGTCCAGCTCAGACCGGACGTACAAAGGGGATAGCCATGCAGGACAGAATCAGGCCCTATCAGGATAAAACACCCACTCCTAGTATCTTTAGTTCTGCATAACTGGAATTTGGACAGTGTTAAAGTGAAGATCATCTGTAAGCTTTGATGTATTTTGTATATAAAGTGGAGCTGCTTCAATAGTAGAGAAAGCATTCAGTCTCCACACTGTCTGTCTGTTTCCTCTCTTACCTGGCAATAATAAATAACACTCAAAACAAATATTGATAATGGTTATTAGAATCACTAGAGCTATGTATGCATCAGATTTTAGAGATGATTTGACCTTCATAGAAAGTTGAGTGAGTCATGAGAAAGAGAACTTGATGGAAGAAGAATGTGCTTGGCACCGAGCCATTCAACTAGATGACATACTCTAGATTGTGAATGGTCAATACCCCTTGGGAGGGGTATGACCAAAAGGAGGGCACTGTGGAATAAGAAGTCTATCTAAGATGGCAGCCATTATAATGTGACCCAGGAAAGACTATGTGCCTCTGATATGAGCATGAAATGCAGCCTCCTACTGTGTGGTGCAGCAAGAAATGCCAAATATTGATAAGGATGTACAAAGGAAAACATGTAATTCCGGATGAACTATATCAGGTGTGACAAAAAAGAAACAAGTCTGTGGCAGCCACACCCATGACTCAATGCCAGTTGGCTAACCACTTATGTCACTATGTTGTGCAACATCTCACCACTATTCTGCTGTAATAGTTTTCATTGCTCTCACTCTGTTTTTCTTTTTCAGGCTTTTTTTGTAGCACACTGCTCCAGCGCTTTGCCACGCAACTGGAGGTGGCAGAAATATGGAGCAAAGAATCAACTTGAAATTTCTGGTTAAGTTGGAGAAGGGCCCAAATGAGTGTCTCCAACTTCTCCAAAAGGCTTATGGAGAAGATGCAATGTCAAGGCCACAAGTCTTCGAGTGGCACAAAAGCTTCAAGATTGGCCACAAGGAGGTGGAGGATGACCCCAAGTCAGGAAGGCCTTCCACGACAAAGATGGCTGAGAACATTGACAGAGTGAACCAGCTGGTGCAGAGTGATTGCAGATTGATGGTGCGGATGATAGCTGAGGAGCTCAGCCTGAATAGGGAGTCAGTGTGGACCATCTTGGTGCAGGAGCTGGCGATGCAGAAGGTGTGCACCAAGATGGTGCCCAAGCTTTTATCAGATGACCAGAAGGAGCACTGGGTCAATGTTTGTCGAGACTTGCTAGAGAAGATCGGAGAAGATTCAGAGTTTGTTGGCTGAGTCATCACAGGAGATGAGACTTTGGTTTCCAGTACAACCCTAAAAGCAAGAGACAGAGCCAGCAGTGGAAGAGTCGACTGTCACCCAGAGCCAAGAAGGCACGCATGTCCAAATCAAGGATCAAGGTCATGCTGATCGCATTCTTCATCCAGAAGGGAGTGGTCCATCATGAGTTTGTGCCTGAGGGTCAGACAGTCAACCAGCACTTCTATCAGCGGGTCCTCAAACGCCTCCATGACCGGGTTGGGCGCAGCAGGCGGGCTTTGTGGAGAGACAAGTCGTGGCTGCTCCACCATGACAACATGCCCACACACACCGCGCTCAGTGTGAGGCAGTTCTTGGTCAACAAACAGATCACAGCTCTCGACCACCCTCCTGATTCCCCAGATCTCACACCGTGTGACTTCTGGCTCTTCCCCAGATTGAAGACTGTGCTCAAAGGAACTCATTTTGCCTCTGAAGAAGAGATCAAGGCCACTGTGATGAGGGAGCCGAGGGACCTCAAGGAGGAGGACTTTACCGAGTGCTTCCGTATGTGGCAGAAGCGAATGCAGAAGTGCATTAACTTGGGGGGGTGTCTTTGAAAGAGACAATGCGTAATTTCTGTATAAAGTTTGTAATAAAACATTTATGGGACAGTCTGGTTTCTTTTTTGTCACACCTCATATGCTTAAATATGATTGGCAAAGCTTTTGCTTGTTTATATCAGGATAAATATATACCTTGCACAGTTTGTAACCTCCCAGACTGGAGCTTGACCCTGAGCTATTCAGTCTCTCCTGTCTCCCTGTAGTTACTTGTATTTTGTTTCCCTGTAGTTACTTGTATTTTGTAATAAACCCACAAAGAGGAAGCCGTTGTCGTCTGTCTCTTTGGTGATTTTGGGAGTTTCTAGTGAGAGATTTACCCTGAGTAAGAGGGGAGGGGGATTTCAACAATATCAAGAAGGGATATCATAGAATGTATTTCTCCTAGAGCAAAAAATGAGACATTCAAACAGAGGCAATCTGTGTACTGAATATGAAAAAGGAATTCAAAGAGAAGACTGAGGTAGCGACAGAGTCATGCAAGCAGATAGAGATCCATTGGATTTAAGGAATAACTTTCTAATAGTCAAATAGCTTCTGGCTTGGTGGGATTAAGTTTAAATTTGTGCTTTATAAGCCATTTGGCTACCTCATCCAGCCAAGAGTTTAACGCATTAAGTTCAATGTACTGTAGATAGAGAACTACGGAAGATTATTATAGACATGTTGATTCATGACAAGAATAGGGTATTGCAACAATATTAAGCATGTTGAAGCACTTAGGAGTGGAGGAGTAGCTTAGAGGATAATTTTAGAACAGGTTGCCTAGACTACCTACTTGTTGCCAATTTTATAGACACCTAGGCACCGAGGTGTCTTCATAAAATAACAGCACAAATTTTGCAGAAATTGTGCTTATAGTGAAGTTACATTTATGCCCACAGTTTCTTTGTAGGTGTGATTTCTCCAGAACTTGTACTGATATTTTATAAAGACACCTAGGCACTTATGTACCTTTATAAAATAAGCTAGAAATTGGCACCTGAATGATCTCTCAATCTAGGTGACCTGCAACCGAGGCATGCCGACCCGTGGTCGTTCCTTCGGACCACCCCCTATCCCCCCCACCCTTATTTTAACTTTACATTAGCAAACCTTCTCTGCCCCTCCCACTCCCACAAACTAGTCAGACAAAGGTTGGGAATTCAAAAACGGTCGCAGCTTTATTTGAACTTAACATCAAAACCATCCAATTCAACATAACTATACATTCGAGCGGATCTGGCCTCACCCGCCATATGACTAGCAAGGTGAGCCTCCACTCCTCAACCGCCACGGACATTCCCACGGCTAAGTTAACCATACCGCCCCTTTTCCGGCTTAGCCATATGATTAGCAAAATCCCAACCGGGGTTGACCGGGCGGGGGCCCCACACCCCCGCCCACGAATCGCCTCCGGCGCCAGACCCTGGACCCTCCGGGTTTCTGCCTCCCCCCTCATGCTGCAACAACCCACTCCAACTCCGCCAAACCTTGTGTCAGGGAGGGGTGGGAGGGACACCTGCCGCAGCCGAGCCCCAACCGACACCGGCCGCGAATGCCGTCCTGCCAACCGCCGTCCCCGCACTATCCTCCCCACATGCTAGAGCGCGCCACCTCATTGGCTCCCGTGGCCATCCCTCAGACCGCGGGGCCAATCCCTTCAAATTAAGCCGCACCACCCCCGCGGCGTGCGCACGCGACCCCGTGCATACCGTCCCCTCGGACGAGCACGGCCGGCCACCCGGTTGCCGAGTCCACCGAGGGACTTCGCCCCGGGGACTCCTTTTTATAAAATTACAGTCCCTATGGTTAGGGAAACAGTAACTAGCTAAGCTTGAAGAATAGTCCAGAATTTGGCAGCTGAGATTTAATGCTAAAAAATGCAGGGTCGTACATTTGGGCTGCAAAAATCTAAGGGAGTGGTACAGTATAGGGAAGCACTTCTGTCCATGAAAGAAGAGCAGGACCTGGGTGTGGTTGTTTCTGATGATCTTAAGGTGGCAAAAGAGGTAGAAATGGTGATGGAAAAGCCAGAAGGATGTTTGGTACATGGAGAGTGGAATTGCCAGCAGGAAGAAGGAAGTGATAGTGCCTCTGTTGAGGTCTTTGGTGAGACCTCATTTGGAGTACTGTGTGCAAGTCTGGATACCGCACCTTCAAAAGGATAGAAACAAGATGGAGTCAGTGCAGAGAGTGGTTACCAAAATGGTCAGTGGGCTTCATCATAAGGCTTATGGGGACAGATTTAAAGATCTCAATATGTGTACTTTGGAGGAAAGGCGGGAGAGAGGAAATATGATAGAGACGTTTAAATACCTCTGTGGCATAAATGTACAGGAGAGCTTCTTTCAACTGAAAGAAAGCTCTGCAATGAGGGAGCATAGGTTGAAGGTGAAAAGGGATAGATTCAGGAATAATATGCGGAAATATTTCTTTACAGAAAGAGTGGTAGATGTATGGAATGGTCTCCTAGTGGAGGTAGTAGAGACAAGGACAATATCTGAATTCAAGAAAGCATGTGACAAACACAGAGATTCTCTAAAGGGAAAAGGAAATGCACTAAATGGTATGGAAGGGCAGACTGGATAGGCCATATCATCTTTTTCTGTCTTCATGTTTCTATGTAACTAACCAGGATATGCAGAGTTCAAATTCCATTTCTGCCACTATGAAGGCAAGGGAATGACTTTTGCTCCTGACTATAACTTTCCTTGCACTGAAACTTGAAGAAGGTATATAATAAAAGAAATATCCAAATGATACTGTAACGTGGGATATTATTTTGATCCCCATTGCATGGAAAAGCTATGAAGCTTAATTTTTATAGTAACTTATAATTGAAAGCAAGTTCTGCTACGAGGGGACATGGGATGAGGGTGAAGGGAGATAGATTCAGGAGTGATATGCGGAAATATTTCTTTACGGAAAGAGTAGTGGATCCGTGGAATAGTCTCCCAATGGAGGTGGTAGAGATGAGGACAGTAACTGAATTCAAGAAAGCATGGGACCAACACAGAGGATCTCTAAAGGCAAAAAGTGGACTGTTGTAGTTGTTATGGAAGGACAGACTAGATAGGCCATGTGGTCTTTTTCTGTCGTCATATTTCTATGTTTCTATGTTTCTATGTTTCTATGTCAAAGAAATGCAATACAAACAATATGTGCTGAAGTCAAAAATAACTTGTCATTGGACCATGAACCTTCTGATTATTATGAGATTTTACTATTTTGCGCATGTTTTTAGTAAATTACATTAAATTTGTAGCTGTACACCTATTATAACTATCAGGCCTATAGACTGTGAATGATATGAACTGCATTAATTCATTTATTTTTAATTGCAATTTATTGTCTATCTTTTTGAAAGAATATCACACAAAATGGTGTACAGTATATTAAATAACAATAAGGAAGCATGAGTAGAGATATAATGGCCCATAGTTCATACAAGCCTTCCAGGATAGTAATGTATGAGAAGTAGCCTAGATGCAAAAAAATCCATACACAAAGAGCCAGATGCAGAATGGGGACCATCTAGCCCATGCAAACATCCAAAAACTGGATGGGCCAGATTTGTACCCAATTCTGCACCTGCGGAAGTAATTCCTGCATGAGCAGAATCGGGTGCAATGGGCCTGGATGGGCAGGAGATGCCCCAATTCAGGCCCACTGCTCATTTGCTTCCCTCCCTGTCTAAGCCTCCCAAAGCCCCTGCATGGAGCCTGGTGCTGTGGCATCCCATTGCCATGGCACTGGAGCACCATGCAGGAGCACCGATTGCCTGCAAGCTTTTTCAAAATCCTTTTTCCCTGTTGTCTGACCCCCAAAAATGCCTGCCAAGACCGGGGTAGGGCTGCGGGGAAGCCCTGCATGCTCCTCACTGGTTCTGGGGGGTCCACAGGTGCCATTTCCCACCATCGTGGGATTTATTCCACCTCAGAGGTAGAATAAGTCCCCTGTCCATTCCTGCCACCCTGGATGTACAGGGCCACAACCAGAATTGGCCCTGTATGTCCGAGGTCAGGGTGCTGCCTCTGCCCTGCCCACTCTCCTCCTTGTTGTTGCCCCCTCCTGCCCCAGCCCAGAGTTCCCACATAGCGGCCCTGTCTGTGCGGGGAGCTTTGGACCAGAAATTGAGTCCCAGAAAAGAGAGGAGGTTGGACATCCACCCTGGATGTCCAACCCCACTATTCGGGACTCTGCATGCCAGCCAAATTCAATGTCTGAAGCACAGACCGTACATAAAACAAGACAAAAAAAACATATAATTGCCTATGTTACCTGCACTTTAAAAACTATAAATAAATAATAAATAAAAGAACTGGAGATATTTATTTATTTTCTGCAGAATACATTAAGATAGTCAAAGATGGACACCTATATTTTTTATCGCTTGGAATACTGCAGAGGTTTGTCTCTTTAAAGCAGGATTGTCAAGAAGTCATTTTACATGGATCTATGGGCTGTGAATGGACATTGTTTTCCTGCTATAAGTAATGTTGGGAGTCTTCTAAAGCCCAAATTTTGAAAGAGGAAGATCTGTTATGATGATTTGAGCTGGAAATGAAGACATCCAGTTTATGAATATAGTGATTCTCTGGAGTCACCAGAATAGCACAGGGAGGACATGGCCACACCACTTAAAAACAAAGAAACCTTTAATTTAGTAAAACTTTCAAAAGCTACAGACCCGACTTGGCCAAGTTTTGGCTGTCAGCCTGCATCAGGAATCAAAAAACAAAAACAAATGAACATTAAAAATACAATATTCTCCAAACTGTACAGTAAAGAGCAATCAAAATAAAATACAAAAGAAATATACAATACCACTTAAGAGTCAATTGCATATATACTCCAATAGCAGTCAGGACACTGTAACAAATAAAAACATATAAATAAATCATACATATGTAACCTAAAAGGTATATATGAGGCAATACAATTATTAAAGATAATGCCATAAAATTCTGCAGCTAACTTGCTTCATGATCTTTATATAAACATGAAAATAACAAGAGAAGACTAATGTTAGCTTAAACAACTTGGACACAAATAATCCACAGCTGCTATCTGAGCTTAAAATGTTTACCAAGAAAGGGAGGAGGACAGTAAAAAAAAAAAGGGGGGGGGGGGACCTATTGCAGTCCTACCAGTAGCTGAAAGCTCAATAAGTGCTTCTCAGGTATGCCTGTATGACAGCAAAGGAAAAATATAAAATGTAGTTCTTAGAATCAACCGACTAAGTAATGTCAAACAACAACAAGAACACAGCAATACAACAATGGAATAAAAAAGTCCTACATCTCCTCACGTATCTCATTAAAGAAAAAGAGATAAAACCTTTAAGAGGGACATACATTGCGAATACACCCTTTAATTCGTGCCCCTATTATGTAGCCATATAACTTAAGTGTACATCTGCCCATATCTAGCCTTATTACAACAGTAAAGACAGTTTAGAAAAACTTGTATTCTAAATAACAAGGCATAAAAGGCCACACTGTCTATGATTTAAAAAAAAGGCATAGAACAACTAATGGCAAGAAAAATTAAACACATAATAATAAAACAATAAAAATTGTTGCAGCTATACAAAAAACCTAGCACAATAAAGCTACAGAACTAGCAAGGATCTGCTCTTACCTTCGGCATCTACTGAGAAAGTGAAAGTATAAATCACTAGAGCACATGACCTCCCTTAAGACCTGTGCACTAATTCATATGTAGATTAGCAAGTGAGTGTTCCTAGAAGTAAGATAATAAATCTAGACACAGCATTAGAAAATGCTATGATGTCAAACAAATCCTCTGCCCCTTTAAAAATAGCAATAACCAAATCATGCACATTACTCAAAAGACAGACAAACCTAAATAAAAGAGAAGCTTCCCCAAATATTTCCATTGTTAAAACTACATATGGATTAAAAAGAAAAGAAAAAGGAGAACCAGCCCTTTACACAGAGATTCCACTCTTTTTAGGAGCAATCATTTAGTTGTATGAAAAAAATGCTGTATCACTATGTAGCTATTTACAAGCAGCTTGTAAGGCCCTGATGAGTTCCGCATCAGATCTGGGGGCAGAACTAGCAGGAACATACAAGCCGGCGGAGGCTTGCAAACCCCATGCTTTTTGATTGCTTTTATTTTTGGCCAATGGTGACCATGAGAGCTCCCCACTGCTGCCCCAGTGTTCTTGGATCTGGGGCAGCAGAGGTGGCAGTGGTAGCAGCGGGGGGAGGGGGGCAGGAGGACAAATAATGGACAACAGGGGAGGGGGCAGGAGGAGAAATGCTGGACAACAGGAGGGCAGGAAGACAAATGCTGGGTGGGAGGGTTTGATGAGTTGTATGAGAAGCTCCCTATCGTCTGTACTGATATACCTCCGGCCAGACTAAGGACATGCCCTTTAAGCACCAGATGTTGGGCCACTTTAAGGAACCTGACTTGAATATACCTGGGAAGGGTGTGGTCGGGGACAGCCTTTTAACCAGGAGGGAAGAGATAAAGAGGGGGAGAGTCTGAGGCATTCCAGAGAACGGAGAGACCACCTACCTCTAAGGAGATCTTAGTGGAAGGTACAAGCCAGGGTCTTTCCATGTTGGTCAGCAGGCTTGTGGTGCTACTGCTGTGAAGCCCAGAGTAAAAGAACTTTGGGGGAAGGGGAGAATTGTTTCTCTGCTACTGCTGTGAAGCCCAGAGTGAAAGGACGTTTGGACTTCATGGAGTTCCTGCTACGTTCTAGTGCCTGGTCAATCACCTACTAAGCCCCATGGGGGATATGCAGCTACCTACTTCAATGACATCGTAATCTACAGTCACAACTGGAGAAGCACTTGTTCCATCTACAGGCCGTGCTGATAAGTCTGAGGAAGGCCGAGCTGATGGCCAACCCATGCAAATGCTTCTTGGGAGGCAAAGAAGCCCAATCTCTAGGATATACGGTAGGGAATGGTCAAGTGTGACCGCAAGTCAAGAAGGTGGAGGTCATTTCCCAAATACTGATGCCTGTGAATACAGAATCTTTGACTTGGTTCCTCCAAAAAAAGGCCCCAAACAAGGCAGACTTTGGGAAGATAAAAGCAGCTTTGTGCTCTAGACCGGTCCTGGTCAGCCCAGACTTCACAAGGTCCTTCGTCGTCCAGACAGATGCTTCAATGGTGAGTCTTGGGGCTGTCCTGGCCCAGGACATGGAAGGTGAAGAACACTTGGTGGCATTTATTAGCCGGAAGTTGCTGCCCCAGGAACAAAAGTATGCTATGATTGAGAAGGACATCCTTGTGATCAAGTGGGCCCTAGAGACGTTCCAATATTATCTAATGGGTTGCCCCTTCTCATTAGTTACATAGTAACATATAGTAACATAGTATATGATGGCAGATAAAGACCAATATGGTCCATATAGGCTGCCCAGCAACACGGCAAGAGTAGGTGTACCTGCTCCATAGAGGTCACCCTTCCTCATGCCTTTGTTTAGGGGTGTACCCACCGCTCCATGTAGGTCATCCCTATTTGTTGAGATATGAGATAGTTATGTTTATTTTGATTTTATCCTGTTGCTATAAAGGGATCCACTGTGTCTGTCCCATGCCATTTTGAATTCTGTCACTGTATTTGCCCCCACCATCGGTAGGGCATTCCAAGCATCCACTACCCTTTCAGTGAAAAAGTATTTCCTGACATTGCCTTTCAGTTTACCCCATTGCAGCTTCATGTTATGCTATCTAATTTTGCAGCCTCTCTGTCTTTAGAAGAGGTTTGCTTGTTCATTAATACTCTGTATATATTTAAAGGTCTGAATCATATTTCTCCTGTCCCTCCTCTCCTCCAGAGTGTACATATTTAGGTCTTCAAGTCTCTTTTCATAAGTCTTCTGATGCAGGCTACAAATCATTTTGGTCGCCTTTCTCTGAACCATTTCCAATCTTTTTATATCCTTTGTGAGATATGGTCTCCAAAACTGAACACAATATTCCAAGTGAGGCCTCACCAGCATCTTGTACAGTGGCATTAGTACCTCTTCCTTTCTGCTGGTAATTCTTCTTTGTATGCAACCCAGCATTATTCTGGCTTTTGCCACAGCCTTGTCACACTATTTCACCACCTTGAGATTCTCAAAAACAATCATTCTGAAGTCCTTCTCCTGGTCTGTGCACACCAACCTCTCACCCTCTATTGCATACAATTCCCTTGGATTTCTGCTTCCCAAGTGCATGACACTGTACTTCTTCACATTAAATCTTAACTGCCAAACATTAGACCATTCTTTCATCTTTTGTAGATCTTGTTATCCTCATGTTATCCATTCCCTCAGGGGAGTCCATTCTATTGCAAATTTTTATGCCATCTGCAAAAAGACTAACTTTTCCTTTCAGTCCTTCAGCATTGAACAATACCGCCCCAGGACCGAACCCTGGGGCACACCGCTAATCACCTTTCTTTCATCTGAGTGAGTTCCGTTTACCATCACCTTCTGTCATCTGTAAGTCAACCAATTTCTGATCCAGTTCACCACCTTGGAACCCCATCCCCAAGCTGTTGAGTTTGTCGATAAGCCTCCTATGAGCAACAGTATCAAAGGCTTTGCTGAAATCTAGATAGATCACATCCATCGCATACTCTTGATCCGGTTTTCTGGTCACCCAATTAAAGAACTTAATTAGATTTGTTTGGCAAGATCGTCCTTTGGTAAAGCCATGCTTCCTTGGTTCATACAACCTGTTGGTTTTGAGAAAGTCCACTATTCGCTCTTTCAGGAGCACCTCCATTACTTTTTCTGCCACTGAAGTAAGGCTTACTGGCCTTTAGTTTGTCACTTCTTTTCTATTACCACTTTTGTGAAGAGGTACCACATCAGCCCTTCTCCAGTCCTGTAGAACATTTCCTGTCTCCAAAGATCTATTAAAAACATCCTTTAACGGCCCTGCAAGAACCTCTCTGAGCCCTTTCAGTATCCTGGGATGTATCCCATCTGGTCCTATGGCCTTGTCCCCCTTCAGTTTTGCAAACTGGTCTAACACATCATCTTCTGTGAATGGTGTGGTATTTACTCCATTCCCATTTGTATATTTATCAATCACAGGTGTCCTTCTCCAGGATTTTATTTAGTAAAAACAGAAAGTCACTTTTCACAAATTCATTTTCAGCACTTTTGAATCCTGCAATTCCACTTCTGATTTTCCTCCTCTCCCAAATATACCTGAAAAGGTTTTGTCGCCACCCTTCATATCTTTGGCCATCTTTTCTTCTGCCTTTGATTTTGCTATCCTTATTTCTATTTTTGTCTTTTTTATTTTTTTCTGTATTCCTCTCTTTGCAAACTTCTAAGTTTTGTGAAAGCTGTGGTTTTTGCCTTTATATGTGTGGCCACTTCTTTGGAGAATCAAATAGGTTTCCTTTTCCTCTTGTTTTTATTTACTTCCCTTACATATGTATCTGTTGCCCCTTTTATTGCCTCTTTTACTTTAGCCCATTGCAATTCCACTTCCTTTATCCTCTCCCACCCTGCCAACTCCTCCTTCAGGTACTTGGCCATTTTACTGAAGTCAGTGTTTTTGAAGTCTAGGACTTTGAAGTTGCTGTGATTGAACTCCTCCTTGGCTTTTATCTCAAACCACACTGTGTGATGATTGCTGCTGCTCACATGGGCACCCACCCAGATATTTGACACGCTATCTCCGTTGGTGAGCACTAAATCCAGCACGGAGCTCTCCCTGGTCGGTTCCATCACCATTTGTTTAAGTAACGCATCTTGTAAGGCATCCACAATTTTTTTACTGCTTTCCAGATTTGCAGAAGGAATACTCCAATCCACATCAGGTAGATTAACGTCACCCAATATGATCACTTCCCCCTTGATGGCTATCTTTGCAATATCAATAATCAATTCGCTATCCATTTCTTTGGTTTGAGTTGGAGGCCTGTAGACTACATCAGTATGGATGGCAGTGCCATTTCCTCTTTCCAACACAATCCATAGTACTTCTTCTTTTCCCCACATCCCTTGCATTTCAGCAGCTTTAATTTTGTTTTTGACATAAAGGGCTCCTCCTCCTCCTTTTCTACCATCTCTATCCCTTCTAAATAGATTATAGCCCATGGCTATCTATGCTATATCCCATTCATGTGACTTGTTAAACCATGTTTCTGTAGTGTCCACAATGTCCATTTCCACCATTAGGGCTTCCAGGTCAAGAACCTTGTTGGCTAGGTTTCAAGCATTTGTGCTCATTGCTTTCCAGCATTTTTTGACTGGCTTGGCATCAACCGCTCAAGTGGTTGGCGCAACATAAGGACATCAATGGTTGGATCCTGCCCTGGTTCCTTGCCCTCCAACCCTTTCCATATGAGATCCGACAATAAGCTGGCAAGGCACATCTGATTGCAGACTTTCTGTCCCACTTGGGCACCCCAGTGCCACAGGATGCTTGCCCTCATAGGATTGCACTGAAGGGGAGGGTATGAGATTGGGTGTATGAGAAGCTCCCTCTCCCCCATACTGATATACCTCTAGCCAGACTAAGGACATGCCCCTTTAAGCAACAGAAGCCGGGCCACTTTAAGGAACCTGGCTGGAATATACCTGGGAAGGGTGTGACCAGGGACAGCCCTTTTAACCAAGAGACAAATGCCTGATGTGTTCCAGAGTACAGAGTGATTACCAATATCTAAGGAGATCTTACGGGAAGATAGGAGCTGAGGTCTTTCTATGTTGGTCAGCAGGCTTATGGTGCTCCTGCTGTGAAGCCCAGAGTGAAAGAGCTTTGGGGAAGGGGAGAACTGTTTCTTTTTTTTTTTTAATTTGTATATTTTGCATTTTAACAAACTAACAAAGCATAAAAATAAAACAGCACACCATATTTACCTTGACAATGAGAAGGGTTTGTCTTACAACACAGACATCCCCTACCAGTATTAATACAACTCCCCCCCCCCTCGACACCTTGCAAGCCCCATCATCTCCTCAATTAGTGCACAGCGACATTCACATAACCATCTAAAGCAGACCATTTATTCAATTGTATTACTTTTCCCCTGGAGGAAGAAATATTATCCTGTGCCCTTTCATACCGACTATACAGGCACACTAAATTCCACCAGTGTAGCCAGCTCAGTTTCACAGGATCCTTCCATCTCGTTAGGATGACTTTTATGGCAATTGCTAGCATAAAGTTTAGTAGAAAAAAGTGTTCCTTAGTCACCTTAGGAATTTCTGCCTTACAGCTCAACACAACAATCCTCCATGATAAAGGGCATGAAAAACGTAGAACATGCTGTATCTTCATCCACACACTTGACCAATACTCCTGAATGCTAGGGCAGTTCAATATCATATGTTGCAGAGTACCCAGCTCCTTCTGGCAGGTCCAACAGTACTGGGTCCCATCCTTACTCCATTTGGCCATTCTGACCGGCGTAACAAACGCCCTATGTGCAAAAAAAACCATTGACTGTGTGAGGGCAGCCAATCTGGAGACTCTCACCAGCGGGCCCCAAAAAGAAATCCAGGAGTCTTGTGGGAGGCAGAGACCCAGTTCTTCCTCCCAAATCTTCCTCAAGCCCTTAACCTGACTCAACATCTTATCTCTTAGATATCCATAGATATGTGACATCTGGCCCTTCCTAGAAGTCACCTCTTCAGTAAACTTCTCCAATCCCCAACCATCCACCAACGGGCCATAATTCTTCATTCACTGCCCCACACAATGCTTAAGTTGCATCCATTGGTAATAACAAGTAGATGGGAGATGATATTCATTTTGCAGGGTTTGAAACGATTTCCAATTATCCTTCCAAACAACTGGCCCACTCTCCAGGTATTGCACTTTTGCCAACTTTTCCAAGCAACAGTATGGCTGTTTATTTTAAAAGCGGAATTGTTCCAAATGGGCATTCTTCTAGACATGAGATTGCCTTCATCCATATACGGCACCAGGAACTGGAACGCTCTCTGCGTGGCCAAAATTATGCGCCCTACTCTCGAGCCATCTGACCATTTCATACCCATTATTATATTAAGTGGGCATGGAGAGACTAAACGGTCCTCTACTTCCAACCACACAGGCTTCTGCAGCAGCATTGAGTCTGCCGCCCATAGGACCCCCTGACTTAATAAGGCCGCCTGATGGTATAAATAAAAGTCCAGGAAATGAACCCCTCCATCCCCTTTCGAGGCTTTCAGTTTCTTCAAAGCTATCCTGGGTGTTTTCCCATTCCATAAAAATTACACAAAATCCGCTCAATTCCTTTATACAGGGAGTCAGGAAATATCATGGGAACCATCCCCAGAATATAATTCAGTTTCGGCATCAAGGTCATCTTGATAGACTCTAAGCGACCCCACCAAGTAAGATGCAGGGGAGACCACCTTAGAGTAAAAGAGCGCGCAATCTCTATCATCTTTTCACTATTTATGCGCGTTGTTTCATCTAATGGAGCTCCATATTGCACTCCTAGGTACTTTATCACCAAGGGCTCCCATTGAAAATCAAACTACTGTACCATCACCCTATTCCCATACTAATTTAAAGGAAATGCTACCGACTTCGTCCAGTTCACTTTGTATTCGGAAAAACCGGAATAGACTTCTATACATTGCATTAATGAAGAGAGTGAGTCCGGGGAAAGAAACAATAACAGGTCATCCGCGTACGCAGAAGCTTTCACCTGCAGATCCTTAATTGCTATTCCTTTAATCTCAGCTGTTTGTCGTATCCGTAACAAAAGTGGTTCCAACGCTAGGTTAAACAGCAAGGGAGACATAGGACATCCTTTTCGCGTACCTCTGTGCAGAGAGAAGGACTGTGACAGCACTCTATTTGCTAGAATCTTGGCAACCGGCCAGGAGTATAGAACCTGGATCATGCCAATAAATTGAGAAGGAAATCCAAACCACTCCAGTACGCGAAACAGAAAAGGCCATTCCAATCTATCAAAAGCCTTTTCCGCGTCCAATGAAAGACCAATGTAAGGGAATTCCAGGCGATCCGCAAGCTCCAGCAGATTACATAATAAACGCGCATTGTCAGTTGTAGACCTGCCAGAGACAAATCCACATTGATCTGGATGTATCAAATGATGAAGAACCTTCTTGAGGCAAATAGCCAAGATAGAAGAATAGAGCTTATAATCAGCATTTAATAAAGAAATGGGTCTATAATTGCCCATGTGCTCTGGGTCTTTCCCAGGCTTAGCTATTACCACTACAGTAGCCTCTGCAAAGGCCCCAGTATCATCCACTTGCTCTTGAAGGTGCTGGAAATATGCCAACAAATGTGGGCAGAGATCTTTGCCAAACATCTGAAAAAACTCTACTGGGATTCCATCCGGTCCCGCTGCTTTCCCGGTCGCCATCCCAGCAAGGGCCAACTCCACTTCCTCAGAATTTATGGGTTGACAGAGCGATGTTATCTGATCCATATCCAGACATGGATGATCTATCTGATCCAGAAAGCTCCTCAAAGCAGATTCCTCACACGTCACTTCCGACGTATATAATTTGTTATCGAATTTGACAAAGGCATCCGAGATTTCTTTATCCTTGTATATAGGGTCTAATTGCTCATCTTGTACCCTCACAATGTGAGATTTGTCCCTTTGCGGATTTAATGTAGTGGCTAAGAGCTTACCCGCCCTATTTGCCTCTATATGATACCGAGCTTGTTTAGGGAATGCCTCAGACTCCACTTCTTTACTAAGCGCCGTATTGTATGCATATCTCAGTTTTTGCAGATGTAATAAAACCATAGCGTTTGGCCGTCTTTGCAAAATGTGTTCCCCCACTCTTATCTGTTGATCAAGAGCCATCAGCTTACTTCTGGCCACTTTCTTTGCTGCAATAGCATAACTGGTAATCTTGGCTCTAATTGTGGCCTTAAATGCTTCCCACCAGGCCCATGCAGAAGTATCTCCTCCTGCATTTAACTCAAAATATTCCCTAATGGCCTGCTGCATGTACGTCTTAAATGATTCCTCTGCAAAGAGGTATCTCGGGAAAAACCAGGCCCCACTATGGTACTGCTCCTCTTTATATTCCAGGTTGAGCATTATTGCTGCATGATCAGAAACATGAGTACCAAGGATTCCAGACGCTCTGACTCCTTTAACAAGTGAATTAGACACCAGGAAGAAATCAATTCTTGAATGGGTACCATGCGGGTGTGAAAAAAAGGTATAGTCTGCTTCATCTGGATGCTGCAATCTCCATATGTCCACCATGATGGAATTCAGCACTTCCAAAGCTTTCTCTCTCTTTCTTGGCCTACTGGGTCTGCGGTCAATTAGTGGGTCTACCACCAAGTTAAAATCCCCTCCTACAATTATAGAGAAAGCAGAGTATTCCTGAAGTACCGTAGCCAGAGACTTAAGAACATAAGAACATAAGATATGCCATACTGGGTCAGACCAAGGTCCATCAAGCCCAGTATTCTGTTTCCAACAGTGGCCAATCTAGGTCATATGTACCTAGCAGTTTCCCCAAGGGACACAGGTTCCACTCAGGGCTATCACAATTAGGCGCGTAGACAGTAAATAGTATCAACTGCTGTCCCTCCAGAGAGAGGTGCACTCCGATCCACCTGCCTTCCAAATCATCTCTAGACGATAATATCTGCATCTTGAGCGACTTATGCACCAATATTGCCACCCCATTTTTTTTCCCACATGCTGGTGAATGAGATGCTAAGCAATACTTGTCCAGCGTCAACTTTAACGTCTCCTTAGTGGATAAATGCGACTCTTGTAGGAACACAATGTCCCCTTGTTGCTTTTGACAGTACAGTAGGATTTTCTTTCATTTGATGGGGTGGTTTATTCCCTTAACATTCAGGGATAGAACTTTAACTGCATTCATAATCATTACTGGAGGAGTCTCTCTCAACACATCCTTTGGTCTGCACAAACAATTCCTGTACGTCACTGTAGACTCTCTCGCACTCACATTGCCTAGACTTGCAAGGTGTCAACAACGACCCCATATGGGGGAAAACTATATTGGGTGAGCCAGCACACATTACAAAATAGCCCCGTGTGATCCCCAACATGCCCCACTCACAACATCAGAGAACAAGAAAAGCCCTGCATATAAGCACATCATAACATACCTGTCCCTCTACTAACACACACCCCAACATCACCCATTCCATCCCCTCCCCCCAGAAGAGATGAAAAAAAACAAGAGCTGCAGAGAAAACAAAAGTAGGCATTACTTCCCATGATACACAACATCATCCCCCCCTCATACAGAAAGATTAGAGCCGCCCCACCCTAGATATATAGAGAGAGACCAATTTAAAGGTCAACTAGCCCGTTAAAGATATCAGCTGCAGCTCTTCCCCAATCCTCCCCCCAGAAATCACAGTTACAATTAGCCCTTTTACATATACAAGCAATATGCAACCCCAGCACAAACCACCATCGTACACCCAGGGGCGCCCCCCTGAATAGCGAGAGAAGCATTGCCCTCACTCTGCTTCCCTCATCGCAGAACTCTTAAATACACATTATAAGAAAAACATCTACTGCATTTTTAATAACTCTTGATCTTCAATGTACTGGGCTGCTGCCGCAGGGTCCTTGAAATTTTTTGTGTGATTATTTAAAGTTATCTTGAACCGGGCAGGGTAGAAGAGCCCGTACCGGGCCTGCAGGTGTTGAAGTCTGGGTGTCAGTGCAAGAAATTGTTTCCTTCTTTCCATGGTTGCCCTACAAAAGTCAGGAAAAAAAGAAATATTGCGGCCCTCAAAGGTAATGGACTTTTGGAACCGTGCGGCAGACAAAATCTGAACAGCCTGCTGATATCTCAGAAGGCAAAAAATTATTGGCCGCGGTCCCCGGGCATGCAGATTTGGCTGGGCAGGAACCCTGTGTGCTCTCTCTATTTCGATGGAGCCCGACAGTTTCAAACGCAGCAGTGTAGGTAAAGCTCCCACGAGGAAAGAGATCATATCCGATCCTTCCGCTCCCTCCGGGACACCTATCATTCTGATGTTGTTTCTTCTATTCCTATTGCCCAGATCCTCTAAATTCAGTTCCAACCGCTCAATCCTCTTCAGCACCTTATCAACATGTGCAAGCTTCTCCTTGTGCACTGCGACCGTCGCTCCCATACTATCCAGTCTGCTGGTAAGTTTCTCCATCTGTGCCTTCATATCATGCATTTCAGTCTGCACCAGCCCCAGCACCTCACCATTCGCAACAACCAGCTCTTTTACAGACCTGATCTCTCCCAAAAGTTCTCTAATCATCTCCTCGGACTCTCGCACAGCGGCCATCTTGTGAGGAGAGAGGGGATCAGACTTTGCCCACTTAGAGCCCGAATTACCACTTGCTGCGAACTCTAACTTCGTGGGCTTGCAGGTAGACATTGCTCTCTTTTCTAAAACCTTGGGGAAGAGGTTTGGGATCAGATTAGGGGAGAACTGTTTCTATACTACTGTTTCGGAGCCCAGAGTGAAGGAACTTTTGGGGAGGGGAGAACTGTGTCTCTGCTACCACTGCTGTGAACTCCCTGTAAATAAAACATTCTCTTTTAACCCTCCACCTGGCTAGATGGAGGCTGTGTCCTGACCCTCTCACAGGGAGGAAGCAGTAAGACAAATGCTGGATGGGGGAAGACAATAATAACACTTATTAAAAGTGGGCTGCTACACAGTACCCTGTCCTGTGCTGCTGAGGTAAGCTATATTCTGATTTGATTTAAATTATAGCTCTTTGCTGCTACTAGGCTCTAACTTATTATGAAATTTAAATTACTAGCTCTCTGCTGGGTTCTAAATTTAACCAGAAAGCTCTCTTATGTGTAAATTTAAACTAAAAGTACTTTGCTGATGCTAGGCCCTGAGTGACTATTAAACTTAAAATACAAGCTCTCTGCTGGGTTCTAAATTTAACCAGAAAGCTCTATTCTGTGTTTTAAATTTAAACTAAAAGTACTTTGCTGATGCTAGGCCCTGAGTGACTATTAAATTTAAACTACAAGCTCTCTGCTGGGTATGAAATGTAACCAGAAAGTTCTCTTC
Source organism: Ichthyophis bannanicus (assembly GCA_033557465.1). Classification (NCBI taxonomy): domain Eukaryota; kingdom Metazoa; phylum Chordata; class Amphibia; order Gymnophiona; family Ichthyophiidae; genus Ichthyophis; species Ichthyophis bannanicus. Next base: position 128,075,424 of record CM066050.1, read on the forward strand.
TGTGTTTTAAATTTAAACTTAAACTGATGCTACTAGGCCCTGACTGATTTAACAAAAAATAGTGGGTTCACAGATTAATTAGCTTTAATAGAAAGGATTCCTTTCAGAAAATTCCCAGAAGTATATACTCACAATTACAGATCTCTCTCCAGAAGTAACAGTCCCCTTTTCTAGTCCTTCAAGACTGAGGATCACAGAGCTCTGGTTGAGCTATTTATGCCTGTGCTGCTGAGGTAAGCTGTGACCAACTTCCTGGGTGATTAACAGTCCTTGCTTTGATAGAAGGAGTCTTTCAAAATGGCCTTTTGACCTGCCACCTGCTGTTAACACCTATTGAAAACATTTCACAGGTCTCTTGCCCCCTAGGTAGAAGGCCTCTTTGTAAAGGTCTCTAGAAGACTTTATTTGTTGCTCAAAGAGTATTGACCCTGTTTTACCTTTTGTGCTAAGCTATATTCTGATTTGATTTAAATTATAGCTCTTTGCTGCTGCTAGGCTCTAACTTATTATGAAATTTAAACTACAAGCTCTCTGCTGGGTTCCAAATGTAACCAGAAAGCTCTCTTCTGTGTTTTAAATTTAAACTTAAACTGCTGCTACTAGGCCCTGACTGATTTAACAAAAATAGTGGGTTCACAGATTAATTCGCTTTAATAGAAAGAATTCCTTTCAGAAAATTCCCAGAAGTATATACTCACAATTGCAGATCTCTCTCCAGAAGTAACAGTCCCTTTTTCTAGTCCTTCAAGACTCACTTTTTCTTTCAGCTCCTTAGTGTGTGAACATCCTTTGTTTTTTATGGAATATATATTTACATTAACACCATGCTGGTCCAGTGGACTGTTTCAGGAGTTATGTTGGAGTTGCCTAGCCTTTTTTATTGTTTATGTTGGAGCGGGAGGTGTTGTGTTAGGGTCACAAAGTTCCTCTTGTTTTTCGGATGGTGGGGAGTGCTGTGTAGGGGCCAACGAGCCTCCCTTTGTTATTCAGAGAGTGGGAAGTGCTGTGTTGGGGTGCTAAGTCATTCTTGTTTTTGTGGAAGTGGGAGATGGTGCATGGGTGCTGTTGAACCCCTCTTGTTTGGCATATTTAGCAGCATGGTAATATGAACATAAGAAATACCATATTGAGTCAGACTAAGGTCCATCAAGCCCAGTATCCTGTTTCCAACAGAAACCAATCCAGGTCACAAGTATCTGACAGGTTCCCAAAAAGGCACACAGGTTCCACAATGCTTGTCCAAGGGCAAGCAGTAGATTTCCCAGGTCCTCTTTAATAATAGTTTACGGATCTTCCCTCCAAGAACTTATCCATATCTTTTCTAAACCCAGCTAAACTAAGAGCTTTCACTGCATCCTCTGGTAATTAATTCCAGAGTTTGATAACTCAGGGCCATAGGCTAACTGCAGGGAGGCAGTTACTTCCACTACAGTTACCACATTTCAGCGTGGCAAAAAAGCTACTGGTGCAACTAAGACCACCCACTGAGGTGGCATTAATTGCACTCATGCCACTTACTTTGAGCCATTATGTTAGTTTCTGTCCAAGTTATGGTGGTCTTTATGACCTCAGTGGTGCTTCCAGCATAACAGATAAAGATACATGGTTGATGTTTACATTTTTAGTTGAATGCCAAGGTATTCAGTAATGTTGTCCATGACCTTTTGATGCATGCTATAGTTCTCTAGTACTCCAGTGATAAAAACACTGAATGTTTTGCTTTACTGTAAAGATAAAGGAAATTTAGTTTTTGAATAACATGAAAGGAATAACAGTTCATCTTTAGAATAACTTTATCTGTGGAGTAAGCCATTGTGCTCTAAGACTGCAATGCTACTGCAGTTTCAGTGATGAGAAAAGATCTATTCAATTTTTATTTATCATACACTGTAGTACTGTATATGCTATCTACTTGGCTATCACAAGAAAGATGATTGTATTATGAATCCTTAAGTGCAAATTATTCTGGGCAAATATATACTTTCCTCCTTACAAGAGATGCTGAGATGCATCAAGTATTAGAGAGGGGATTTGCCTGAACTGCAAACAAAATAGGAAGGCATGAAATGAATCTATGCGGCCAGATGAATCTTATCTTGAAGCAAAGACAAAATGATGTACATATTTGGAGGGGCATAATCAAAATAATTAACACTGTTAACAGGCCTACTAACAATGTTAATTGCAGTGAGTGGGATATGTGCCACTAAATAGCCCCTCTTAACCCCATTGCATAGCATTGGGGTGTACTGGGGGCATTTTGGGATAACACAGAAGTTAACCGGCCAGTGGCAATATTTAGCTACTGGCTGGTTAACCTTAACCAGCTAATGTTAGACACATAAAAAAGCTGGCTTATCTTTAGCTGGTTTAGCTAACTGAGCAGCAGCTGAATATTGTTGCTGTCCAGTTAATTAAAACACTAACAAGGAACACCAGATGTCCAATATATAATTTAAAGCAGTGATGGCCAACAGCTTTAAGTGTGTTGGCCATTGCTGCTGAATTTTGGCCTTTTGAATTTTAGATTATGAATTTTGATTACTCATCATTACAAGACCAAGGTCAAGGTGAGTTACAACTTAGGGTCAGTAAATATATCCTGTCAGAAGCCATTAAATAGTGGGTCAGTTTAGAAACTTTCCACCTATGTAAAAAGATGGTGGATACTTTATACCAGAGGAATTTGTTCTTACTTTTACTGGGGGCTTGAATTATCTACGGATTTTGCATCATCATTTCCAGTGAAAAATAATATGAAGGGGTATACAAAATATAAAATTTTTTGTTTACCTACATTGGTAGTTCTAGGTTCCAGGGGCACTGGGAGGAAGTCAGAGTGAGGTAAACATGGCAGCACTGGCAGATCTGTGATCCATACAGAAAGGCGCTTGTCTCAACAAACACTCAAAATCAAAATAAAATGCACAGGGGTATGTTTACGAAAGGTTAATGTGTGTTAAGTAAAGTTAACATGCATTAAGTGCTGCCACTGTCCATTAATTTCTATGTGCCATTGCAGCATTTAACACGCGTTAACTTTCTTAACACTCATTAACCTTTAGCAAACATGCCTAATAACTGCATCTTCAGAGCTCAAAAATGTTCACATCGGGATAAACATTCTATGCTGACTCTTATAATCATCATTACTCATGAATAGCTGTTGCTCATGTTTCAATATTGTTGATTCAGTGAATAGCATACAGCTCAAACAGAAAGCAACATATCAAAAAGTGAAAAGCTCAATACTCATCTAGGACAGAGCAAATTTAAAGAGCACCATATCTGAGCATATGGAAATATCCACAAACAGGTCAACTTGCTGGTAGGTTTTGCCCATACACAAGGGCTTCTTAAGAGCTTTTATGTACTCAGTCATGGCAAGTGCACTAAATCAATAATATTGAGATATGAACTTTAACCATTACAATGGACTAAACTAAAGGAGGCAATTAAAGGGGCAATAGATACATATGTAAGGAAAGTAAATAAAAAGAAGAGGAAAAGGAAACCTATCTGGTTTTCCAAAGAAGTGGCTGCACAAATAAAGGCAAAAAACAGAGCTTCAGAAGTTCACAAACAGAGGAACACAGAAAAGAATACAGGATAGCAAAATCAAAGGCAGAAGAAAAGATAGCAAAAGATGTGAAGTGTGGCAACAAAACTTTTTTTCAGGTATATTCGGGAGAAGAGGAAAATCAGAGGTGGAAATGCAGGACTCAAAAGCGATGAGAACGGATTTGTGGAAAGTAATATTGAAAATGTAAACATGCTAAGCAAATACTTCTGCTCTGTTTTTACTAAAGAAAATGCTGGAAAAGGACCACCTGTGTTTAACAAATATATAAATGGGAATGGAGTAGATACCGCACCATTCACAGAAGATGTTGTGTTACAACAACTTGCAAAACTGAAGGTGGACAAGGCCATGGGACCTGGGAATACATCCCAGGATACTGAAAGAGCTCAGAGAGGTTCTTGTAAGGCCTTTAAGGGATGTTTTTAATAGTTCCTTGGAGACCAGAGAAGTTCCACAGGACTGGAGAATGGCTGATGTGGTACCTCTTCACAAAAGTGGTAATAGGGAAGAGGTAACAAACTAAAGGCCAGCAAGCTGTACCTTGGTGGTGGGAAAAGTAATGGAGGCGCTCCTGAAAGAGTGAATAATGGATTTTCTCGAAACCAACAGATTGCTTGACTCAAAACAACATGGTTTTACCAAAGGACAATCGTGCCAAACAAATCTGATTGAGTTCTTTGACTGAGTGACCAGAGAACTAGATCAAGAGTATACAATGGATGTGTACTACCTAGATTTCAGCAAAGTCTTTGATACTGTTGCTCATAGGAGTCTTATCAATAAACTCAATAGCTTGAGGATGGGTCCCAAGGTGGTGAACTGGATCAGAAATTGGTTGACTGACAGATGACAGCAGGTGATGGTAAACTGTACTCACTCGGATGAAAGAAAGGTGATTAGCGGTGTGCCCCAGGGTTCAGTCCTGGGACCGGTACTGTTCAATGTATTTGTGAACGATATTGGGGAGGGACTGAATGGAAAAGTATGAAAATTTGCAAGAGTGGACTCCCCTGATGGAGTGGAGAACATGAGGAAAGATCTAGAAAAGCTGGAAGAATGGTCTAATGATTGGCAGTCAAGATTTAATGTGAAGAAGTGCAGTGTCATGCACTTGGGAAGCAGAAATCCAAGGGAATTGTATGCAATAGAGGGCAAGAGGTTGGTGTGCACAGACCAGTAGAAGGACTTCAGAATGATTGTTTCTGAGAATCTCAAGGTGGTGAAACAGTGTGACAAGGTGGTATCAAAAGCCAGAAGGATGCTGGGTTGCATACAAAGAGGAATTACCAGCAGAAAGGAAGAGATACTTGTGCCACTGTACAATTCACTGGTGAGGCCTCACTTGGAATACTGTGTTCAGTTTTGGAGACCCTATCTCGCAAAGGATATAAAAAGACTGCAAAGGGTTCAGAGGAAGGTGACCAAAATGATTTGGAGCTTGCGTCAGAAGACGTATGAGAAGAGACTTGAAGACCTAAATATGTACACTCTGGAGGAAAGGAGGGACAGGGGAGATATGATTCAGACCTTTAAATACTTTAAGAGTATTAATGAACAAATAAACCTCTTCCAAAGATGGGGAATCTATAAAACTAGAGGCTGCAAGGGCGTAAACTGAGAGGCAATGTCAGGAAATACTTTTTCACTGAAAGGGTGGTGGATGCTTGGAATGCCCTCCTGATGGAAGTGGTGGGGGCAAAGACAGTGATGGAATTCAAACTGGCATTGGACAAACACTGTGGATCCTTTTATAGCAACAGGATAAAATCAAAGTAAACATAACTAACTATTTAAATAAATAAGGGGTGACCTACACAGAGCAGTTGGTACCCCCCTAAACAAAGTCATATAGAGGGGTGATCTGCATGGAGTGGCAGGTGCACTGCTCTTGCCGCCATGCTGGGCAGACTAGATCATACTGGTCTTTATCTGCCATCGTATACTATGTTACTATATGTAACCATTCATGAGCAATGACAATTATAAAAGTATGTTCAGCAAAGAATGTTTATCTTGCCATTAAAGTTTTGAGCTCCGATGATGCAATTATGTGCTTTATTTTGGATTGAATATTTATCAAGGCAGGGAGCTTGATTTAAGTAATGCAGTTGTTGAATTGTGTTGATCAAAAATTTAACCTTACAGGAGTTTTTGTAGCACATTTGTGTTTAGTTACCTTATAGAAAGGTGCTATTGAAATTCACTATAAGACCATAAGAAGCGACATTGTGAATGTGGATAATAGAGGACACACTAAGGGAGAAAGTCATTGTTGTGTTTGTCAGTTGAGGTCAGCATTGGGTTGATAGAGCTTACTAGGCAGCTGAGAAGAGGCGGTGGTACCTCAGGGAAAGCTCCTGCCACTGGAATGCTGTTGAGTGGCTGAAAGTGACATTGTAGGCTCTTTCAGCATCTATGGAGACTGGTGCCACATTGAAAGGATCTAAGGAGGAACCACTTGTCTGGTCCTGCAAATTCACTCACACTAGGAGCAGGAAGGGAGATTCACAGATAGAAGGACAGTTATCTTTTGTTCACTGCACAACATGGAAAGTAATTGTGTTTTATCATCCACTACTTTGGTAGTTATTTTTAGGAATATTTGAAAGAAATTCTTGGAAAAGAGGCATGGATATATTGATTTCTGTCAGCTATGGCAGAGAGCTGACCTTGGTGCTGAAACATCTTCTGAAAGACAATACAGGTTGTTGAATGAATGCAATTGAACAAATGCATTAAAATATGAAAGCTGACGTGACTTTGAGTAAGAATGTAGTCGAGAGTCACAGGACTTGTTTTTCTGCCTTGTGGCTGACTGCTGGGGTGAAAGAGCAGTGGATGGTGTTTAAAATTTGAAATAAACTAGTAAACATTGTTGCTTCGGTAATTTTTAATTGGTTTAAAAATTTAAAAAAAAGTCTAATCTGTAACCAAGTCTGACACATTTCATCAGCTCCATCAGACCAAAGAACCAGACACATAAAAGGAAAAAGAAAAAAAGAAAGGAGATCAGCTATTTGATGAGATGCTTTCTTAAAGGGATTACATGAGATTTCATTTAATGTTTCAAGGAATTTCAAGTAAAAGCTGAACTTGCATCCTGGAAAATAACAGGATGTTATCAATGGAATATTGGTGAGCAGTTCAACACTGTTTTAAGTGTTTAGCTGAACAATGAAATATTTCTGCAAGAAATTTATATCCATGGAAGGGCTTGTATATTTTAAGAATAGTGACTTAGCTTGGTAATAATCACTAGCGCAGTGAGTCAATGAGAACTTCCCTGTCATCGACACACCATTGTGTTTGGAGATCTGTATAAATTTCCAAGAAGAGTTCTGCCTCAGGCATGCAATGGGTTTCATGCTCACTCAGCATTCACAATTTAACAATTGAATCAAACATGACAGTCCACCAATTCTATTATACCAAAGTCACTATTTTGTTTTTGAAGATTTTAAGCATATTGTCTTCACCTTGCACTTTGTGGGTTATTTAACCACTTTAAGATTAAAAAGGAACGTTTGTGTCTTGAGAGTATTTTCTCTCTTAAAAAACAGTCCAACATATACATATATAGCAATCATTTTCTGGTCCAACCTTTTTTAGAATTATGTGCCTAAACTGCATAAAAATGTATTCATTTGAAGAACTTCAAAATAAAGTAGGGCTCCACCTCCTCACCAATCTCTGAGGACACTATTATTAGAGTGAAATTAAAAACTCTCAGTAAATGGGGGTAGTTGCAAAGATGTGATAGGAAAATAACCAATGATTTTTGCCAAATAGTTGCATTAAATGGCATGATTGGGCATTATGTTAGCTCCACACAATCGGAGTATCTGTTTGAATAGAGATGCAAGTAGGGACATTGCTGACAGTTTTAGTGACACAACCTTTCCCAGCCATATTCCTACTGTTCAGAGCTCTGGTGCCTTGTGAAAAAAAATTAGAAAGCACCAAAGTCCCTTCCTTTGACTCAGCTACCCTCTAAGTGTAATCATCTGAACTATTTTCCATGAGATTTAACCCTCCATACTCTGACTTCCAGTGTGTCATATTGTTTGCTTGCCTACCTATTATTGGGGTATGGAGTAATTTTTGTTATCCTCTCAGACTATAAAAATATTTTTGTATCTATAAAATGTGCATAAATCCCTTTAAAGAATTATCTTGAAGAACTAATAAGACATTGGCATTGAGGGAAGGGACTATTACTACGGAATCCTAAATCTGATCTGGCCCAGTGTCAAACTAGATATGCTTTTCAGCCTTTTGAATGCCATCCCCAATCTGGTCTCATTTCATTACATTTTTGGAGAGTTACTGTATTTTACACCCAGACATAGACTTTTTTTTTTAAAATTAACAACCAAGTAGTTACAACTTGTACTGAAAAGGGATTCCCCATCAGCATATTAAAACAGGAAAGACTAAGGAAAAGGTTTAACACCAGGGTCACCAACTAGTCCAAAATAGCAATGGGCAGGTAAATTTCAAGGAGGATCAGACAAGAAATATTATTACAGAAAAAAAAAAGATGTCAGCCACTTCAATGGGCACATAGAAGCAGGTTCATATATTCTCTACCAAATTGATGGCTTCAAATGTTTCTAACAAATTTGCATTTAAAAAAGCTAACAATTCTGAAGGCTGAAAAAAACATAATGAGTTGCTCTATAATCAAACACCTACAAGGGAATTTCAAATATGTCACTCCGATTTGGAGGACCCCAGGTTTTAATAGCATAAATTGTTTACGCCATTTCTGAGTCTCTCTCATGAGATCAGGAAACATTAGAACATTTAAACCAGAAAAAGGTACACTTCTCTTCTTAAAATAAACCCTAAGTAACCAGTCTATCAGAAACAAGGACAAGAGATACCAATAATGTTGCTGGATGATAATCTTCTAAAGCTGAGGATTCCAGGGCAGAAATTGGGAGACATTTAAAACATTCATTACTTGTTCAGAGGCAAAAACTGAAGACTCTTAGATGACAACAAATAATAAATTCTTGAGATAGGGGGGATTAACTTCTGAGGTACCCAAAGAGCCTCAGTTAAGTACCTTCTAAACATATCACTAGATAATACTCCAGCAGATCTTGGAAAGTTAATTAAAACAAGGACTCGTAGACTGAGACACATTTTCTAACGCCGCCACCTTAGCTTTCAATGTTGTATCATTCTTCAGTAATGCAGCATTAGCATCCATCATATCTGATAATACAGGTCTGCAAAAAAATTCTTTTTAAGAGCTGTTTTGGTTATTCCACGTAATCTTTATGTTTTTTGGTGCGCTGAATCAAAAAATAACCTCCCTTTTGTCATAGGACATCACGTTTCCTGACAATTTAGGTAACTATGTTAAATAAGGCAATACCTCAAAATAAATGAAAATAGACTTATACAATTAAAGTTTTATTACAATATTTTCATGAAAATCCTTTTTTGAACTGAAATGAGCTCACCTACACACACTAAACTTGATTCTTCTTCCTTGTGAGGCTCCTCTTGGTGCATTTACGCTTGTGAGTAGCATCTGGAATGTCTCTCTGAAGCATCCAACGGTAGTCTGCCATCATTGTAATGCTCCATTTTCCCTGGTATCTCCTTTCCATCTCTTTAATGTCTTGGTGGAATCGTTCACCTTGTTCCTCACTCACAGCTCCCAAATTTTCAGGAAAGTAGTCAAAGTGGGACTGGAGGAAATGCACTTTCAAACTCATCAGGCAACCTAAAGCTTGAAATGCTTTCAGCATTCATCCGACGATCTTTTTGTAGTGAGGATCTTTGTTATTGCCTAAAAATTTCTGTACGACTTCTTTAAATGCAATCCACCCTGGTATCTCCTTGCCATCTCTTTAATGTCTTGGTGGAATCGTTCACCTTGTTCCTCACTCACAGCTCCCAAATTTTCAGGAAAGTAGTCAAAGTGGGACTGGAGGAAATGCACTTTCAAACTCATCAGGCAACCTAAAGCTTGAAATGCTTTCAGCATTCGTCTGACAATATTTTTGTAGTGAGGATCTTTGTTATTGCCTAAAAGTTTCTGTACGACTTCTTTAAATGCAATCCACCCTTCTTTTTGAGGATCCATCATGGTATCGACAAACTCTTGATCAACTATAAGCCTTCTAATGTCTGGTCCGACGAACACACCTTCCTTCAATTTTGCCTCCGACAGGCCTGGAAACTTGGTGACCAAGTATTTGAAGCATTCTCCATCTCTTGGAAGTGATTTTACGAATTGCTTCATCAATCCCAATTTTATGTGGAGAGGTGGTAGAAGAACTTTATGGGAAGGTACCAAAGTTTCTCGGAGGACATTTTTTTTCACCGACTGTTAGCACCCTCGGCTGCCAACTCTTCTTGGTCCAGTGATTTTGTTGGTCTGGACTGTCCCATAGACACAGAAAACAAGGATATTTGGTATACCCAGTTTGTTGCCTGAGCAGCATGCACAAGACCTTCAAGTCCTCACACACTTGCCAAACCATGGTCTTCATATTTAAGTTTATGAAGAACCAATTCCAAGTTCTCATAGGTTTCCTTCAAGTGTACGGAATGACCTACAGGTATGGAAGCGTAAAAACCGTTGTGGAGTAAAACTGCTTTGAGACTTCTTTTTGAAGAAACTATAAAAAGACGCCATTGCTCTGAATCATATTGGATTTTAAATTGACCCATCAGACCTTTGACATCGATGCAATAAACCAACTTGTCTTCCTGGGCGCAGTAAGGAACAAACTCCTTTTCACGATGTCTGAACCATGAAGATGACACTCCTGGCAACAATAAATTCCTGCTTTTCAACCTTGATCCGAGTAACTCAGCGGCATCTTTGGGAAGATTCAAGTCTCTTACCAAATCATTCATCTCCTCCTGAGAAAACAATTTTGGTCTTGTATCATCTTCAAAGTCAGAACTTGATTCGTCATCTGGTTCAGGTATGACTTCACCTTCATCAGAGCTAAGTATCTCTTCCAAGGTAGCAGGGGGCTTGGGTACTGGTATATCTGTGCCATAGGGGATGGGACGAATTGCCGAGTGAAGATTGGGGTATGAAATGGAATGCTTCCATTTGAAATTAAACCCTCTCACATTGCATGAACAAAAGTAACAGTCGTCACTATGGTTCTTTTGCTCTCGCCATACCATAGGAATCCCATAACGGAAAGATTTTTTCTTACCCTTGAACCAGTTTCAGAGGTCCTCAACACACCGTTTGCACACTTTATGAGGCGCCCAGACTTTATCTTGATCTCCAATTTTTAGTCCAAAGTATGCAAAGTATACTTTTTTCACAAAGTCTGTAATATTCTGCTGTTGCTTCAACACTGTATATTCACCACAGATGAAACAGAAGCTGTCTGGCGAATTAATACACTTTCGCAGAGCCATAACATAACGGTTGAAGAATGACGAGCTAACACGAATTGCGATGAAAAAGTGTGAACAGCCTAGAACCAAGAACCTGATGATGATTCGTGCAGAAGTGTGGCATGCAGGAGAGAGCAGCTCTGTGTCTGTACACGAGACGTCACAGTGCTGGCCACGCCCCCCTGCACTGACCGGAGCTGCTGCTATCTGCACTGTGTCTCCCTCCCACTGGATTCTTCAGGAAAGATTAACCCCTTCTACCATTAGAAGCACGGACTTAAAACTTGCTTAGCTTATGTATATATTGCTGACCATCAGATTTACAGTGCTATATTTTTTTTACATAACTCGGACAACCCCCTGAAGGTTTTTTTGGCATTTTATATCTTAAATGCACTTATGTGAATTAATTAATAGTAATTTGAATTAATTAATAATAATTTGAAAATATTTGATACATTTGAAGACAATTTTGCATGTTGTGGCAAATCATGCTGTCTAGGAGTTTTTTCAATATTTTATTTGTTTTCAGCACACCAAAATACATGGAAATTAGATGAAAATAATCAAACAGCTTTTTAGTCGCAGACCTGTTTTTATGCAAAAAATCTTGAGAAGACACTTTAAGAGTACATAAAAATATAAGATATGCCATACTGGGTCAGACCAAGGTCCATCAAGCCCAGTATCCTGTTTCCAACAGTGGCCGATCTAGGTCATACGTACCTAGCAGTTTCCCCAAAAGACACAGGATCCACAATGCTTGTACTGGGTCAAGCATTGATATCCTGGGTCCCTTCTTAATAATGGTTTATGGACCTTTGCTCCAGGAACTTGTCCAAACCTTTTTTAAACCCAGCTACACTAACAGCCTTTACTACATCCTCCGGTAACAAATTCCAGAGTTTGATTACACGTTGAGTGAAAAAATATTTTCTTTTATTTGTCTTAAATAGTTTACCCTGTAGCTTCATTGCATGTCCCCTAGTCTTTCTATATTCTAATAACATAAATAATCAATCTACGTTTACCCGTTCCACTCCGTTCATTATTTATAGACTTCTATCATATCTCCCCTCAGCCATCTCTTTTCCAGGTTATAGAGCCCTAACCTTTTTAGCCTTTCTTCATAGGAGTATCCTTCCATCCCCTTTACCATTTTGGTTGGTCTTCTCTGAACCTTTTCTAATAAGGCTATATCCTTTTTAAGATACGGCGACCAGAATTGCACACAATATTCAAGGTGTGGTCTCACCATGGAATGATATAGAGGCATTATATTATCTTTTGTTTTATTTTCCATTCCTTTCCTTATGATACGTAGCATTCTATTTGCTCTCTTGGACGCCATTGCACACTGGGCCGAGGGTTTTAACATGTTATCCACAATGACGCCTAAATCTTTTTCCTGGGTGGTGGTTCCTAATGTGGAACCTTGCATCATGTAACCATAGTTTGGGTTGTTCTTCCCTAGGTGCATAACTTTGTACTTGTCCACATTAAATTTCATCTGCCATTTTGTTGCCCAGTTTTCCAATTTATCAAGATCCTCTTGCAATTTTCCACAATCCTCTTGGGTTTTAACAACTTTAAATAGTTTTGTCTCATCTGCAAATTTGATAACCTCACTCGTTATTCCACTTTCCAGGTCATTTATGAATATGTCAAAAAGCAGCGAACCCAGCACAGATCCCTGGGGTACACCACTATTCACCTTTCTCCATTGGGAAAATTGGCCATTTAGCCGTACCCTCTGCTTTCTATCTTTTAACCAGTTCCTGATCCACAGTAGTACACTGCCTCCTATCCCAGGACTCTTTAGTTTTTCCAAAAGTCTCTGATGAGGGACCTTGTCAAAGGCTTTCTGAAAGTCCAGATACACTATATCAACCGACTCACCTTTGTCCACCTGTTTATTCACACCTTCAAAAAACATAACAGATTAGTATGACAAGATTTTCCTTGTCTAAAGCCATGTTGGCTGTCTCCCATTAGGCCATTACTATCTACATGCTGAGTAATTTTATTCTTTATGATGGTTTCTACCATTTTTCCCGGTACTGACATCAGGCTCACCGGTCTGTAGTTTCCCAGATCACCCCTGGAACCCTTTTTAAAAATTGGTGTTACATTGGCGATCCTCCAATCTTCAGGTATTAGAGATGATTTTAATGATAGTTCACAGATTACTAATAGCAGTTCTGCAATCTCATATTTCAGTTCTTTCAACAACCTGGGATGTATACCAACCGGCCCAAGTAATTTGCTACTCTTCAGTTTATCTAATAGTTGTAATACATCTTCCCGATGTATTGATATTTCCTTCAATTCTTCCGCACCTTTAAATACCACTTCAGTCATGGGTAACATCCCTACATCTTCCTCAGTGAAGACCGAAGCAAAGAATTCATTCAGTCTCTCCGCTATCGCCTTGTAATCTCTTAGTGCCCCTTTAACCCCTCTATCATCTAATGGACCAACTGACTCTCTCACAGGTTTTTTGCTACAAATGTACTTGAAAAAGTCTTTATTTTGCATTTTTGCTTCTGCAGCAAGCTTCTTCTCAAATTCTCCTTTTGCCTGCCTTATCAATGCTTTGCATTTGACTTGCCAGTGCTTGTGCTGTTTCCAGGTTTCGTAGTTTGGCTCTTTTTTTCCATTTCCTGAAAGATGCTTTTTTGGCAACAACAGCCTTTCTGACCTCACCTTTAAACCATGCTGGCAGTTTTTTGGACTTCCTTCCACTTTTCTTAAAGCGTGGAATACAGCTGGTCTGGGCTTCCAAGATAGTATTTTTCAACAACACCCAAGCTTGATGTAAGTCTTTAACCTTTGCAACTGCTCCTTTTAGTTTTTTCTTAACTATTTTCCTCATTTTATCATAGTCTCCCTTTCGAAAGTTCAATATCACTTGCAGTTACCCCAGTCCTTTTGGTATTCAGTTGCACCTTGTGAGATAAATCCATAGTTTGCTTGGAAGCAGCCTCTGTGAGCAAGACAATAGCATCCCAAATGGATTATAGTGTGAAACTTTAGGTCTCATGAGAGATAGAGAAACTGGCATTGATTTAGCCACAGAAGGAGATTTCTTACCACCGTCTGCTGTACCGCTAGGGTGAGAAGCTCTCATCACCAATTCCTCTTCTGCCAAACCTTCAGAAGCTCCAGGGAACACTCCCAACAGATGACCTACTAGTCTCCCTCAATGGAGACAGCGTCTGTGCCTAGATGTGATGTGACCAGCTCTGAACTAGACAGGTCTGAAGGGATTCCCCCTGGGCATAGTTATGGAGTCTGTGCAGTCGGAGACAAAGAGATGTTCACAATGGAATGCAGGGAAGAGTCCTCCACACTACTTTCCGACAAGCCCGACCTTATCTCCACCATTACAGTCCCAGAGAGCTGCACAAATTGATCCATTGGACTAGGAACAGTAGGCTTAGGCCTCAAGGTTGGCAACCAAGCTTTCCCCTTCCGCTCAGGCATAGCAAGATATCACAGCAGGTAAGAAGGCCAGCCACTTTCAAAAACAACATTTTTCAACTACTTATGTATAATTTATTGTATTCTGCCATTTGGGTTAGAAGGAATAAAACATTTCTAAAGACTTTTAAGGTTATGCTTACTAAGCTGTGCTACCTGTTAGCATGGCCCAATAGCATGCGCTACCTCATTAACAGAAAGCACAGGAAAAAAAGCAAATAGACAGAAAATCACTGCACTATCTTCATAGTCCATGGTAAATGCAAGGGTGAGTGGGATATTGGTGCAAACTGAATATGTCTAAAATGTGCAGTTACTGCAGGTGTCAACTGCAAATGGTCACAGTCAAAGTTGTGGACAGCATAGCTTCAGAAAACACTACCTCAATGGGTTGTATTATGTGCATCCACAGTGCTGTTGAGTTGTTCTCTTTCCAATTTAAGTGTGTTACCTATTGGGTAAATGCTGTTCACATCCCCAACATATAGCCCTCTGTGCTTGCAGCTAATGTGGTGCTGTTTGCCTGGTAACAGCATGTTAGCTGCAAACATCTAACACAGTTTAGTAAACATACCCCCTAGTTACACAGGCAGTGTGAAAATTGCTTTATAGTGGGATTTTTACTAAAGAATTTAACACGTTAGTGACGTGAAGCAAAATATGTGCAAAGCATAAGCTGATATTTGTGTGGTAAGCTGATAAGGAATACACAATAGCACATCTCTTTTGAAAACAATTTACATGAATAGTTTTCTTCATTTGACCTAAATACGTCCTCGGGAATTTCTCTTCTGACCCAGTTAAAATGTATGCAAGCTGTGAAAACCTGCATTTACTTTGAGATGAACAGGGGAGGACAGCTTTCAATGTTCCCAAATAAAGGCGGTTATTTTAGAAGCATCCCCAACTGCAGTATTTACACAAGTAGATTGACATGTTAGAAAGGGCACTGTTTACACATACTGATGCACACCACTCTTAGGGCCCCTTTTACTAAGACCCTTTAGCTGGTTAACAGGCATTTTAAAGAGCAGCAACTGGCAGTCAAGAGCACTAACACGCAGGAAATATGGCATAAACTACCACATATACGCAGACGATATCATGCTGTACACCCAACTAGAGACCACCAACCCGAACTACGACCAGCTTCAAACCTGCATGGGAGAGATGTCGGGATGGCTACAACAAAATAACATGTCGATCAATCATAAGAAGACCGAAGTAATGTTTATATCAAATACCTTGGGTTTCGAACCACCTCCAACAATCACATTGTGCAACAATACATACAATACTAAGAAAGAAATAAAATATCTGGGAGTCACAATTGATAACAAACTGAAAATGGAAAAACACCTCAACAACACCAACAAAGCCATCTTCCACAAGCTTAAAGTGCTACGACCCCTGCGGAACATACTAGATCCGTGCGATTTCCGATCAGTTGTTCAGGCTCTCATCATGCCCCACCTGGACTACTGCAACGCCATCTTGCAGGGGCTACCAAGGAAAACAACCAACATACTACAGATGGCCCAACACGTAGCAGCAAGGATCATCATGAGAACTCGCGTCACCGAACATATCACACCTGTATTGATGGAACTACACTGGCTTCCAGTCGTTGCAAGGATTCAATACAAAACATTGGTAACTACATTCAAGTTAATTCACAACCTGGCCCCCTCATTCCTCTCCACCCTGATCTCCATGCAACCTGCAACCAGAAGCAGGAGAACCATGAACTCTGACACACTAAGAGTTCCAAACAGCTTTAGACACGTAAAGGTCAGTACTAGTCGCAGAGCGTTCTCCTTATCTGCCCCCACGTTATGGAACCAGCTCCCACACGAGCTGAGAGAAATTAAAGACATAAGCAATTTCAGAAAACAACTGAAGACGCACCTGTTCAATTGTCATTATACCAGATGAAAATCCAAAAGGACAAAAGAAATTGAATTGCAGTATGTACAAATGTAAATATATGGTGGTTAGTGCCTGTGTAAATGTATGATAATAGCTAAGGTCTTTATATGGACCCGCATATGTGTGCTGTGTATCCCCCCCCCCCCTGCTCTCTCTATCTAATCCCCAAATAATTCTGTCTGTAATTTATGACAAATCCCGTAATTGTAATCAAACCGCTTCTGATCGCTGGAAGGAGCGGTATATAAGTCCTTACTAAATAAAAATAAAATAAATAAATAGTGTCTGACACCGCATGCTAGAATGCATGTTAATCGGTGATCGTGAGTGGGGCGGCGAATGGGCAGAGGGTGGGCATGGAGAGCGCATTATCGTTAGCACCTGGCAATTGCACTCAGCAGCAACACAGCTCTTTACAAGGGTTCACATAACGACTCCTCCATAGTAGTCGTTAAGTGAGCTCACCTTCGTGGAGCATGTGTTAGGCAAACCTGTCAAGCATTAGCTGCCAGGTACATACCGGATATGCCCCTGACAGCTAACATGCAGTTTTGCAATTAATGGGCTTATTGGGCTTTAGTAAAAGGGGCTATTAGTTTGACTGGAGGCATGCTAAGGGTGGGGAAAGGGAGTGGTTTGGGCAGGCCTACAATGTGGGTTCTCCATCTTACAAAGTGAATCCATGTCTGTGTGAAAAAATCTGTATGTTGGCATTTACATCTGCCCTAAAGAACAAACAAGTTCCTTCTTAAAGGGGAAGATTTAAAGACTGAGATTCCTCCACTAACCTCTACTACCTCCAACCCCCCCCCCCCCCAACAGGCAAACAGTCCATTCCTCCTGACAGCCTATTCCTCTGATGCCCTGTAAAGCATCTAATCCCCCTGGATCTCTAAACTTATTCCAACCCCCCTCCAGCATAACCTCCACTGAAGACCTCTACGTAGACCCCCAACCTCAGCTCCTAATGGAGACCGATGGTTCTTGATATCTAGTGGAAGTAGAAATAATCCCCAGTCACTCCTACTCCTTTGATTCCAGGTTCCAAAAATGGTGGTCATGACCCCTACTGATTATTTTGCAGGACTACCACTAGGGGGCAGGCTATTTTATAACTATTACTACAACTACTTATCAATTGTATAGCATTACAAGGTGTACACAGTGCTGTACATATAGATGTAAGAGACATTTCCTGCTCATCAGAGCTTACAATCTAATCAAGATGAACAACAACACAAAACTGGAGACTAGAATATGGTAAGATGCATATAAGTGGTGAACAAAAGAGTGAGGGGCATCAGGATCAAATAGCAGTCACAAAAGAGGTGAGTTGTTAGCCTAGATTTGGAGTAGAGAAGGAGCCTGATGTAGTGACTTGGGTAGTTTGTTCGAGGCATATGGAGCAGCAAGATGGAATGAATGAAGTCTGGAGTTGGCAGTGGCAGAGAAGGGCACAATAAAAATGGATCTGCCAGTGGGGCAGAGTTTCCTGAGGAGGAGTATAGAATAAGAGAGGAAAGGTACTAAGGAGCCACAGAATGAATGTACCTCTAGGTCAGTAGAATAGGTTTGAACTGGATGCAGAAACAGATAGGGAGCCTCTGAACTAAATTGAGAAGAGGGGTTATATGAGCATAGTGATACTGGAAGAATATAAGCTATGCAGCTGAGTTTTGAAGAGATTGAAGGGGAGAGAGATGATTCAGGGTCTTATAAGAGACACTTCCCTTATTTGGTGGCCTGACTCCCTAACAATAGTACTATGAAATTGCTGCTAGGGATCATAGCTGCCATTTTGGAACCAGGAGCTGAAGAAGCAAAACTGACTGGGAATTGATCCTGCTCCCACTAGACATCAGGGGACATCAAACCTCAATAGTTGCTGGGATCAGAGGTGGGGGCTGGTAACATCTTTACAGAGGCCTTCAAGGGGGGGGGGGAGGTATGCTGGGAGTGTGGATGGTTTATGGGTTTTGGGATACCAGAGGGGATAGTATGTTTTACTGGCATTCAAGAGTGATCACATGGCAGGGGGACAGTGTTGGTCAGATGTTTTGGGAGATAGGGGATACCAAAAGGTCATTGGAAGTCCAACAGAAAATTCATTTGCAGAGGTTGGTGAATTTCCTCCTCAAGTCTTACTGAGTACCTTCATGTTGTGACCTCTTTGTATAACATCTATACCACATTTCAACAAGGTGACACATCTTTACCTTTATGTGCACATTTTCTATACCGCACCTTTATGACATCAAGGCAGTTTACAATATCATAAAATATAGAAAAAGAGGCCGAATCCAAAGTAAGGAAGAAGAACCACAAAATTTGATAGGATAGAGGGCAATCAATCACACAACCAGGAAGGAAGAGGAGAGGGCAGAGGAATGGTCAAGAAGCGGTGGGAGGGAGATCAAAAGCAGTAAGAAAGAGGTGAGTCTTGAGGGATTTAAACTTAGAGAAGGAGGGCTCTAAGGGAAGATCAGTTGGGAGAGAGTTCTATAAGGTGGGATCCATAAATGCACAGGGGGAGAGCCTCTTTCAATTGAAAGCAAGTTCTGCTATGAGGGGACATGGGATGAGGGTGAAAGGGGATAGATTCAGGCGTGATATGCGGAAATATTTCTTTACGGAAAGAGTGGTGGATCCGTGGAATAGTCTCCCACTGGAGGTGGTAGAGATGAGGACAGTATCTGAATTCAAAAAAGCATGGGACAAACACAGAGGATCTCTAAAAGAAAAAAGGGGACTGTTGTAGTTGATATGGAAGGACAGACTAGATAGGCCATGTGGTCTTTTTCTGTCGTCATATTTCTATGTTTCTAAGAAAGCAATTTAAGTATGGTAGGAAAAGAAAAGAAAAAAATGCACACGGAGCGCACATTATCCAGGATAGAAAGGTTCAAACCCACATCTTATGCACTAAGACTAACAAGGGAGGTCATGATAGAGATGTCATCTTCATCTGCATTGTCTGCACTACCACAGATAAAGGTCATGGTGAGCTTGTTCATGGACCCACTGTGGCAAAAAATATAACTACAGATGTTCATGAAAATGCTAAGAGGATTAAATATAATTAAGTGGATGCCTGCAGATAAAGAGGAGATAATGTACTGCTACCTGTATACTGCAAACCCTATATTTAAACCAATAGAGTACACAAAGAGAACCCGCCAAAAACTGGAAGAAAGGAGGCATTCTGCCACTGGAAAAGCTGCAAAAAGCAACTGATGCAGATTTAATATCCTTCGTTTTAAAGATCAAAGTAAAGAATTGCATGAGTGATAACACCTTGCATCAGCTCAGGGCCTCTGTAGGTAAATGGAGAAAGAAAGAGGAGACCGAGACAGAAGGGATATGCAGAAAAAGAAAGGAAAACCTCAAAAAAGGTCAATAGAAGAAAACCTGTCACAGAAAGAGAGAGAGGTGTAGAAGGGAGGACCAGGAAAAAGCTGGTGCACAGGGAGAAGGGGATTCAGAAATGTGCGAAGAAGAACTCTAGTAATGAGACAAATAAGGACATTAAAAAGACTATCAGAAAAGAGGCTGAACAGGGAAAAGAAAGAGGCGGTTTGAAACAGAGTACTAAAAGGAAGGCTGAGATAGGAGATTCAGGAATGTGGGAGAGAAGAATAAATGAAGAGCAGGTCAAAAAAGAAAAAAAAAAGAAAAAACATTATTCTTCACACCTCACAACACTCCCTTCGCTCACTCCACTCAAACCACCATCACTTGCCCTCTGCTTCCCATATGAGTTGACGTGGAATCCAGCCTTCTATTTCCTCGGCCCCCACCTGTGGAACAATCTTTCCCCTGTTCTTCATCTAGAGTCTTCCCCTGTTAGATTCAAAGCTCAGCTTAAGACCTTTCTATGTCATGAGGCATTTGGCATCCCCATCATCTGACCTACTCGGCCCTGTGTAACACTTCAATATCTCCCATCTCTCTCTGTCAATGCCACTCTCCCTCCCCTCCTTCTCTCCCCCTGTTCTCTCCCTGGTATGTGTGCGAATCTTTCCTGTCCATGACTTTGTTCTTTTCACCCTCTTTTCATATTTATGTTTTTATTGTAAACCACTCTGCCAACTTGTTTTAAGGGTGGTATATCAAATTCTAATAAACATTAAACATAAACTGAAGAGGAGGGAAAAAATCAGAAGGACCCAGGTAGAGGAATTAGCAACTGAGCTCCTGGTCTGTATTGAAATCTAGATTCCATACAAGGGAAAGATTAACTAAACTAAATTTAACATCAGAAGTTAGAAATATGATAAGTAAGATTAATAAGACCATAATGTACATGAAGGGACAACCTAATGACATCACAGAAATAAATTGAATACAATATTGTTTTCCAAAAATCACTACTGGAAGGGTTCTACCAAAGTAAACTGAGGGTCAAAAGAAAAAGAAAATGGTAATGAATCCTCCTTGGAAAAAGTGCATTGAAAGGAAAACAACATCTTTGCATAAAAAGGTGTCTTTGATAGATGGGTATCCAAAAGGATTAAGCATCACAGATAATGAGGAAGATCCATAACATCAAAATGAAACATGCCACATTAACAGAAGGCCTTAAATTCATATGCTTCAATAATAAATTGAAAGTAATAGCCAAGGCACATAAATTACAGAGATATAAGAAAATAGAAAAGAGAGATATCAAAATAAACTATTTAGAAAGAACCCAAAATAATTCTACAGGACATTGGGGAAGAGTTGTAGTAATATGAAAATACCACCACTGAGAGCTGAAGCAGAAACATTATGGAAAGATTTATACAAAAACCCTGTAGAGCACAATCAAGAGGCTGAATGGTTCTCCTGCATATGGGAGAAGATGAAAAAGGCAAAGATCATAGCAATGGAATGACCTGAAGTAAAAGCTAGAGAGTTAGAAACCAGATTAAAAAGAGCTCCAAACTGGAAAAGCCCTGACCCAGATAGAGTGCTCAGTTTTTGGCTCAGCAGTTCACATCACTCCACCAAGATCTGGTAAATTGTAAAAACCAGATGGTCAAGCAGCCAGATTGAATATCACAATGGCTAGTAACAGGAAGAACACGTCTCCTTCCAAAGGAGCTACAAGCAATGTCCCAAAAAATTAAAGGCCAATAACTTGTCTGACTACAATCTATAAGCTGTTTATAGCAATAGGTGCTGACAGAATATATGAACATATCAATTCCAATAATTTCATGTTAATAGAGCAGGAAGATGATAAGAAATGAGCATATGGAACCAAAGATTGGTTAATGCTGAATAAAGCTATCATGGCCAGTGCTAAGAGCAGAAACCTCACTGCAACATGGATTGATTATAAAAAGGCTTTTTATAGCATCCTGCACTCATGGATAATATGTTGCCTTTAAATGTACAAAATAAATCCCAAATTGATTGCATTAGGTTGACCATGAAAATGGGGTAAACCACAAGCTATATGAAACTGGTCAGTTCATTATTCCTAACATCCAGATCCAGTGAGTAATATTTCAGAGAGACTCCCTTTCATTACTTCTATTTTGTTTGGCATTTAATCCCTTTAGTACTCAATCCTAAAGAAGGTAACAAAATAGAGATAACATACACTTAGAGGTATATTTACTAATCAGAGGTAGTGGCTTCCATGCGATATCGGAGCCGCGGCCCCATTGAATTTAATGGGGCTGTGGCTGCTATATCGCACAGAAGACACTACCGCTGATTAGTAAACATACCCCCTACTGTATGTAGATCATCTGAAGCTCTACAGTTCCAGTGATCAACAATTATCTGAATAGTCCCATGCAGTCAAACACTTCTCAGATGACATAAAGATGACCTTTGACCTTGACAAATGTGCTAAGGCAACTTTTCTTAGAGGAAAACTGAGCAAAACAGAAAACATCTCCCTGACTGAGGACTGTGACATCAGGAAACTTGAACAGGAAGGCATAGACAGAGGAGCAACTATGAAGCAAAAAGTACTGAGAGAAAAGATCGTTGGAGTTTTTCAACCCAAATGTATGACCCTGCATTTTTTAGTGTTAAATCTCAGCTGTCAAATTCTTGACCATTCTTCAAGCTTTGTTAAATCCCTTCTCATGTTATTTACTCTGTCTGGGGGTCTATTCTATTGCAGATTTTGGTATCCTTCATTAAGAGGCAAACATTATGCAGCAGCCCTTCTTCAATATCACTAGCAAAATTTTAAATAAAGAATGGCATAACATAAGAAATAATGGCAGATAACCCTGCTCTGTGCTTTTTACTTTGGGTTGTAACTGACACTCCATGCTGGATAACCCTGCTCAAAGCTTTTTACTATGGGCTGCAAGTTCCATTTCATGCAGATTACTACTGCTCTATGCTTTTTACTTTGGGTTATATCTGCTTCATGTAGTTTACCCCCACTCTATGCTTTTTTGAAGTGTGAAAGTCATTGAAGTTTTGATTTGAGGAAGAATGTTCTTCTCCCTACATAGGAATCTTCTGTGTTTATTCCATGACTATAATTCTGTCACTGTTCTTGTCTCCACCACGTATAGTGGCAGAGCATGCCAGTTATCCCCCACCTTTTCCATGAAAATGTATTCCCTGATGTTGCTTTTAAATGTTCCCCCTTTCTGCTTCATTTCATGCCCTCTAGTTGTATAGCTTCCCCATATTTGGAAAAAGTTTGTTTGCTCTTTAATACCTTAATAGGGTTTTTGTGCTACTTGGCATTTGGGAAATGGATGTTGACTGTGCTTTGCAGTTGGTGTACAATAACTTACTGTGTATTTACTATCACCGTGGCAGATAGAGCAGTACTGCAATAGGTGGTGATAAGAGCATTCACATTTACCTGCAACACAATTAGGGGCATGCTGATTAAAATGTGCTAATGTTTAGTGCAGGGTTTAGCTCCTGGTAAACTGTTAACAGAGATCCTGTTTGCCATTACCATATGCCAGTGGTTCCCAAATCTGACCTGGGGGCTCCCCAGCCAGTCGGGTTTTCAGAATATCCACAATAAATATGCAAAAGAGAGATCTGCATACATCTCTCTCATGAATATTCATAGTGGATATCCTGAAAAAACTGACTTAGTTGGGAGCCCCCAAATTTGGGAATCACTGGCATATGGTAAAAATGCCAGTGCAATAAAAATGCTATGCTAACTGCTCAGTACATGACTGGGTGATGGCTGGACAGGTTACAGGCGGAGAGTGAATGTTGCCTGTACATTGTGATTAGCACAGACATCTTTAGCCTACTAATTACTAGTGCTGCAGTTAGTGTGGATGCACATATCACCTCCCCAATGGGTGGAAGTAAGTGAACAACAACCCCCCCCCACTGCTCTAAAGGATACTAAACCAAAATCACAAAAAACCCTTAGATCAACCCCAATCTATTTCCACAAAAAAATCTAAATCTAAATTCAATGTGACTCACTCCCACACTTAACCAAGAAGACTTTAACCAATTACATAGGCATTTTAGCTAAAGGGAGAAAAAGACCTCAGGATGGCTAATACTCCAATGTGGCAAACTGAATTGTATACTACATATGCAGTTTTACATGTGGATAATGCTTTTACAAAATAAGTTTTGTGATTGAAGGTGAAAGAAGCCTTCTTTATTCACAACTGCGGTGATGTCGACATATTTGTTCATCTGATGCTGACTTTAAAAAACAAGTGGAGAAAATGTTAGATAAATTTCGCGATCGAGGTTATCCAGATTCTGTTTTGAAGAAAGCTTATAAACGAGCACGTTTCAATCATAGAGAATGATTGTTGACACCGACTTTTAGTACATAGCTGGAATTGGTTACTTCTTGTACAACAATGGTGACATGTGTGATTCAATATTTTGGGCTGTCTCAATGCTTAGCCAAGTCTATTAAACGGCAATGGAAAATTCTTTCAGCTCATCCTAGGTTAGCTAATTATCAACCTCGCATAGCTTATAGTAGAGGCAGGAGTCTTAAAGATTAACTTTGTTCAACTGTTCCTAGAATGAAAGGTTCTTCCGAAATATCAAGTCATGCTAAATGTGGAAAATGCTCTATTTGTAATGTTATGGAAGAGTGTAAATTCTTTCACCTTCAATCAAAAAACTAATTTTCTAAAAGCATTATACACATGTATAACTGCATATATAGTATACGTTCTAAAATGCCCTTGTTTGAAGTTATATATTGGGAAAACTATTAGACAAAAAGACCCATTTAGCAGAACATAAGTATAGTTTATCTAAAATATGAATGGAAGCATCTCTGGTGAAACATTATAATCTGTTGAATCATGCCTTTGAAGATTTACGCTGTATGGTTTTGGAACATGTTCCACAGAATATACAGAGGGGTGATTGTGGTAAACTGCTATTGCAGTGTGAGCAGCATGGATATTCAGACTGGATACGCTTGAACCTATAGGTTTAAATGATAAAAATCTAATGGAACATCTTTTTTTTAGGTATATATCAGTAAAGTGGCCTTGGTTTATTCTGGTAGGATGGGCAGTGGGGTGCAGCCAAACATTCCTAATTCATTTAAAACATTTTGTATTTGTTTGTCATATAGTTTTGATATCAGTTGAGAATTATGATATATCATATGAGAATTAGATAGTAGTAATTACTTTGGTAAGGTGAGTTGGGTTTATTAAACAGGTGACACCTCCTTTAAAGTGATGTATTCGCTAATGTAGCTCCTTGATTGGTAGCTAAGTCTTTAAAATCTGATTTTGTTAGACACTGAAGCTGCTTCCTTTAGTTATCGTCCACAGTAACATACAACACCCCTGAAGAAGTCTTGTATAGGAGAAAGGAAGATCTTTGTTGGGCAATGATGGCTTATGAGAATTGGGAGTTTGGTGAACTTTGATCAGATAAGTGAGCTTGTTATGGAATGTTTGTATTGTAAATTGCATGCAGTCCCCTGTGTACTCCTTTTGTTACAGGGGCTGTTCTTGAGGTCGATTGACTCAAATGAAAGTTGGTCGGTCTACATAAGAAAGAGGATAGTGCTTTATAATTAAATCTCTTTTGATACACAAGACCTTTTAATAACTTTATAGTATTTCTTTAAATAATTAAAAGATAATTGAAAGCTCTTTAAAAAGTACTTTAAGAATAAGTAATAAAAGTAGATCAAGCTAAGTCTGGGCTTGGACTTTTATGGGAGTTTTTTGAGACTAATGATGTGAAAGATATACATTCCCCTATGACGATTCAGTTTGCCACATAGAGGGAGTATTAACTATCCTGAGATCTTTTTCTTCCTTTAGATGAAATGCCTATGTAATTGGTTAAAGTCTTCTTCGTTAAGTGTGGGAGTTTGTCACATTGACTTTAGATTTGGATTTTTTGTGGAAATAGTTTGGGGTTGATCTAAGGTTTTTTTTGTGATTTTGGCAGTAAATGAACCCATGTTAATTGTATTTGTAGGTTTTGGTTGATGAGGTGCTTCCCACCACACTAATACATGGGGACTTACTGTGAGCAAGTTGACCACTCTTCCTCGGCTAATTTCTGTCACTAAACGTGAGCTAGGATGCTGATTCTTTGTGTGTTTTCATAAACATCCCTTAACTTCATTTACTGTATTTATTAGGTTTTTTATACTGCTTTATCATTTAGTCAAAGTGGTTTACATGTAGCTTAAACTTGGTAATGTACATTAAACAGGGACATTAATTACTTGAAGTTTTCTGAGGCAATGGAGGGTTAAGTGACTTGCCCAAGACCATAAGGAGTGCTAGTGGGAATCAAACCCCTGGTCTCTTGGTTCCTAAGCTAGTGCAGTAACTATTAGACTACTCCTCGACTCCATGTACTTAATGCATGCTGTTTTGTTTCTTCAGTGGTTCCCATCCATTGTGTTGGGACACACTAATGTGCCACCAAGAGTTGGGGATGGGGGGGGGGGGGAGTGTCACCAAAAATTTGGCATAGACAGCAAGCTCATGCTTTCCTTTAGAACCATACAGTATTTGCCTACATGGTGGGGAAAGCTGAGAGGTAGGGAATTAGATACTTGAAATCCCCATAACTGGTCCCTGTTACTGAGGTGCTACCAGAATTTGAATATATATTTGCGGGGTTTTTGCATGGCAAGCTGTAAGGGGAAACATCCTAGCTCTCTGCTAAGTATAGACTCCAGAATGTGTAAAGGTTTTTTGATGTTGGCAATACATTTATTGTGAATATAACATGTCTTGAAATGGAAAGCCATGAGCTAAGTACAAATAAATCTGTTTACCATTCAACCCATATTGAGAAGTTGCGTAACACATTAGTTCCAGATTTATCACTGATGATTAAAACATACGTGAATAGCATGCCTCTAGCAGCAGTTTCTTCCAATTATTATAAGGACTATAGAAGTGCAGTGGCTCTGTCTCTGACTAACCCTTGTTTCTCCGGTTGTTCTGTATTGTTTAATTAGAACTTTTTATGCCACATTACATGGAAGCATTATTGTGGTTTACACAGATAAAATCATCTTCTATCATTTTCCAAATACTAATACTGCAATTATCCTAAAAGCTACTATTAAACATTTATAAAGCACTACAAGGCAAACACAGTGCTGTACAAACATATGAAGAAGACAGTCCCTGCTTGTAGAGTTTACAATCTAATCAAGATAGACAGAACAATACAAGAGAAACAAGTGGGGTTCAAATAGGGAAGGAGACAGAAGGAAAACAAATGGATTAGGATCCAAATGCAGCCTCAAAGAGGTAATCTTTTAGCATTGATTTGAAGAGGGGGAGAGAAGAGACTTGATGTAAAGATACAGGAAGTTTGTTCCATGCATAAGGAGCAGCAAGGTGAAAAGATCAAAGTCTGGAGTTTGCAGAAGATAAGGGCATAGAGAGAGAAGAAATCCAGAGGAGGAGAGGAGTTCACAGGAAGGGTGTAGGGAGAGAGAAGAAAGCCAGAGGAGGAGAGGAGTTCACAGGAAGGGTGTAGGGAGAGAGAAGAGAGGAAAGGTAATGAGGAGGCAGAAGAGTGAGGAGAAGTTTAAATTGGATACCGAAATAGAAGGGGAGCCAGTTCAGTGATTTTAGAAGAGGGGTTATATGAGTGAATTGGGGCTGGTGGAGATTAGTCATGCAGCAGAGTTCTGGATAGATTGAAGAGGAGAGAGATGACACTGAGGGAGACCAGTAAAGAGGAAGTTGCAATAGTCAAGATAGAAGGTGACCAAATAGTGGACAAGAACCTTAGTAGTATGTTCAGAGAGGAAGGGATAAATTTTGTTAATGTTGTAGAGAAAGAAACAAGAGGTTTTAGCTATATGTTGAATACTTGTAGAGAAGAAAAGGGAAGAATCAAAGATGGCCACAAGGTTGCGGGCCAAGGAAACAGGAAGAAGAAGAGTTTTGTCAACAGTGAAAGAGAAAAGAGGAAGGGGGGAAGAGGGTTTAGAGGGAAAAAATAAGAAGTTCAGTTTTAGCCATATTCAATTTTAGGCGATGAGACATCGAGGCAGCTATGTCAGATAAGCAAGTAGCGATAAAAGTTAGGAGCAAAGGAGAATTGTCAGGTGTAGATAGATAGATAGATTTGAGAGTCATCAGCATAAAAATTATACTGAAAACTATGGAAAGAGATAAGGGCACCAAGGAACTGCATATAAAGAGAGAAAAGGGAGGGTCTAGAACAGACCCTTGAGGTACACCAACTAAGAGAGGGATAAGGTAGAGGAGAAACCTCCAGAACAAACACTGAAAGAGTGATTGGAGAGATAAGAAGAGAACCAAGACAGTACAGGGCCTCTAAAACCAAGAGAAGATAAAGTGTCAAGGAGGAGGGGGTAGTCAACAGTATCAAAAGCAGCAGAAAGATCAAGCAGAATGAGAACTGAGTAAAGGCCTTTGGACTTAGTGAGGAAGAGATCACTGGAGACTTTGGCAAGAGTCATTTCAGTAGAATGAAATGGATAAAAAACAGATTGAAGTGGAGGGCTTGAGGGAAGACGTGAGAAATTCGAGACAGCAGCAGAGAACTGCACATTCAAGAATTTTGGAAATCAATAAGAGAAGAGAGATGGGTCGATAATTAGAAGGACAAGTAGGGTCAAATGAGGGTTTTTTGAGGAGAGGTGTGATTACAGCATGCTTGAAGGTTGCAGTGGGAAGCAAAAGGTTGAGAATATGTGAGATGGAAGGGATGACGGAGGAGGAGATGGAGTTGAGGAGATAGGTAGGGATAGGATCCGAAAAACAGGTAGTGCGTTTAGAGGAGGAAAGAAGATAAGTTTCCTCAACAGAGATTTTAGAAAAGTATGAAAGGGTGATAGAGGTTGAGGGGAAAAACTGGTAATGGAGAGGGAGAAGAGGGGGTGAAGAAGATATAGTGAGGAAATGGAGAGTAATCTTATGCACTTTGTCATGGAAATAGCCTGCTAGGGTTTGGGCAGAGAGAGAAGGAGGGATTTGAGGTGAAGGTGCCCTAAGAAGAGAATTGAGAGTAGAAAAGAGACAGTGAGGGTTAGAGGTAAGATGGTTAGTCAGATGTAGAAAATAGAAAAAAGCAATAACATACTGTCACGCCCTTGCCCCTGGCATTTGCCTTAGAGGGGCGAGGTAACGGAGAACTTCTCTTGGTGAGCTCAAATAAACTAGTTTTTCCTCAGGTGGATTCTGGGACATGTAGTTTGGCTCTTAAGAAGAAGTGTAGTCATGGTCCGATATTAAGGCAAATGACAGAATTTGTTTTAAAGTAAAGGTTCAAGTAAACTGTACACAGGAATGTTGTCCATTCAGGATTGCTTGCAACAGAGCATTTAGATCAGTATAACTGCTTCACAGTCTTTTAAACACATGCAGCTGGTTAACAACGTTGCTCAGTCTTAGAGAAACAGTTCTTCTCAGCAAGGTAAAAATACTTCTTTTTAACCTTGTGTTTGTGAAGCACTTAATAGCAAAAGAATAACTCAGTTCCTCTGGAAGAACCTCTTCTTTCCCTCCTTCCTTTCAGGATAGGTTTTAAACTCAAACTAAGAAAACAAGTAGCAAACATTCACAAGCTTTCTCTTCAGCGTGACTCAGCACTTTCCTGAGAAATGCAAACACGTGGAGTTTTCTTCAAACCCAATTCCTGGCTCAATTCCAGTTACCTGCTTCTAGGAGACTTTCTCATTCAATGCTAGCCTTTAGCATAATGATTCCATGCTTGTAGCTTGACACAGGGTACAGTCCATGGGGATATCTAGATCTTGCAATTCCTCCCCTGCCAACTCAATCTGCATATCCTCTGGTGTTGTTAGGGCAGTGTCCTGTTCTGAGCTCTGGACACAGTGCTCAGAATACAGCCTTCCTGGGGGTTCTAATGTCTCTCCTGAGCTCAACTCTCCCCGATAAAGACAGTCAGTACCTGAAGCACTGGGCAGTTCTCCCTGGTTGTGCTCGCTATGGTTCCTTGTCTCCTTCCAGCCTCTCTGGAACAGCTCTCTGTATTCCTCTCTGGGTTCTCTCCTGGAGATCTGCAGGTGCTCCTGGTTCCACTCCTGATTCCCCTGAATCCTCTGAGTCTTCTGAACCTCCTGAGACCTCTGCCTCCCCGGAGCTTCTTCCTTCCTTGGAGCTTCCTCTCTCCTCTGAGCTTCTCCTTTCCTCTGAGCTTCCCCTTTCCTCTGAGCTTCCCTTTTGCTCTGAACTTCCCCTTTCCTCTGCTTTAGCAGGGGTTTATATTTCCCTCTCCAGGGCTCCAGCCCTTCCTCCACTCCTCCCAGGTGATTGTAATCACCTCTCAAGCCTGCAGTTATGTCATAGGAGTTAGGGTGGGGCTGCCTGAACTTTCTCTCCCTCAGGTTTCTTTCTCTATGAGGGGCCTGAAATCCATGCCCTCAGGGATTTCTCCTTTCTCTAAGTTAAAGTCAATGGCTTTTCTATACTCATAGAAACATAGAAACATAGAAACATGACGACAGAAAAAGACCACATGGCCTATCTAGTCTGTCCTTCCATAACAACAACTACAACAGTCCACTTTTTACCTTTAGAGATCCTCTGTGTTGGTCCCATGCTATTTTGAATTCAGTTACTGTCCTCATCTCTACCACCTCCACTGGGAGACTATTCCATGGATCCACTACTCTTTCCGTAAAGAAATATTTCCGCATATCACTCCTGAATCTATCTCCCTTCACCCTCATCCCATGTCCCCTCGTAGCAGAACTTGCTTTCAATTGAAAGAGGCTCTCTCCCTGAACATTTATGCCACGGAGGTATTTAAACATCTCAATCATATCACCTCTATCCCGCCTTTCCTCTAAGGTGTACATATTAAGATCCTTAAGTCTGTCCTCATATGCTTTATAATGAAGCCCATTAATCATTTTAGTAGCAACCCTCTGCACCGACTCCATCCTGTTCACATCCTTTTGAAGGTGCGGTCTCCAGAATTGCACACCATACTCCAAATGAGGTCGCACCAAAGACTTATACAGAGGCATTATCACCTCCTTTTTTCTGCTAGCCATTCCTCTCCGTATGCACCCAAGCATCCTTCTAGCTTTTGCCGTCGCCTTTTCTACCTGTTTAGCTACTTTAAGATCATCAGACACAACCACGCCTAGGTCCCGCTCTTCTTTAGTGGACAAAAGTACTTCACCTCCTATACTGTATTGCTCCCTTGGATTGCTGCAGCCCAAATGCATGACCTTACATTTTTTAACATTAAATCCCAGCTGCCAAATTCTAGACCATTCTTCAAGCTTAGCTAGATCCCTCCTCATGTTATCTACCCCTTCCTGGGTGTCTACTCTATTGCAGATTTTGGTATCATCCGCAAAGAGGCAAACCTTACCCGACAGCCCTTCCGCTATATCACTAACAAAGATGTTAAAAAGAATCGGACCAAGGACAGATCCCTGGGGCACACCACTGGTAACATCCTTCTCCTCAGAGTGAGCTCCATTTACTTGTACTCTCTGTCGCCTCCCACCCAACCAATTTCTAACCCAAGCAGTAACTTTAGGGTCCATCCCTAGGGTGCTCAGTTTGTTTATAAGTCGCCTGTGAGGAACAGTGTCAAAGGCTTTACGGAAATCTAAATACACCATATCTAGAGATCTCCCTCGGTCCAACTCCCTGGTCACGCAGTCAAAGAAATCAATCAGATTTGTATGACAAGACCTGCCTCTGGTGAATCCATGCTGCCTCGGATCCTGTAATCCACTGGACTCCAGAAACCTCACTATTTTCTCTTTCAGCAGCGTTTCCAATAATTTACTCACCACCGAAGTTAAACTAACTGGCCTGTAGTTTTCAACCACATCCTTACTTCCGCTTTTGTGTAAAGGCACCACATGAGCCTCTCTCCAGTCCTTTGGCACCACTCCCGACTCCAATGAGGCATTGAAAAGGTTAGTCAGTGGAGTTGCTAGAACGTCCCCATGTTCCCTCAGTATTCTAGGGTGTATCCCATCCGGTCCCATCGCTTTGTCTACTTTAAGTTGAGCTAGTTTCTCACGAACACAGTCTTCTGAAAATAGTTCAAGATGTCCCTCGCTTCTGTTCTTATTTGTGGGTGTTTTCTGAGGTCCTGC
Source organism: Ichthyophis bannanicus (assembly GCA_033557465.1). Lineage (NCBI taxonomy): Eukaryota > Metazoa > Chordata > Amphibia > Gymnophiona > Ichthyophiidae > Ichthyophis > Ichthyophis bannanicus. Next base: position 128,107,340 of record CM066050.1, read on the forward strand.
TCCTGGTTCTTCATCTGTGAACACAGAACAAAAATATTTGTTAAGCAATTCCGCTTTATCCTTATCAGCTTCTATATATTCCCCCCCTGCACCCTTGAGTCTGACAATACCACTTTTGCCCTTCCTCTTCTCACTAATATATCTGAAAAATGTCTTATCCCCCCATTTTATTGCATTGGCTATTTCCTCCTTCTTTTGAATCTTTGCCTTCTTGACTACTTTGCTAGCTTCTCTAAGTTTTTCCAAATACAGATGCCTGTCTTCCTCTCTCTGTGATCTCTTGTATTTCATGAAGGCCTCCCTCTTTTTCTTTTCCTGTTCCTTTTGCCTTTATTTACCATTTTAACAAAAAGGTTGGTTGTCTTTAAATTATCCCCTTTCAGTTTTGCCCACTGTTTTTCTACATCCCCCAGCAAATGTACACTTTGGAGGAGAGGAGGGACAGGGGAGATATGATTCAGACCTTTAAATACTTAAAGAGAAATGATGAACAAACAAACCTCTTCCAAAGACGGGGAAGCTGTAAAACTAGAGGGCATAACATGAAGCTGCAAGGTGGTAAATTGAAAGGCAATGTCAGGAAATATTTCTTCACTGAAAGGGTGGTGGATGCTTGGAATGCCCTCCCGATGGAAGTGGTGAGGGCAAACACGGTGATGGAATTCAAAACGGCATGGGACAAACACAGTGGATCCCTTTACAGCAACAGGATAAAAGCAAAACAAACAGTACCATCTAACTTCTGAACTATCTAGCATCTGAACAAATAAGGGTGTCCTACATGGAGTGGTGGGTTCACCCCTAAACAGAAACAAAAACATGGGGAGGGGAGGCCTGCACAGAGCGACAGGTGCACCTACTCTTGCCATCTTGCTGGCCAGACTAGATGGACCATGCTGGTCTTTATCTGCCGTCACTTACGATGTTACTATGTTACTATATGTTACTATGTTCCCATCCCACTAACGACTCCCTGAGGTATTGGCCCATCTTCGCAACGTTAGTCTTCCTAAAGTCTAAGATCCTCACCTTGGAATGGATTCTAACAGCCCTAGTCCTAATACTGAACCACACCATCTGGTGATCACTGGATGCAAAATGATCTCCCACTACAACATCAGAAACACTTTCACCATTGGTAAACACCAAGTCCAGTATGGCCCCTTCATGTGTGGGGTCTGTTACCAATTGCCTGAATAGTTCTCCCTGTAGAGAATCCAGGATCTCCTTACTTCTAGATGATACTGCAGCAGGAATGTGCCAATCAACATCTGGCATATTGAAATCTCCTATCAGTAGCACTTCCCCTTTCCTAGCAATGCTGCGTATGTCTTCAATTAACTCTCTATCCACCTCTTCCTCTTGTGAGGGAGGTCTGTATATCACTCCAATGCAAATAGATTTCTCTTTCCCTCTTTCTAGTTTAACCCACAATGCCTCCTCTCTCCCTTTTAAGCTCTGTAATTCCAAAGCTTTAATAGTAGTTTTTACATATAGTGCCACTCCTCCTCTCCTTCTTCCTACCCTGTCCTTTCTGAATAAAGTATAGCCAGGTATAGTTACATCCCAGTCATGGTTTTCTGTGAACCACGTTTCTGTAACTGCCACTAAATCCAAGTCAGCCACTCCCACCAAAGCTTCAACTTCAGGGATCTTATTTCCCATGCTACGGGCATTAATACACACTGCTTTCCATATGTTACCCCTGTTACCCATTTCCATAAAGGTATTTAATGTATCACCTACCTGGGGGCTTTCACTTACCTGGGGGCTTTCTTCACCCATCCCCAACGAATCTAGTTTAAAGCCCTCTTCAGTAGATTAGCCAGTCTACTACCAAAGATGCGTTGACCTCTCTTGGACAGATGGATGCCATCTCTGCTTTGAAACCCTTGGAACAGCATCTCATGGTCTAGGAAACCAAAACGCTCTCGATGACACCATCCATGCAGCCATGCATTCATCTCCAGGATGCGAGCCTCTCTGCCTTGGCCTTTACCCTCAACAGGGAGGATTGAAGAGAACACCACCTGTGCACCTAACTGCTTCACCCTCTGTCCCAGAGCCATGAAGTCACTTTTGATACGTTCCGAGGTATACCTGGCAGTATCATTTGTTCCAACATGGATTAGCAACATTGGGTAATAGTCAGTGGGCTTGATGAGTCTCGGCAAACTCTCCATAACATCTTGGATTTTGGCACCAGGCAGACAGCATACCTCTCTGGACATCAAGTCCATAGGCTCAAAACAGGCTTCCTTGTCACAATACAAAACAAAACAGTTCAGACTTGGTACTTGTCTCAGTCCTACATCCCAATCTGCCCAAGATCAAACTCCAAATACTAAAGAAAAAAAAGTATGGACTTGATATTTAGAGCAATGGATATGGTTAGCAAACAGACTAACCATATTAATCACAGTGATTGGATATTCAGTGGCCCTAATGCACTGGTGCCACCACTAAACACCCCAATGCTAGCCAACTAGTTCTGGGGGCAGAGTGGAAGCAGCATTTGGGGATAACTAGGCAGCGGTGATACTCAGCTACTGCCCAGTTATCCTTAAGTGATGAACGTGAGATATTTTAAAGGTTGGCCTAACTTGCATTACACAAGCTAAATGGACAGCAGATGAATAACACTTCTGCCCAGTTACTGTAGCTTCAGTGCTATCCAGTTGACCTGGATATTCAATGTCAGTGGCTAGATATGGCCCCAACACTAAATATCTAGGTTTTACGTTCAGCGGTGATGGCTAGCCATTTTACAAGAGCCAACGCTGCTGAATATCCCTCACCCCCCTCCATATATCTTAAGGCCTCCTTTAAAACATTTGAAAGAGCTTTGGGTCCTTGAATACAATGGTAACGCATTCCATAAATAGGGTACTAAATAATAGACTCCTCTTTGATGAGTGCTCGCTAAATGAGCACATGCCAGCGAAGGACCTTCCTTGCTCTGCTAACCAGGTTGAATATCCTGTATAGAAACTTTATCAGCAACTGCTAAAATCTTAAATCTAACTTGAAATACATAGGCAGCCAATGGTGCTCCAAGAATAGTGGTGTAACATGGTCAAACTTTCTCCTATCACTGATTAGTCTTATAGCAGTATTCTGTATTGCATGTAGACTTTCCAAGGTGGCATGCCTCAAACAATTATACAAGGAATTATAGTAATACAATCGACCAATCACCATTGCGTGGACCAATGTAGACAAGTTTAACTTGTCCACATAGGGCTTCAAGGCTCTAATATGGTATAATGCCAAAGAGCATCTTTGGACTATACTAGAGATATGTCCTTCCAAGTATAACTGGGAATCTATCAGAACTCCCATAGCTATAGGGAAGAAACCAATGCAATAGGTTGGTTCTAAAGCAAAGGTGCCTCAGTCAGAATACAGTCGGACTGACCTATTATCGCCATTACCTGGGACTTTCGCAAGTTCAGTTTTAAATTATGATTATCAAGCCAAACTGCCATGGCAGTCATGCAATCCTTAGTAATCCCCTGCAAATTGAAATCTCCCTCCTTGCAGGACTTTCCATCTTGGCTGTTTCTTCTTGCTTTAAGCAATATCCTGTTCTCTCTAAATAACAATTTTATTATTTTCTCCCAATCAGAATCCCCACCTTCTGCCCATTCTATTAGGTCACAATTTGGCCAAAATCTCTTCATTCTGCAATCTCCTACAGTTTTGATAAATAGCTCTGAGCAGTGTTTTCCAACTTTATGCAGCCATGATTATATTGTAGCAGGGAAAAGAAGAACATGAGCCCAGTTTTACCCAGCCTACTGGTAGAGCAACTTTTCCTGGCCAATATTTGGCATTTACTATGACACTCCCATAGCCCCCTCCCCCGCCTCCCATTGAGGCCAAGCTATATCATCCCTGCAAGGGCTGATGATGCAGGGTTTTTTTTACCATCATGTTCATAACCTCAAATATAACTTTGGTGACCTCATTTAGGGTCATAACCCAGTGCTAGCTTCAAGCCTATAAGAAAACTCTGTAAAGAAGCATTATTAGACTTACCACTGAGTGCTCCTAAGTTATATATTTGTATATTGCAGACAACTCACCAGCTCAACACAGACTGAAGGATGCTAACAATATAACCGAGGTACGGCGGACGCAGTGCTCCTTCTTTTCCCCAAACCCCCACCAACCTCCCCATCCCAACCCCCCCCCCTAATAATAATACAATGTTAATAATTACACAATATACATAGTTTCCCCCAGTTATTTCCAAGTTGATCTCCCTGTTTATTGTAAATACAACTCAAAGTGCCTGTGTTGTATAGTTGATGTTAAATGTAAACCGCTCTGATCTAAAATAGAGCGGTATAGAAGAACTGTTAAATAAATAAATAAATAAATAAATAACAACACAACAGCAATGTTGGGAATACCACTGATTGCAGCTTTATTACCTTTTAACCTTATCCAACAACATTTCCAAACAATCATCATAACCATTGTCATGAGGCTGGAGCTAGAGAAGAAACAGTGTTGAAAAAAACTCCTGATTTTCATGGAACTCAGAAAAGGCAGAGAGCGCAGTTCCAGCGCAGCTCAGCCAGAGGGCGCATGAACAATTACACAGTACCTGAAGCAACGTGCTCTAGCATTGATCATATTAGTAACAAGCAGTTTCACCTGTCCTCAAACTCAAAACGTGCAAATCAGAAATCCCTTTATAAAGGAAACCAGATGATCAGTGAGATAGGCAGAGAGAGAAACAGAGACGGAGGCAAAGGCAAGAGCCGGGGAAGAGGCGTAGGCCAGAGCCGAGACAGAGGCAAAGGCAAGAGCAGGAGCAGTGAGAGAAGCCTGGAACAGGAAAGCTTCCATGTGCAGCCAACTCAAGGAGACAGAATCCAAAAGAGGTATACTCAAAGGGATAAAGTCCAGAGAGGCCAAAGGTATTGGAACGGAGTCCAAAGCCAAGCAAACCAAAGAAGCAGCTTGCCTGATGAAAATAACTCTCCTAGCCCAAGTAAGTCTCCTATGCTAAACCAGAAAGGCACAAGGAAAGGAGATTCCTTTTACAGTGACACTTTTGCCAAGAAACACAGAGAGTGGAAACCCACGTCAGGTTTTCCTGGTAACACTGATTGTAGAGCAGTGCACAGAACAGCTTGTCAGCCTGAGAAGCTACGTCACAAGCTGACTCCTGGGTGTGGCAGCCTACAGAAGCCAAGGTATGAAAAGCCTTTCATTATAAGGGAAAGTTTAAGTGATGAAAACCTTATGCAAATAGATAAGCCTCAGAAAGTTAGAAGAAGTAAAGCTAACCTTTTAAAAGCACTTCCCAACAGTGTGCTAAGGAAGTTGTATGAGAAACCGAAGAGCCCCTGTGAGGAGTTAACAGATACTGAAGACAGTCATAGCATTGAAGAAGGTAGTGACCCAGAGTCAATGGACTTTGATTGTGAAACCAGTGTTCCCATTCCTCAGAGTGAACCAATGGAATGTAACTTTTGTTCAAGAACTAGCTTGATTGCCTTGCTAGATGTGTAGAGAAAAGAGAACTTTGCATATGGTGAAGTTGATAACCATTTGTTTCCTGATGTTAATTTCTATTGATTTGAAAGAAGCCTTAACCCAGATAAACAGTTAATTGTGAAGCCTACAACCCTTAACTGTTTATGTAACGGTGGAACCTTTTTGTTAGAGGAAAGAATTACCTTCATTTTCTTTTGTGTCTTATTGAACCTAAGCGTTGACCGGGGAAATAAAGCCTTATTACCCTACACTTTGGCGTAGATTGTTCTTTATAAGGAGTTCTGCACTACAAGGACCAGAATCCTCTTGGTCCTTCAGCTCAACCACTCCTTAATATAAATTAAATGTCACCGGATGCCCTTATTTCCTACGCCAGTAGGGGCGCCTGGGGACATAATGGCGTAGTTGTTGGATGTTGGGACAACGCCCTAAGACGCTAAAGAGAAAAGAAAGCAAGAAACCACCAATACTGGGTGAGAAAACCCGGAGTGGAGTCTGAGAAAACCCGGAGTGGAGTCGAAAAAAAATCCGGATTGGATTTAACAAAATCCAGGACCAGGAAGACAAAACCAGGAGAGGAGCTCATCAATTGCTGTCATCAGTCGTAGAGGGATACGGCGAGGAGCTGCTGCAACCTCCTACTGGAAGCTCAAATCTACTCTGCTACCAGGTAAAAGGTAGAGGGGTAGACTGGTCTGGATACGGGTGAAAAAAAAAAATAAAGTAAAGGGAGAAAAGGGCTAAGTGTTTGTGGACCACACTTGGTTTTGTTTTTCTTTCTCCTTTTTCCCTAGGTAAAGTCCATCACTATGGAGCAGATGGAATTGCTAGGATGGATGATGATGCAATTTGAAAAGCAGAGGGAGCTTGCTGCTCAAACCCAGCAACAAGCTATACTAGCTCTGCAGGAGCAGCAGAAGCCCATTCTACAGCTGATGGAGGCCCATGGCTATCAACGTACCCACCCCCTCTTCCGGCTTCCTATATTATTAGCAAAAGTCCCACAGGGGTTGTCCAGGTCAGGGGTACCCCATCCCTGCTCTAAGAATAGCCTAAGGCTCCGGACCTCGGAAACCTCTGGGATCCCGCTACCCCTCCCTGCTGCAACACCCCTTTCTCCAAATTCCCTTTGCTCCCCTAAAAGGCGGGAGGGTGGGTCGCCAGCCATCTTCCACCTCCAGCTTGCCAGGCAAAGTCTGCCATCCCGCCGACTCTCCGTCTCCTCTCCCTCCCTCCTGTAGCCTCCCCGCTCCTCATTGGCTCCCGCCACTCTCACTCATCCCGTGAGAGCCAATTGATTTAAAAGACACGGTCTCCTGCCTCCCATGATGCCTCCCCTCCTCAGCAGCCTACCATGCGCCAGGATCATGCACTGCGCCGCCTCCCCGGTTACACACAGCCATCAGGTACCTGGCCCCGCGGCCTTATTTATAACCGAGGTACGACGGATGTGGTGCTCCCCCTTTTTTCCCACACCCCACCAACCTCCCCATCCACCCCCCCAATAACAAACCAACAACAATGTTGGGAATACCACTGGTAGCAGCTTTATTATCTTTTAACCTTATCCAACAACATTTCCAAACAATCATCATAACCATCAAGTCAGCGGAAATGTCTCTCCAGCCATGTGAGTAGCAAGGTGACTTCATTTTCATTTCCACCGCAGACAGGCCCATGGCTATCAACGTACCCACCCCCTCTTCCAGCTTTGCCATATTATTAGCAAAAGCCCCACAGGGGTTGTCCGGGTCGGGGGTACCCCACCCCCGCCCTAAGAATAGCCTAAGGCTCCGGACCCTGGAAACCTCCGGGATCCCGCCACCAGCTCAAGCGACCTCAACGTCCCTGTGCCCCCCCCCCAAGCTGCGACCAGCGAACCTCCCGCTGAATAACATATTCCAAGGCCTCTTGTCAGTCATTAAGGAGTAAGTCTACCCCTACCAGGGATAAATGCACCCCATCCTGCCTGTACAAACCCACACACACTATCTCAACCCAGGGATGCTCTATTTGGTAGCCCCCCTGCTCACACACCCAGCATCCGATCTGGCGATTGATCTTTGTCAATCCCCGTGATCAGCGCCGCTGGTCCCAGCAAGCTGGCCTTGGAATAATATCGGACCATAACAAAATTACATCCTTAAACATTCGTAACACTTCTCCCAGATCCCATTTTGCTGCTTTTATCAATTGCTTACAAGTCCAGGAACCAAGGTCGTTGCCTCCCAAATGTAGCAATATCAATAAAGGCCACCCCTCCTCGTGACCGTGGTGCCAAAGCAAAGGCAAAATCTGTGTCCAACGAAGACCATACTCGCCCAGCCTTAGGACAATCACCTCCGTCACATCTAGTCTGATATTAGGCCCCACCAGCCCTACTGCAGCTCGTTGTCCAGCCCAGTGCACGAACAAGTGACCAATTAACCAGCAGCTACCAGGATTCCTTCCCCCATCTGAAAAGAAAATCGACAGTTAACAGCTGTATCTGGAACGCAGTTCTCCCGCTCATAGCCGCACATAGCCCTGAAACGCCTGAGAGCGCCATCTGCTGATGCGTTGTATCTCTTTATGGGGCAACCCTGCTGCTGCCACACTGGTTGCTGTGCCAATATGGAAGGAATGCGGGGCGTACCACTGAGGATCCACGCCTATCTGCCGCAGAGCCAACCTCAGCAAACTGAAATCACGTCAACAGGCGAGAATTCTCATGCAAAAATAGCTGTCCATCCAACGCTGGCCACACTCTCAAGTATTCTTTTAGTGATGCCACCGGCCATGTTGGAAAACCACTAATCGCCTTCAAAACCACCCATTTTCCTTTTCCCATCTGATCCATCTTGGACCTTGCAAGCAATATGCGTAGTTCGCCTTCCAACACCCGCACCTGGTGCCTCCCCATATCACTTATGGCCGTGGACCGGCAGGAATCTGTTACCAATTTGCCCACTCTGAAGGCACCAAAAAATGCCTGGCAAAATCTGCCTGAAATAGAGTGGCTTCATAGGGAGACAGCGCCACCCGGAGCAAGGCTGCACATATCCGCAGAAGCAAGTCATGCGTAATTGGCTTCCTGCCATCACCAGGAGTCGGCTGAGACTGCTCCCACCCCTGCAACAGTCTGTGAGTCAGGAACCCCCCAACCGGAAAGTCCCAGCCCCACCGCTCTAGCAAAGAATGCAAACCCCACTAAGTGCATCCACACCATTGCTTTCAAAGCCCCGGCGGCATTTGCATAGATCATATATTCTGCCATCAACTGATCCGACACCTGCCCAGTCTGCCATCCCCGAGTCAATAGGAAGTTGACAACTCTGACGCACCCTCGCCACTACGCCAACCATGTCACCGGCGACACTGAACTCTGCAGCAGCGTCAGCATTTTCTCAGGCCAATTTGCCATAACTGCTCCGGGGCCATCACTCCCTCAGCGTCTGCATCTTGTGCCAGCGTCCTGAATAGGTCCCACTTGAAATGGGAAAGAGCATCAGCAATCTTGCTAGTGCTACCTGGGATATGATGGGCCTTCACTGACACATTCAAACGCAAACAGGCTAAAACCACTTCCCTCATTACGGCCACTACCTGCATGCAACGAGGCATATAATGGTTAATCACACTAACAACAGCTGCATTATCACACCACCAAACTACTCTGCGATTACACAGCCTGTCAGGCCACAGCTCCAATACTACCAATATTGGGAACAGCTCCAAGAATGCTATATTGTTGGTTAAACCTGCCTCCTGCCATGCCTGCGGCCAGCCCGCCACACACCAAGAACCACCAAAGTAGATACCCAATCCCCCCCATCCGCTGCGTCCGTAAATAGTAAGTCAACACTGGAGATCGCCGCCTCCATCAGAACCGAAGTCCCATTGAATTCCTGCAAAAATAAATCCCAGACTCCCAAATCTGCCCTAATACTCCTCGACAACCTGATACGGTGATGAGGTTTACGCACTCCAGATGTAGCTGCTGACAACCGACACAAAAACACCCAACCCATCGGTATAACCCTGCAAGCAAAATTCAAGGCCTGCATCTCTCTCAACGTTATCTTACGCGACCCCAACACATTGGCCACTAACACCCGCAGCCACACTACCTTCTCCACCAGTAAGCACGCAGCCATCTCAACTGTATCAAGTTGCACACCCAAAAAAGTGATGCTCGTATCTGGACCCTCCATTTTGCCGGCCGCCAACGGCACACCCCATAAACGTGACAATTCAACGAATCCATCCAGTAGCTCCTGGCACCGTAAAGACTGCGCCTCACCTACGAACAGGAAGTCATCCAAGTAATGCACCACATTCATGCATCCGACCTTCTGAACCAAAGCCCAATGCATAAAAGTACTAAACTTTTCGAAATAGGCACACGAAACTGAGCAGCCCATCGGCATGAATTTATCAAAATAGCTGCTATCCTCAAAACAAAACCCTAACAAATGAAAGGCTGGTGGATGGACCGTCAGCAAACAAAAGGCTGATTCAATGTCCACCTTTGCCATCAAAGCTCCTGTGCCGCATCTGCGAACCAATTCCACTGCCGCATCAAAGGAAGCATATTGCACTGCGCACAACTCCTTTGGGATACGATCATTTACTGATGCTCCTGCAGGAAAAGACAGGTTATGAATCAGCCGGAACTTCCCATGTTCTTTTTTAGGTATGATTCCCAACGGGGAAACTACAAAATTCCCAAACAGCTGTTCCATAAATGGACCGGAAATTCTGTCCAATTCCAACTCAATCCTCAACTTATCCCTCACAATGTGGGAAATTTGCTTAACCAAGACAGCATTTCGAGCCTTTACCAACTCCACAGTTCTTCTCACCGGTATCATAAACCCATGCATTAACCCCCCCTCAAGCACCTCCCTGTCCCTCCGCCTCGGGTATCGCTGAAGCCGTGGCCTTAAGGCTTCCAGCCGTATTGGCATTGAAGCCAGACCCATGAAATCATTACTACTTGGGAACCGGGAGGGGGGAAACGGCGGCCCCTTTTTTGATGCATTTGAGTGCAGAATGCACTCCGCCACAAATGGAACACGGGTGCCGGAACTTGCAATCGGGAAAGGGACACAATGACTTGTTGAATCGCCAGCAAATGTCTCCCGCTCCATTACCCCCTGTTCTCGGCAGTGTGGGGCCTCACCCACACGAAAGGACCTCCCTATCCCTGTCGCAGCTACTACCCCCCCCTAGCTCCCCTAGACCCCCCCACTCTGGTTCTGGCCGACATCTGTGTCAACCATAAGCTAATATCTTGTGTCCCCCACAACAATAATTTGTTCTCCTCCATCTTATCCCGGAACTTTTCATCGTAGTTGAGCCATGCCCAACCTTCATGTGTCTGCGCCGCCTCCAAAATAGAATCCGCATAGGCCAGCAACATCCCATATTGCTCCGGATACTGATGCCCCCATACACTTGCTAGCCGCAAAAAGGCCCTCGACCAGTTTACTATGTTACGCATGACTTTTTTGATCCTTCCCACAGAAGAGAGCTTTTTGGTTACATTTGGAACCCAGCAGAGAACTTGTAGTTTAAATTTCATAAGAAGTTAGAGCCTAGCAGCAGCTAAGAGCTATAATTTAAATCAAATCAGAATATAGCTTACCTCAGCAGCACAAGACAGGGTACTGTGTAGCAGCCCTCTTTTAATAAGTGTTATTTCCCTCCCTCCCTCCCCACACCCACCCACCCACCCCTGGGATAATTGTAGTTTTATAGGTACTTACACATCTTAAAAGGAAGGAGGTGCTCTCAGGTGAAGCTCATTACCCAAATCAGTCATACACTAAGGACCTGAGATTAGTTAAGCTTCAGGTGAACAAGGTATATTACACGTATTAGGTACAGTTTTATTAGTATAAATATCCATAGCAACCCTTAGTAAGTAAAGAACTTAGATCTAAACACAAACTTAAAACTAAGATGCAGATAGCAGTCCAGCAGCGGGATGGGGGCTTTCCAGTCTTTTGCATTGAGTGTCACATGTACGATTTTCTCCCAGTTGGTGAGAGGTCTTACGTGTGCACTATGTGCAAGGAGCTCTTTGCTCTCAGGGAACGAGTCCGTTCTCTAGAGGCTAAAGTAGCAGACTTGGAAAGCATAAGACAGACAGAGAGGTACATAGACGAGACCTACAGGTATATAGTCCTGAAGTCCAACCTCCAGTCTGGCAGCATCCCTGTTGCCATGGAGGAGAGAGGTCACGAGACAGGAAAGCATCACCCTGGTGTGGCAGGAAGTGATCCTGTAACTAGGACCTGTTCTCCAGGTGATGTAAAACCCTCTCGCACCGAGGAAGTTTCTCCAGGGCCATGTGCCCATGAGGGAAGGGTTAGGACAGCCGTTATAGTTGGTGATTCGATCATTAGGTATGTAGATAGCTGGGTGGCTGGTGGATGTGAGGATCAACTGGTTACATGCCTGCCTGGTGCGAAGGTAGCGGACCTCACGCGTCACTTAGATAAGGTCTTAGATAGTGCTGGGGAGGAGTCTGCTGTCTTGGTACATGTCGATACCAATGACATAGGAAAATGTGGTAGGGAGGTTCTGGAGGCTAAATTTAGGCTTTTAGGTAGGAAGTTGAAATTCAGAACTTCCAGGGTAGCATTCTCCGAAATGCTTCCTGTTCCACGCGCAGGACCCAAAAGGCAGGCAGAGCTCCGGAGTCTCAATGCGTGGATGAGACAATGGTGCAGAGATGAGGGTTTTGGATTTGTTAGGAACTGGGGAACATTCTGGGGAAAGGAGGGGCTCTTCAGAAGGGATGGGCTTCACCTTAACTGGGATGGAACCAGGCTGCTGGCATTAACCTTTAAAAAGGAGATAGAGCAGCTTTTAAACTAGATATTAGGGGAAAGCCGACAGTCGCCCAAGAGAGGATGGTTCGGAAGAATGTATCTTTGAAGGATACTATCAAAAGCAGAGAGGTTCCACAAAAGAGTAAAGTAGCCCAAATGCCTTCAAGTATGGAGCAGACAGAGCTTAAAGATCCCAAATTACCCATGTCTAACAATAGCCAAATTAATATGAATAAAATACATTCTCTAAAATGCTTGTATGCAAATGCTAGAAGTCTAAAAAATAAGATGGGAAAGTTAGAATATATAGCACTAAATGAAAGTTTAGATATGATTGGAATATCAGAGACATGGTGGAAGGAGGACAACCAGTGGGACACTGTGATACCTGGGTACAAACTATATCGTAATGATAGAGCTGATCAAATTAGTGGAGGGGTTGCTCTCTATGTTAGAGAGGGCATTGAGTCAGAAAAGATTAAAGTTTTGCAGGAAACAAAATCTGCTGTAGAATCTATATGGATTGAAATTCCATGTAAAAGGGGGAAGGCAATGGCAGTGAGGGTGTACAATCGAGCGCCTGGCCAGAATGAACAAATGGATGATGAAATGCTCAAAAAGGTCAAGGAAGCTAACAAAAGTTACAGCGCAGTAATAATAATGGGTGATTTCAACTACCCCGGTATCGACTGGGTCAGTGTCACGTCAGGACATGCTAAGGAGATAAAGTTCCTAGATGAAATAAATGACTGCTTCTTGGAGCAGCTGGTTCATGAACTGAGCAGAGGGGAAGCCATATTTGACCTAGTCCTTAGTGGAACACCAGATCTAGTGCAAGAGATAAGGTTGTTGGGGCCGCTTGGCAGTAGTGATCATAGCATGATCGCCTTTGATTTAATTAGTGGAGGAGGGATAGTAAGGAAATCCACAGTACTACCTTTTAACTTTCGAAAGGGAGACTATGATAAAATGAGGAAAATAGTTAAGAAAAAACAAAAAGGAGCAGTTGCAAATGTTAAAGACGTACATCAGGCTTGGCTGTTGTTGAAAAATACTATCTTGGAAGCCCAGACCAGCTGTATTCCACGCTTTAAGAAAAGTGGAAGGAAGTCCAAAAAACTGCCAGCATGGTTTAAAGGTGAGGTCAGAGAGGCTGTTGTTGCCAAAAAAGCATCTTTCAGGAAATGGAAAAAAAGAGCCAAACGACGAAACCTGGAAACAGCACAAGCACTGGCAAGTCAATTGCAAGGCATTGATAAGGCAGGCAAAGGGAGAGTTTGAGAAGAAGCTTGCTGTGGAAGCAAAAACAAGAAGTAAAGACCTTTTCAAGTACATTCATAGCAAAAAACCTGTGAGAGAGTCAGTTGGCCCATTAGATGATAAAGGGGTTAAAGGAGCACTAAGAGGCGACAAGGCGATAGCGGAGAGACTGAATGAATTCTTTGCTTCAGTCTTTACTGAGGAAGATGTAGGGATGTTACCCATGACTGAAGTGGTATTTAAAGGTGTGGAAGAATTGAAGGAAATATCGATAAATAGGGAAGATGTATTACAACTATTAGATAAACTGAAGAATTGCAAATCACCTGGGCCGGATGGTATACATCCAAGGGTGTTGAAGGAACTGAAATATGAGACTGCAGACCTGCTATTAGTAATCTGTGAACTATCATTAAAATCATCTCCAATACCTGAAGATTGGAGGATCGCCAACGTAACACCAATTTTTAAAAAGGGTTCCAGGGATGATCCGGGAAACTACAGACCGGTGAGCCTGACATCTGTACCAGGAAAAATGGTAGAAACCATCATAAAGAATAAAATTGCTCAGCATGTAGAGAGTCATGACCTAATGGGAGACAGCCAATATGGCTTTAGACAAGGAAGATCTTGTCTTACTAATCTGTTATGTTTTTTTGAAGGAGTGAATAATCAGGTGGACAAAGGTGAGTCAGTTGATATTGTGTATCTGGACTTTCAGAAAGCCTTTGACAAAGTCCCTCATGAGAGACTTTTGGCAAAACTAAAGAGTCATGGGATAGGAGGCAGTGTACTATTGTGGATCAGGAACTGGTTAAAAGATAGAAAGCAGAGGGTAGGGCTAAATGGCCAATTTTCCCAATGGAGAAAGGTGAATAGTGGTGTACCCCAGGGATCTGTGCTGGGTCCGCTGCTTTTTGACATATTCATAAATGACCTGGAAAGTGGAATAACGAGTGAGGTTATCAAATTTGCAGATGACACAAAACTATTTAAAGTTGTTAAAACCCAAGAGGATTGTGGAAAATTGCAAGAGGATCTTTTTTTTTTTTTTTTTTTTTTTTAAACGTTTATTTTCATTTTACAACAAACAAAGTAACAACACATCAAAAGAAACAAATACACACATACAATAAAGAAAGCAACCCCAATTACCCCCCACCCCAATGCTTCTTCTCTAAGCTGATTAGAATCATCATATGAGCGCTTACATACAACAATTATTGTACATCAAACAACAGAAGGAGAATCTATGATACCGGATGAGCATGTGACAAAGATTAATACAGAATCAAACAGTCAACTGAGAGCATCGAAATTTGGAACATAATCGGTGAACGTCTTCTAGCTAGACCAATAGTGAATAGTTTGACCGGAAGAGGCAGACATACTGGGTATTTGCGCATATTTACAATAAAGACAGATATGTTTCCCAATATTTCGTGAGTAAGGAAATAGGAGACAGCAATACCCAGCATAAAGGCTAAAAGAAGTAAGCCAATTTAGGAAGAGAGGGGATCCCCGCAGCTAAGCGGAGCCCCACAAACTTCCTAAAAGAGGGGATCCGAAATATATAAAATAGAATGAAGACGACCTCAAACCCGACTCCAGTAATACTGTAATGCGGGACAATCATACGTAACAGGAGTGTAGTAGACCAAAGGCCACATAGCATGTCCCGCATCAAGCGCACTGGATGGCATTCCAATTGGCTAACCTATCAGGAGTATTTGTCTACATGAGATAGCAGTACTGAGGAGATAGGAAAAATCTGATCTAAAATGTGAGTGATGGGGGGGGCTGAGAAAAGGTGAGCTCTAAGTCTGAGGGGTGAAGCAACTTCCATATATCAATTCACGCAAAATCTTTCATCAGGGCTGGCAGGGTGTGGAGACTCTTGGGCGGACCACTCGTTCTAGGCGGCAGTCTATCTATCAAAGGAACAAATACTTGGTAGAAGTCACCACCGAGTAACTATAACAGGGTCATCCACATTCGGAGCATAAATACCAATACACGCAAATGCACTATCTCTAACCTTAAAATATACACAGGCCCAGCTACCCTCCCCATCAGAGCTAGTATCCGTTACAGTGGTTGGCAAAATTTCTCAACTAAGATGGCTACCTCGCCCCGCTCAGAAACGGCGGGAGAATAGGCAGCCACCATATAAGGTTTGGCAGCAAGTTTCAGTGGTTCGACAAAAGTGAAATGGATTTCCTGAACAAACACTAAATCAGTATGATCATGATTAAAATAGCTAAGGATGGTCATTCTATTGATTGGACTATTGATGCCTCTTACGTTCAATACTAAGAGCATACATAAGGCCATACAACAAAGTCAAACATTCTGAAAAAGGAACATGATGGCGCACCATGTTGCGCAATGTCCCTCATATCAACTATAAATGACTGTACACACGATATGATAGAAAATAAGCCAATGAAAAATCATGAAGCGCCCTATATAACAGTAGAAGCACCGAAGTGCCTTAGAGAAGAAGCAAAACCCCAGAAATTACAGGCGACCTGATGTCTGCGGGGTGAAACCCCAGAGAAGGCCTAAATTGAAACATAACCGGTATAGCTGTGCGTGCTCCGAATCCAACCGAGGTGCACATCATGGAGGAAAAGGAGACCAAGAGAGGTAGATATAAAAAAAGAAAGGTCCAGGCAGTCTCCATTCCAGGCAATAATCACCGCGCCGGGCCATTCAAAATGGCGGGCAGTTCCAGCGGAGTCCATCCGGATTGTTGACTTAGCGCATCTGGTCTGCCTCTTTGGAATCTAAAAATGTTGCTAGCAGAGCAGGATCTTCGAAGGTTCTAGTTTGGTTATGGAGAGTCACTCTGAGCTTCGCTGGATATAAGAGGCCAAAGCGAGCCTGTAACTGTTGAAGTCTAGGACGAAAAGCAAGGAGTCCCTTCCGCCGTCAGCTGTGGGCTTTGCCAAATCGGGGAAGAAAGAGACTTTATGATCGTCAAACTGCAGATGTGGCATCACCCGGGCGGCTTTGAGAATTTGCTCAACTTGCTGATACCTCAGTAAACGGAATATAATAGGCCGGGGGGTCGTCCGATTGAGTGCGATGTTGGTAGGAGCACGATATGCTCGGTCAATTTCCAGATCTCTGCAAAAGGTAATCTTCAGCAAGGAAGGGAGAGTTTTGACCAGAAATTCTCTGATATCTCCTGCTTCAGCCCCTTCTGGAACTCCTATGAGCCTGACATTGTTGCGACGAGCACGATTATTGCAATCCTCTAACTCTTTTTGAAGATTCTGTATGTGACGCTCAGCCTTGTCCAGGCTCACCAAACGCACCGCGTGCGAATCGAGGACCCCCGCCATGTTGTCCAGCCGTAGTGAAAGACCTTCAAGCCGGTCCTGAAGCATACCGAAATCTTCTCGCATGGCTCGGAGCGCCTCTCCGTTGGACTGTACCAGTTCCTTCACACCACGTATTTCCTCCAAGATCTCCAGTTGCAGTTCAGGGCTTACCCGAGGTGGAACCATCTTAGGTGGGGAAGACAACTCTGTTTTGGAGCGTTTTCCATGTGAAGAAGAGGGAGACCCGAAGTCCAAGCGCACTGGTTTGTGGGTCGCCATTCCCCCCAAGGCACCCCGGTAAGTTCGGTATAAAATATTAAGTTTATGCAGATGTTAAGTCAGGATTCTAAGTAGGCCCCTCGGGAGCTTCAGCGCGAAGCGTCTAACCCGCTGGACATCAGGCTCCGCCCCCTGCAAGAGGATCTTGATAAATTGGAAGACTGGGCATCAAAATGGCAGATGAAATTTAATGTGGACAAGTGCAAAGTTATGCACCTAGGGAAGAACAACCCAAACTATGGTTACACGATGCAAGGTTCCACATTAGGAACTACCACCCAGGAAAAAGATTTAGGCGTCATTGTGGATACCATGTTAAAAACCCTCGGCTCAGTGTGCAGCAGCGGCCAAGAGAACAAATAGAATGCTAGGTATGATAAGGAAAGGAATGGAAAATAAAACAAAAGATATTATAATGCCTCTATATCATTCCATGGTGAGACCGCACCTTGAATATTGTGTGTAATTCTGGTCGCCGTATCTTAAAAAGGATATAGCGATTTTAGAAAAGGTTCAGAGAAGAGCCACCAAAATGGTAAAGGGGATGGAAGGATACTCCTATGAAGAAAGGCTAAAAAGGTTAGGGCTCTTTAACCTGGAAAAGAGACGGCTGAGGGGAGATATGATAGAAGTCTATAAATTGATGAACAGAGTGGAGGAAGGAGTGGTCTAGTGGTTAGGACAAGGTACTTCAGGCCAGAGGGCCAGGGGTTCAAGTCCCACCTGGGGACAGCAATCTCAGGCTGGAGGGACTGGGATATCTAGTCCTATAGGCACTCCTTGTGGTCTTGGGCAAGCCACTTAACCCTCCATTGCCCATGTTCCCTGTAAGTATTAACATATGTGTGTCATATCCCCTCACATTAAATGTATCCCCCAATTGACCACTTTGACCCAGTGAAAAGCGGAATATAAATACAGCTAAATAAATATATGGAAGCTACAGGGTAAACTATTTAAGACTAATAAAAGAAAATATTTTTTCACTCAACGTGTAATCAAACTCTGGAATTTGTTACCGGAGGATGTAGTAAAGGCTGTTAGTGTAGCTGTGTTTAAAAAAAGGTTTGGACAAGTTCCTGGAGGAAAGGTCCATAAACCATTATTAAGAAGTGACCCAGGATATCAATGCTTGAACCAATACAAGCATTGTGGAACCTGTGTCCCTTGGGGAAACTGCTAGGTACATATGACCTAGATTGGCCACTGTTGGAAACAGAATACTGGGCTTGATGGACCTTGGTCTGACCCAGTATGGCATATCTTATGTTCTTATGTTCTTATCCATAAAATTATAAGATCTCATAATTCTCATACTATTAAAATCAGCCCTGAAATCGATACTTAACAATCAAATACATTCTTCTTAATGCTGTCAAATCTGATTCCTCTGTAATCATGACCAGTAACACATCCCAAAACCCTGGATCAGCTACTGAAAAATTTGGTTTGATGTTGTTACCCTTATACTAC
This sequence comes from Ichthyophis bannanicus, assembly GCA_033557465.1. NCBI lineage: Eukaryota > Metazoa > Chordata > Amphibia > Gymnophiona > Ichthyophiidae > Ichthyophis > Ichthyophis bannanicus. The sequence goes on from CM066050.1 coordinate 128,126,016, forward strand.
ATTTATAGTGGGAACACTTAAATGATTACACTGCAAAGAATGTCAAATTTGAAATGAGTCTATAATTACCAGGGTCAGACACATCTCATTTGGAATTTTTGAGCTTTGGACAACACTGTCTCATTTAAAAGATGGTGGTAAAATACCTTCTGCCATTGATTGAGATAGTAACCATGCTAGCAAAGGGACCCTCTGAAGGATCCTTGCTTTTATTAAACCCACCTAAAATGTGTCAAACACAGAAATAGCAATATTCATATTTTTCATTAATCACTTGATATTCTGGGCATTCACAGGTCTTAACTTGTTCCAGCAATATTTAATTGGGAGTGTAATATTTTCTGACACAAATAATGTACCTCTATTCAAGTCCTTCCATAATATCTCTTAATTTCTCAATAAAACACAGTCAGTTGACACTTTAGGCTCAGGCATCTCAGTCTGTTAAGGGATCTGAATTAAATTATGGGTTTCCTCAAAAAGCTCATGAAGACAATTTAAAGAGGCTTTTATTCTTTTCAAAAAAATAACATATGGGGGGCTTTCTCCATCTCTCTGATCTGCCTGTTCTCCCTATATCCCGCCTCATCACTATTGTTTGTATTTTAGCTCTACCTTCACTGTAGTAGAACTCCTTCTTGTAGTCTTCACTTTCCTTCTGACACTACCATTACTGTCCCGCCCCCCCCCCACACTCTACACCTTCTCTTTTCACTCACTGCTACATCCATGAACATGCACAGTCACTCAGCCCCTTTCCATTCTCCATTCTCTTTCGAACCCTATCCTCTTGCTCTTTCCTTTCAAGACCTTTGCTGACATGAACCATTCACAAACAGAAATGCTTACTCATAGACCTGGAACGATAGACCTACACATGAAAGGTAGTGTGGAAGAAGAGCACGAGATGGAATACAAGTCGCATAGACATGGCATAACCCAACCTAATTCAAAAACTATGAAACCTTACTCAAGATTAATTAGAATTAAAACTACCCCCGCTAAACTACCCCCTAACACAGGTATACTAATCACACAAAATTGTCTGCTAATAAACGCCAGGTCCATTAGAAACAAAACTCATATTATACATGATCTAATAGTAGATGAAAAACCAGATTTACTGTGCATTACAGGGACCTGGATGACAGATACAGACACAGTCCTCCTCAACATGCTAAAAACACCAGGATACAGCGTATATAATTGTCCTCATACCAATAAAAGAGGTGGTGGAGTGTTAATATTCGCTAGAGACAATCTAAAACTCTCTATCAGCTCTCAAAAGTCATTGGAAGGAATAGACATCCTCAAGGTAGAGAACAGAACAGCTGCTATTTCCCTCATATACAGACCTCCCTCCGCTGACCATGAAGCCCTAGTTACAGCCCTTGAAACTATATGTGAAACCCCAATTAAAAAATATCAGATGATTTTAGGGGACCTAAACCTTGCATCACTTCACACAACACATACAAATACTTTCCTAGAAGCCATGGACCAATTGGGTTTCCAACAAATAATCCAAGCACCCACCCACAGCATGGGCAATGTCCTTGACATGGTTTTCATACACAAAAAACACTCAAACAACATAGTAACAAGCTCACCACCAAAAATAACACAAGTTCCTTGGTCTGACCACCACCTTATCAAATTCTCATTTGCCATGCCAATGCAATCCCCCATTACAGAACCTAACACCAATACATACAAAAACACATTTAAAAAATTGGATAAAGATCTATTAATAAAATCTATCATCTCCCACACAAACACAGAAACAACAAATCTAGATGACCTAGTAAAACAATGGAACAAAGGAATAGAAATGGTCTCAAAACACACATCTGAAACCCCTCCTAATGTAAATTCTAAATTAAGAAATAAAACTGAACCCTGGTACACTTCAGAACTGGTCAAAGCAAAGAAGGACCTTAGAAGAATGGAAAAAAATGGAGAACTAAAAAGTCATCAGAAACCAAAGCACAATACCTACTATTACTTACAACCTACAAGGAATTAATAAACTCCATGAAAAAGAGCTACCATACTAAAAAACTAAATAATGCTATAAATAGGCCTAGGGAACTGTTCGAGCTTGTAAAATCCTTCATAAAACCTCCCAAAGACAATACCGAATATCCGATAACTGCACAAACACTTGCTGACCACTATTCCAGCAAACTCAACCCTAGAGAAGAAAACTGCACCCATATAGTAATTGGAAACAACTCACTACAAAAAACAACACAGATCATCAACCCCCCGGAATTATGGGAAACCTTTCATAAAATTGATCTTAGACAAATACTAAAAATAATCACAATCATAAACACCACCACATCACCACTAGATCCCTGCCCTGTAGCCTGGGTCAAAACCATAAAAACTGAAATGGCACCTATAATCCTAAGCATAGTAAACCAATCTCTAATTCAAGGAACTATGCCAGCAGAACTAAAAAGATCACTCATACGACCTATATTAAAAAACAAAACACTCAACAAATTAGACCCATCTGCATACAGACCCATATCAAGTATACCATTCATAGCAAAAATCATTGAAAAGACAGTCCAATTTCAATTGCAAGACCATATCGATGCCACAAATGCAATTGATGACCATCAATATGATTTTCGCCAATCTCATGGAGTAGAAACACTCCTACTCGTGCTATTCGATAAACTATATAAAGGTATTGAAAATTGCAAGAAAATGTTCATCTTAATATTCATAGACATTACAGCGGCCTTCGATTCGGTAAACCATAATACCCTCATAAAAAGACTGGAATCAATTGGAATAATGGGGACACCCTTAAAATGGTTCATTTCATATATAACCAATAGAGTGCAGCAAGTATATTTTGACCAAAACCTATCCAATACTTTCCCGCAAACACAAGGTATTTCCTCAAGGTTCTGCACTATCTGCCTTATTATTCAATCTATACTTAAGGCCCATCTGCACAATATTTCAAAAACACAAAATAAGCTATCATCTATATGCGGACGATATAATGCTTTATACACAACTGGATATACATAACCCGGACTATACCCACTTAGAAACTTGTCTCAAAGAAACACAGCTATGGCTTCAACAAAACAACATGAGCATCAATCATAAAAAAACAGAAGTAATGTTTATCTCTAAGAACCCTGAACTTAAACATCCTCCCACAATCATACTAAATAATACATCGTATAACATCAAACAGGAATTAAAGTACTTAGGTGTAACTCTCGACAAGACACTTGGCATGGAAGCCCACCTGAGACGTCTAAATAGAAATATTTTCTACAAAATATGAGTATTACAACCACTACGCAATATCATTGAACACTCAGATTTTAGAACAATAGTACAAGCACTCATAACTCCACATCTGGACTATTGTAACGGTATTCTTGTTGGTTTACCTAAAAAAACAACCAACATACTTCAAATGGCCCAGAACATCACAGCTCGGATACTAATGAATGTACGGATTTCAGACCACATCACACCTATCCTACGAGAACTCCACTGATTACCTATACAAGCACGCATCAGATACAAAATAATAATTACAACATACTGCCTAATGCTTTAGTATGACCCTTTGACTCAGAGATCAACCTATCAGAGATCCCTGTGCCCAACTACTTAACTGTCTAGCTACTCTCCCTGTCACTTTGGTCTTACCGTCCACACACTCACACTCATTGCCCCATTCACCAAGATGGTTATATCATTGCCATTAGTTGCCATCTTTCTCACTTCAGTGTTTCCCAGCATCTCGCAGGCCTTCAATCCCCACTCCAACTACATCCCGATACTCCATAGTAATGGAAGGAGATGGGCAGAAGGCCCCTACCACACCTCATCAAAGACCTCTAATACATTTCATCTGCACCTACTCCACATCCCCCTACAGAACATCAAGAAGAATCAATCTGAGAAGCACCAGCATCAGCAGCCCCTGAAATGTGCACTCATAAATGCCAGGTCAATTCGCTCAAAATGGCCAGCAATCACAGACCTGATAACGATCTATGACCTTGATGTCTTAATGATCACTGAGACATGGCTGTATGACTGCGACAACGTAATTATCAATCAGATGATGCCAGATGGTTTCTCACTTTTTGCCTGCCACAGAGCCAACCAGAAGGGAGGAGGAACACTCATCCTTGCTAAGACAAAATTACAATTTAAACTAAATGATGCCACCACCTCAACCCACCTGGACACGATCACCATGTCAAATAGTCACTATACCATCAACTTACTCTATCGAGCTCCAACATCATCACCTGATGACTTACCAACAATCATCAATCTTGCCTGCAATTCAAGCAACCCACGCTCTGCAAATTGGCTGTTTGGAGACTTCAACCTCCCTTCCCTACAAGACACACAAGCGAAAACCTTCCTGGAAGCACTAAATGAGCTGGGCTATAAACAACTCATCGACTCTCCCACTCACATAAAGGGGAGTATTCTAGACTTGATTTTTGCCCCTCGGTCAGAGATTGACACCACCCAGCACCTTCCAATATCTATAACCCCGGTACCCTGGTCTGACCACAACCTGCTCAGATTCTACATACCTACCACCCGTTGCCTCAGGAACAGCAGCAAAGTTCATGCCCCTTCCTCTGGAATGCCATCATCACATTTTCGCCCTTTTGTCAAAGATGAAATCCTGGAGAATGTCCTCCCTCTCCTCACTGACACAACCGTTGACCCAGATGAGATGGCAGCCAACTGGAACAGCAGCCTCAGTGCCGTAGCCCGCCTCTCCCCTCCCAATAAGGAGCCAAGGAAACGTGCACATACACCATGGTACTCCAAAGACCTACGAGCATCACTTCTTCACCTACGCAAACTAGAGAGAAAGTGGCTTCGAACCCGAACTGCTGAAGCACATTGCGCATACAACTCCCACCTGTTAACACATAGAGAGAAAATAATGGAAAAGAGGAAGCAGCACCACACACATATTCTAAATCGATCTTTAAATAAATCACATGACCTGTTCAATATCGTAAAATCATTAACAGGTGACCCAGCCCTAGCACATCCGCATATGCCCCAGCCACAGGACTATTCTAACTATCTACAATCAAAGATGATCCAGACCAATATGAACCCAACCTCCTCCAATATCACCAACATGCACACCATGCCACAGCCAACACCATTTCTCAAATTCTGTAAAGTATCCCCCAAAGAAATTGAAGACACTATTGCTGCGATCAACCTTACCACGGCACCTAACGATCCCTGTCCAGCCAATTGGATAAAAGAGCTACGATGTGACCTAAGCCACACACTGTGCAAAATACTAAACCAATCTTTATCTTTGGGATCCTTCCCTCAGAGTCTCAAACACACATCAATCAGGCCATTGCTAAAGAACAGTAAACTTGACCCATCCAAAGTCAAATCCTACAGACCAATCTCAAGTATTCTGCTTCTTGCCAAGATCATCGAAAAGATTGTCCAGCGTCAGATCCAACAGCATGTCGATGCCAAAGCACCTCTCGACCCATCCCAGCATGGATTCAGGGAAGCACATGGCGTGGACACCATCCTAACGACCCTCTTCAATGACCTAATCACAGGACTTGATAACATACATCAAGGATTCGTGCTCATCTTCATGGACATTGCAGCCGCATTCGACTCAGTGAACCATGAGATACTGCTACAACGGCTCCAAGAAAAAGGGATACAAGGCACTGCTCTACAATGGTGCAAATCTTACTTGGCTAACAGATGGCAACAAGTTATGTCAGGCACCCTGACTTCGGAGCCTTTCCTTCAGAAACAGGGTGTACCTCAGGGATCATCTTTGTCTGCTCTGTTGTTTAACATCTACATGCAGCCTATCTGCACCCTCATCCATTCATTAAACGTGCAATGCCTTGCCTATGCAGATGACATCCTGCTATACATCCCATTCATGACTGACCGGCCAGATTTTTCGCCCATTACAAGATGCTTTGAAGTAGTTGCTGATTGGCTTCTCACCCAAAACCTACGAATTAATCACAGTAAAACTGATGTTCTCTTCATCACGAGAAATCAGAAATTCACCCCACCACCAGCTTTACAAGTCAAAAATGCCGAGCTTAAAACTAAAACCACAATTCGCTATTTAGGCATCACACTAGATCAGTGCCTTGACATGATAGCACATGTGAAAAATGTCGCAAAAGCAGTATACCATAAGATTGGAACATTACGCCGTCTTCGACCTCTCCTGGACTTCACTGACTACTGGACTGTATTCCAAGCCCTTGTGATCCCACACTTGGACTTTGCCAATATCATTCTCCACGGGCTTCCACAGTCAACCCTGAATCCACTTCGACTTGCCTTGAACTCGGCCGCGAGAGTACTTGTAGGTGTGTCAAGATCAGAACACATTACGCCTGTGATGAAGGAACCCCACTGGCTACCCCTACAAGCTTGAATCCATTACAAGGCACTTGTCATGACATTCAAAGCACTGAAGAATCAGTCCCCCACACCCATCAGTAGGTTAATCAACAACATGCCTGGCAACAGGGACAGAAGATCTGCAATGCGGAATGCATTAGAAATCCCTAAGATAATGACAAAGTGCCTAAAAGCAACAGCCAATAGGGCTTTTTCTGTATATGCATCCACAGCCTGGAATGCCCTCCCCTCTGAAATTCGAGCTATTCCGAGCCTTGCCCCATTCAGAAAAGCGCTAAAATACCATCTATTCCTAAAACACTACCCAGAAAGCAACCCAGGCAAACACATGACAAGCCCTCTTACCCCTCTCCCTAACTGCTCTAATACCTTAACCCAACGTGAGAATGGATAGTTCGGCGTACCCCTTGCATGAACCCTCCGTTACCGTCAGTTATGCTCAATTGTGAATATTCTTAAATCTGTAAATGTACTGTAATTAGTTCTCACCCAAGTTCTCACCCAAGTTTATTTATCCCGTTCATTGTAAACACAATGTGATTTTGTTACATTGTAATACTGTTTCTGTTCACTGTAAACCGCACTGATTTTAATAGCGCGGTATATAAGAAATGTAAATAAATAAAATAAATAAATAAATTTAAGCTAATACACAATATCGCCATATCCTTCCTCACCACACTCATTAATATACAACCTCCTAATAGAAACAGACAAAGGCACAATTAAAATATGCTGCAAATTCCAATCTCTATACGCAAGGTGAAAACGAATACTAGCAATAGAGCATTCACCTACATAGCCCCCACACAATGGAACAAGCTCCCGGAGTCACTAAGAGCCAATAAGGACCTCCAATCATTCCGCAAAAACCTCAAAACACATCTATTCCAAGAATACTACAAATTGTCTGAAATAATTTAAATCAAAAACTATATCCAATATAAACCATATCTTGATAGATACCTAACAACCCCATCATAAAACACACCAAGCATACCATGAATATATTAACTATAATATGATACCGTTTGCTATTGTTCTATTTAACTGAAATCCTCAAGTTGTACATAGTTTACCTATTGTTACTGCTGTTATATGTACATAGTTTGTCTATTGTTACTGCTGTTATATGTAACTGCTGTCATTGCAGAACCGAATTGTTAAAATGTAAACCGCTGCTGATCACTGGAAGGAGCGGTATAAAAATGTGTGCAAATAAATAAAAATAAAATCTGTTTTTCCTCTCCTTGGTTTTTCTGCTCTCATGGGTTCTAGTTGCTCTCTCGTCCCTCCCTTCAGCATTCTCATTCCCATGTGTTGCACTTTCTCTTCTACAGTTTTCAAGTGAAACATCATGGTCTAAAGATGCTTAGTTTTAGCACATTTTTATTTCTTTATTTCTTTATATGTTGTTATTTAGTGATGTCCACTTACAAAAAAAGTCCCGCAACGATTGACAACATAAATTAAAATGCAACACAATCTCCCTTTGCAAGATTGATTCTAGCAAACTCGTCCTTCTCTGTCATTCCCATCCTTCACCCACTCCTCAGCCATAACATTCTTGCTATTTTCAAAACAGGTCACATGTTATTCTAGGCTTCATTTAATAACAGGGAACCTATGTGGAATGGCAACACAGGCAAATAGGTGGTTAGAACAGGTAGGTCATGAATGCTCTTGCACAAATTTACACATTCCCTGAACTGTGATTCCCAACTCTGCTCATACTATGATCCCGGTATACCTAGGGGCAGTATTCATTTCAATATGGGAATCACGGTTGTCACGTATACTTATACATATGTATTCGACCACACAGTTTTATAAGAGCCTTTTTTTTTTGCCCATAACCTTTCTTTACACAGGTAAAAAAGCTATATAAAATGAGCCTGTTAGTACTCAGCTATGAGTAATACATCAATGATACATATAGAATTCCTTTCAAGCTGCTTATCCTGACCCATTAGATTTTTTACTCAGGGCTTCTTCAATTTGTATCCAGTTTTCTCAGGCCTTACATTCTGGGATGAGCACTTCATTCCACCCAAACTCTCTTAGGAGTACCACCTTATCAGAAAGTGTGATTTGAAATACCCAGACAATTAGCTTTTGGAGTAGTAGCTCCCAATTATGGAACCACTTACCTTTGGACATAAATATGGAATCTTCATATGCAAAATTTAAAACAGCTTTGAAAAATGTCTTTCTCTCTAGATACATTCCCTGATTAAATAGTTGCACTTCTTGCTCTTATGGCAAGTGAGTACAGGGGCCTGCACTGAACGAGTGAACAATCTTTATTTCCGATTTATTTATTAATGAACCACCCATTTCATAACATCTTTCTTGTTACTGTTATCTTGTTGTTTGCTCTTTTGTTTAATATTATTTGTTTACTTGGTGTATTTACTGTTCTTTTAATTTATGCTTTTTGAGTTCATTACTGGAAGCCACTTAAGTATTTATCTGATAAGCAGTCCATCAAATAAATTGAACCTTAAGCCCTGATAGCATGTATACCAGTTTTGCCTGTAAACTATAGATGCTGGGTTTTAGTGGGCACGCAAAAGGAAAATAAGGCTCCATTTTCAAAAACATTTATCTGGATAGCAGCATGTCGATGAAAGGGATATTGTTGCTGAATATCCTTACAGACCACCTTGACACTATCCATATAGCGCTAGGGCAGTCCATGGAAGGAGGGAGGTAGAGCCAACGATTATCCATATAGCAGTGTTATTCAGTGCCACTATGGGGGTCATTCCGAAAGGCAAATAGGTCAATTAAATGTGTGGGATAGATGTCTATCCCCCAAAAATATACACCACCGCATGCTGCAGTCCTGCGACCCTGTACGTACATGGTGATGGGTGGGGAGGGGCAGAACAGGGATGTGGCTAGCCACCAAGATGCAGAAAGGGTATTTAGTAAAAGCCCCTGAATGTCCCTAGAGATCGACGTTATTCCTGCGGAACCATGGAATAATGGCAGAGCAGATTTAGCTCTGCCCTCCATTGTGTGCCATAAGGAGAATGGGATGTGTCAGGTCTGTAATGAAGTGGTGTGCATGCTGTCATGGAGAGCACAGGATGCAGTGGTGCATGACAGATTGCAGAGGTGAGGGATGTGTTTACCTGTGTGAAGCACTAAAACCACCCCCACAGGAACAGAACACAGTGCCAGGGACACTATGTCGGCTATGCTGATATCTGCTGTTACGGAAATCGGTTTAGGAGCTGCACATATTGCGAGCAGAGGCGTGGCCGCATAGCGACGGGGAGCATCTGCTACATATATCTTCTCTGAATGCAGTGTGCATAGGATGTATATTTCCCTGATCCTGAAATTGCAGGTGCATCTATATCCGCAGTTTCAGAATCAGGCTGAAATCCGCCCCGTTTTGTACACTGCCGCAGGCCAGATATGGATGTTATTGAATTGGGCTCTTTGTGGATAACTATCCAGATAACTTACAGAAGCAAAGGGATGCCCTATCTGGTTGGCATGTCTATAAGTTGTTGTTGCTGTTAAGTGCTGTCAAGTCAATGTCGACTTATGGCGACCCTCATCATTATATGGATAGTGCCACCACTGCCTGTACTATCTGGGTAATTTTTTAAAATATTTATTTATAAGCTTTTCTTGAATATACAAAGCAGATAACGTAAGGTAACAAAAATAATACGTTCTATACTCAGAGAAACATAAGATCAAAAGCAATTAAGCCCACATCAAGGGAGAAGAAGTTGAAAACAGTATTTTAACAAAATATAAAAAGGAAAAAAAAGAAGTGTGCACCCATTCCACATCCAAAGAACAATATCTACTGATCCATACCTACTCCACTATTAACCCTTAACCTCTCTCTCATCCAAAAAGTCTGTAACTGAATAACCTCTGTATAAACATAGATCTGACCCCCCCCCCCCCAATACAATAATACATCTGCAATGAAACTTTAAAAAGAACATGGCTCCCAAACTCAACAATCCTGGTTTTAATTCCATAAATTGCCTACGCCGGATCTGAGTAGCCCTGCCCACATCGGGAAATATAAGTAATTTCTGACCACAAAATGCATCATCTCTATGTTTGAAAAAGGATTGCAAAACTCTCAATTTTCCAGACTCAGAACCAAATACTGCTACCAAAAGTACAGTGTCTGGTAATAGTGTCTGCAGAATCTTCAAGAAGGGCAGTTAAATGATGTCCCTCCATACGGTGAGAAGAGGCCAAAAACTGCTCCCCTGTCCGGGGTAAGTAAAAACGTGAAGGTACATAGTACATGAGAAACTTCCACATCATCCACCAGCTTTAACACCTCACTAAAATATATTTTTTAAAGAATTTCTGCTGAAAGCAAATGAGTGATGGGAAAATTCAAAAAATGAAGATTTTTTGCCCTTGCGTGATTCTCAACTGCCTCCAGCCGATAGGATGTACTTAAAGCGCTTTTCATTAAACACTTCATTATGATTAAGGCAGGGTTTAACCTGGGAAGCAATCCAGGCACAAACTTTATCCAAAGAAACAAGCTGAGTATCTAAAGCTTGCATTATCTCCAGGAACAAGCAGGAATGTAGTCATCACATATGGGTATCGTCGGTACTGACGGAGCCTGCTCGGGAACGCTCTCCAGCGTCCAATTAGAAAGCTTTTGGGAGCATCCCACAGCGCCTGTGTGCTGCCTTCCCGCCTTTCCCAACTGCTTCTCTCCAGTTCTTCGTTTTCCGCGGAGCCAGCAGATCGTGTTCCTGTCACCGCAGAAAATTTTCCTTCTTTTTTGTGGTCGCGTCTGCCTTCCTCGACGCTTTACCGGTACCGCCGGTTTTTCTTTCTTTCTTTCTTTTCTAAAAAAAAAAAAGTAAAATTTCTTAGTACTTTTTTCCCATTTTTTCCAGGTGCACGCGCCATTTTGGGCCTTAGGCCCAAGATATTTTCCACAATGGAAAAACCCTCTTCGGGTTTTAAAAAGTGCACCAAGTGTGGCGGTACCATCTCTGTCACTGACACCCATGAGTGGTGTCTGAAATGTTTAGGTTCTGACCATTCCATCTCGGAATGTATGGCCTGTGCCATGATGTCCAAGAGAGGTCGACAGAACCGAGCTGCCAAGCTCAGTACCCTGTTTCCTTCTGATGCAGCTTCGGTGGCATCGACGTCTTCCAGGACTTCGTCTTCCTCCCGTGGATCTCAGGTAACTAAACACAAGTCTAGCCGGTCCTCCTCTCACTTGGTTTGCAGCTTGTCGTGCTGTGAGGGCTTGTGTGCATCAGTGATGCTGAGAGCTAAACTATCAGTAGTTTAACTACTGGCAGGGTCTCCCAAGATGGACAGGTCTCAGCTGAGGTGCCAGACCAAGACAAACCACCCATCTGGGCAGCAGCAGAATGGGATAGTGTTGACGGCGGAGGATCACATTTTTGTGACAACGGCAACAACACCAAACTTAAACTGCGCGGAAGAAAGGCCCGGCAATCTACTTCTGTATCTTGCCATGAAAACCCAATGGATAGTTAACAACAAAACAAATTGTGCTATGGTGCTGGAAGATGAAACCCCCAGGTCGGAAGGCACTCAACTAGCTACTGGGGAAGAGCTGAAGACTTTTCAGAGTAAAGCCAGCATTTATGATGTGGTTGGATCAAAGCCCTCAGGAAGTCTGACTGCTGATGTAGCTGCGCATGAAATGAGAGTCAGAAGCTGTAAAGATGTCTTACACATTGGAACATGGAACGTACGAAGCATGAACCAAGGGAAGTTGGAGGTGGTCAAGAATGAAATGGAACGTGTACAACTTGATCTGTTGGGTGTCAGCGAACTGAAATGGACTGGTATCGGGCACTTTGCATCAGATGATCACATGGTCTACTATGCTGGAAATGAAAGACAAAGAAGAAATGGTGTTGCATTTATAATAAAGAAGAAACTTGCAAGAACTGTAATGAAATACAATACAGTCAGCGAACGCTTAATCTCTATTCGTCTACGAGGATTGCCTATCAACACAACTATAATTCAAGTATATGCCCCAACAACAGCTGCAGAAGAGAATGAAATTGAAGAGTTCTATGAACAAGTACAAGCTGAAATTGACAGAACATGCAAACAGGATATCCTGATAGTCATGGGTGACTGGAATGCAAAAGTTGGCAACAAAGAAGAAGGCAAAGTAGTTGGAAAATATGGACTTGGCAACAGAAATGAAGCTGGAGAAAGACTGATAGAATTCTGCAAGACCAACGATCTATTCATCTCAAACACCTTCTTCCAGCAACACAAGCGGCGACTGTACACATGGATTTCACCCAATGGATTGTATAAAAATCAAATTGACTACATCTGTGGAAGTCAACGATGGAAAAGCTCTATAACATCAACAAAGAAAAAACCTGGAGCTGACTGTGGTACAGATCATCAACTACTAGTATGCAAACTCAAGCTAAAGTTGAAAAAGAGCAAACCATTCATGAATGCAGCAAAATATGACCTTGAGAATATACCATTGGAATTCAAAGACTGCCTGCAAAATCGATTTGCTGCTTTAGATACAAATGACAGAGCTCCGGAAGAGTTATGGAATGACATCAAGAAGGTTGTGTTGGAAGAAAGCGAGAAGTCTCTACAAAAGGTGAAAAAGCAAAAACGGCCAAAATGGATGACGGAAGAAACTCTGAAAATTGCCCAGAAACGCAGAGAAGCTAAAGCCAGAGGAGAAAGAAAGACAATTGCAGAACTCAACAGAGATTTCCAACATGCAGCAAGACAGGACAAGGAAAAGTACTACAATGACGCATGCAAGGAAATAGAAGCAGAAACTATTAGAGGAAGAACAAGATCGGCTTTCCTAAAGCTACGAGAGTTAAAGAAAAGGTTCCAGCCTCGAATTGGAATGTTACAAGATGCTCAAGGTTCTATGTTGAATGATGCTGAGAAGATCAAGAAAAGGTGGAAGGAATATACAGAGTTTTTATATGATAAAGATCAAGTGGACCAACAGCCGTTTCAACCTGTACCTTATGATCGGGAACCATTGGTGATGAAAGAAGAAGTTGAAGCAGCATTGAAAGCCTTATCAAAGAACAAAGCACCAGGCATTGATGGCATTCCTATAGAAGTATTGCAGCAATCTGATGCAGCTGTTACCATACTTACAAAGCTCTGCCAAGAAATATGGAAGACAACATCATGGCCAACTGACTGGAAAAGATCTGTGTTTATACCAATACTAAAGAAAGGTGATCCAACTGACTGTGGAAATTATCGAACAATCGCTCTGATCCCACATGCCAGCAAGATTCTACTGAAGATTATTCAAAAGAGACCACAACCATACCTAGAACAAGAACTACCTGAAGTGCAAGCAGGGTTCAGGAAAGGGCGAGGAACGAGAGACATCATTGCAGATGTGAGATGGATCCTTGAAAAGACTAAAAAATACCAAAAGGATATCTATTTGTGCTTTATCGACTATAGCAAGGCTTTTGACTGTGTAAACCATGAGAAACTCTGGGCCACATTAAGAAGCATGGGTATACCAGAACACCTGATCGTTGTCTTGCACAATCTGTACATTGATCAAGAAGCAACAGTTTGAAGGGAACAAGGAGAAACAGAATGGTTTAAAATAAGCAAAGGTGTAAGACAAGGCTGCATACTTTCCCCCTACCTGTTTAATTTATATGCAGAACAAATCATCAGAGAAGCAGGATTGTATGAAGACAACAGAGGTGTGAAGATTGGTGGAAGACTCATCAACAACCTTCGCTATGCCGATGATACTACATTACTGGCTGAAAATGAAGATGATCTGAAACATTTGCTTCTCACAATCAAAGAACATAGTCTCAAAATGGGCCTGCACCTTAATGTAAAGAAGACAAAGATCATGACAACTGGCATAATCAACAGATTCATCGTTGAAGGAGAAGAAATTGAAATTGTGAACAACTTTAACCTACTTGGATCAACTATCAATAAAGAAGCAACAAGCAGTCAAGAAATCAGACGACGCATTGCTCTTGGCAGAACGGCTATGAAAGACCTAGATAAGATTCTCAAGAGCAGAGATGTCTCTCTCCATACAAAGATTCGACTTGTTCATTCCATGGTATTTTCAATAACATCATATGGATGTAAAAGCTGGACAGTGAAAAAGACAGACAGGAAGAAAATTGATGCCTTTGAATCATGGTGCTGCCGGCGAATACTGTGTATACCATGGACTGCCCGAAAAACAAACCAGTCGGTACTAGAGGAGATCAAACCTAAGCTTTCTTTAGAAGCTCAGATGACAAGACTTCGACTTTCATACTTTGGACACATCATGCGAAGAGAGAGATCATTAGAGAAAGACATCATGCTTGGCAAGATAGAAGGTCAACGCAAAAGAGGAAGGCCAGCAATGAGATGGATCGATACAATAACAGCAGCTATGGGTACCAGTCTGTCAACAATGAGCCGTCTGACTGAAGACTGAACACAATTTAGGATAGCTATCCAGAGGGTCGCCATGAGTCGACTCCGACTCGACGGCACTTAACAACAACAAAGCCGGTCCTCAAAGGGTAGATCTCCTTCTAAGCATCGAGATGCCTCTGGCGTTGCCCTTGAGGATTCTGCACTGGCAAAATTTTCCCGGCGGGAGGCTTCAGCTTCCAAAGCATTATTGGGGCTCCAGGACGTTCTCGAGGCCTCAACCTCGGCAGAACTACTGGTGCCATGCTCTGGGGTACCAGCGATCTTCTCTGGTACCGACATCCAGGCATCAGCAGCGTCGATAGACCAGAGAGTCCTGGCTATTGAGCGCAGTCTGGCGGCTCTCCTTGCGGCAATGACACCCTCAGAACCGCATCAGACATTTCAACCGGTACCGGCACTGACTCCGGCACTGTTATCGGTACCGGTACCGATAGTATCGACATCGGTGTCCGCACTGCCGGCACCCAGTCATCCGATGCCTTCCGGTACCGATACTCCGGTACTGATTATTCCCGGTACCGACTTCGGTCGGTACGGATATTGGGCTCTTCAAGAGCACCCGGACAGGCGGTACTTTGAGTTCTCAGAAGAATCTGAGGATTCTGATAGTTCTGTCGATGCAGGAATGCTTCTCCCAGAGGAGTCCTCCTCCCGTAAGCACAGGATGTCTCCTCCAGAGGATATTTCCTTTCAGGATTTTATCAGGGAAGTGGCTCGGGGTCTGTCCATTACTGTGGCCCCTGAAACAGAGCCCAGAGCAAAGGAGTTGAAAATTTTACAATATCCCAAAACTCCTAAGGAGGCAACTACCTTGCCCATCCATGAGATCTTGCATGATCTCATGTTAAGAATGTGGGAGACACCTCTTACCACCTCGCCTCATTCTCGTAGAATGGATACTCTGTATCGAGTCCCTCCTTGTCCTGGTTACCAAAAAACTCAGCTTCCTCACCACTCTATTGTAGTGGAATCAGCTATGAGAAGGATCAAGAGTGCAAAGAGTCATGCCTCTAATCCTCCAGGACGTGAGTGTAGAACGTTGGATGCTTTTGGACATCTTGTCTTCCAAGCTTCCATGCTTTCTGCCAGGATCAGTTCCTATAGTCTATACATGGGAATGTTCCTAAAGGAAGTCACAGGTGATTTAGAGGCTTTGAGTCCTCTTCTTCCTGAGGATAGAAGGCAGGATTTTCTCACATTGGTCAAACATGCCCAAGATGTTTCTAAATTTGTCAACCGTGCAGCTTTTGACTGTTTTGAGTGCATAAGCAGAACCTCTGCCATTGCCATAGGTGCACGTAGAATTGCTTGGCTCCAGGCATCTGATCTGGAGCTCTGGGTACAAACAAACTGGGAAATATCCCTTGTACTGGTGAGAACCTGTTTGGTAAAGATTGGCAGGAAAAAGCCAATGAGTTGGATGCTGACAACTCCACCTTGGATAGATTATCCAAGTCCACAGCTGATCCTGCTAGAAAGAAATCTTTCAAGAAACCATTCTTTTCTAAAAAGAAAAGATATTATCCTGCTTATTCTCAGCAGGGATGTTCTGCAGGTCAGCTTGTCAGGAAAGGTCAGCAACAACCCAAACAAAGAAAAGCAAAGACTGCTAAGCCTCAGCCGTCCCAGCAGTCTCAGCCTCCACAAGACCTTTGACTTTCAGCTAGAGAACTTAGCCTTCCTGGCTCTCATTGGACCAGAGCCTTCCACCATTCCAGGAAGGTTGTGTCACTTTTCCCCCAGTTGGGGGAAGATAACAGCAGAGCACTGGACACTCTCCATCATAAAAGAGGGGTACAAGCTACATTTTTCGAGCATGCCCCCTCCCACAATGATAAGGCAGTTCAATTCTCTGACCTCTCTCATCAACCTGTTAGGTCAGGAGGTCGCTATGCTTTTTGCCCAAGGGGCAATAGAAGAAGTACCCATCCATCAGCAGGGTACAGGGTTTTACTCCCCCTATTTCCTTATCCCAAAGAAAACAGGGGGATACAGACCTATCTTGGACCTCAGAGAATTGAACAAATTCCTTGTCAAAGAGAAATTCAAGATGATTTCTCTCGGAACTCTGCTGCCATACCTTCAGAGTCAGGATAGGCTTTGTTCTCTAGAT
Source organism: Ichthyophis bannanicus (assembly GCA_033557465.1). NCBI lineage: Eukaryota > Metazoa > Chordata > Amphibia > Gymnophiona > Ichthyophiidae > Ichthyophis > Ichthyophis bannanicus. The sequence goes on from CM066050.1 coordinate 128,143,075, forward strand.
CTCAAGGATGCGTACACCCATGTTCTCATCCATCCAACTCACAGAAGGTTCCTTCGGTTCCTTTTTCAAGGAAAGCACTACCAATACAGGGTGCTTCCTTTTGGCCTGGCCTCAGCACCAAGGGTGTTCACGAAATGCATGGCTGTGGTAGCAGCATTTCTCCGCTCTCTAGGGATATTCGTCTTCCCCTACTTAGACGACTGACTCATTCGAGCCCCAACAGAGTCAGAGGCCAGGATTTCTCTATCCTGCACAATGCGTATACTTCAGTATTTGGGTCTGGTAATAAACATCCCAAAATCCAGTCTAACTCCCACTCAGTCTTTAGAGTTCATAGGAGCTTTGCTGGATACCAGAAAGGCAAGGGCCTATCTCCCCCAGGCCCATTGCCTTCGCATGGTGCAGTTAGCCTCTCAAGCAGTGCTAAAGCCTCATCTCACTGCCCGAGAAATGCTACAACTACTAGGCCACATGGCATCTACTATGCATGTGGTTCCCTATGCTCGCCTCCATATGAGGGCAGGCCAGTGGACTTTATCCACTCAATGGACCCAGGCATCAGGATGCCTGTCAGACAAAATAGCAAACACAAGTCGCCTTATTTTGTCCCTCCAGTGGTGGAAGTCCACTCAAAACCTGTTGCTGGGGTCCCCTTTTCAACAACCCTTACCCCAGGCAACTCTCACAACAGATGCTTCTCTGATGGGTTGGGGAGCTCATCTGCAAGACCTCTCCACCCAAGGCACCTGGTCTCCACAGGAGACTCATCCAAATATCAATCTCTTGGAGCTCAGAGCAATTTTCCTTGCTCTTCGAGTGTTCCACACCCTGCTCAGCTACAAGACAGTCCTCATTCATACGGACAATCAAGTAGCCATGTTCTACGTGAACAAGCAGAGGGGAACAGGCTCTCTGTCACTTTGCAACTAAGCTTTGTGACTATGGGCCCTCGCCAGAGAGCATCAGATTCATCTCGTAGCAGTGTATCTTCCAGGCATACAAAACTCTTGGGCAGACAGACTCAGTCGAGTTCTGCTTCTACACGAGTGGTCTCTACATGCAGACCAGGTAGCCAAGGTTTTTCAAATTTGGGGAACCCCGGACATAGACCTCTTTGCAAGTCCGTGGAATGCCAAACTTCCCCGGTTCTGTTCCAGAACCCCGGCTCAGGGGGCTCAGGCCAGGGATGCTTTCCTCCTTTACTGGGGTCAAGACTTCCTGTATGCCTTTCCACCCATTCCCCTAATTCCCAAAACCCTGTTCAAACTTCAGAGAGACAGAGGCCATATGATTCTCATAGCTCCACATTGGCCACGGCAAGTGTGGTACCCTCTGCTTCTACATCTCTCTCAAGCTCCCTCCCTGGAGTTAGGGTCTGCTCCAGATCTCCTATCTCAGGAGGACGGAATGTTATGGCATCCCAATCCCCAGTCTCTGCATCTCAGGGCTTGGTTGCTGAAGGCCTAGATCTCCATGATCTTAACCTCCCTCAGCAATTAAAGGATATCCTTTATGCTTCCAGAAAGCCTTCCACAAGATGCTCTTATGCTTTCAAGTGGAAAAGGTTTACCATATGGTGTTCGCAGAAGGGTCTTAACCCCATTGCCATACCTCTGGATTCATTACTGGAGTATCTCCTTCATTTATCCAATGCAGGACTTAAGACTAACTCAGTGAGGGTCCATTTGAGTGCTATTGCAGCTTCCTTCAAGCCCCTAAATGGACAACTTATTTCCTCCCATCCTCTTATAGCAAGATTTATGAGAGGCCTTCTGCTAACTAAGCCTCCCATTAAGCCACCACCTGTGGCATGGGACTTAAATTTGGTTCTTGGTCAGCTCATGAAGCCACCTTTCGAACCCTAGCTACTACCTCATTGAAATTCCTTTCTTGGAAGGTTATCTTTCTCATTGCAATCACATCAGCATGTCACATTAGTGAGTTGCAAGCATTAGTAGCTGATCCACCTTATACAAGGTTCCATCATGACAAGGTAGTCCTTAGGACTCATCCACACTTTATGCCAAAGGTGGTCTCGCCTTTTCATCTAAACCAAGTGGTCTACCTAACTGTGTTCTTTCCTAAGCCTCATGCATCAAATGCGGAAAGGAACCTTCATACTTTGGACTGTAACAGAGCTTTAGCCTTTTACTTACAAAGAACACAGCAACATAGAAAGTCCTCTCAACTCTTTGTTGCTTTTGATCCTTCTCATTTGGGACTTCCAGTCTCCAAGAGAACACTACCTAACTGGATTGCTCAAAGTATATCCTTTGCCTATCAGAGTAAGAATCTTCCTCTGGAGGGCCATGTCACAGCTCACAATGTGAGAGCCATGGCAACTTCAATGGCTCATCTGCACTCTGTGTCTATCGACGACATCTGTTGGGCAGCCACCTGGGCCTCAGTTCATACCTTCACAGCCCATTACTGCTTGGACAAGGACTCCCATCGAGATGCCTTGTTTGGTCAGGCTGTTCTCCAACACCTGTTCCATACCTAATCAACTCCTACCCCACCATCCCTGGTAGGATGCTAGAGATCCATGGGGGGAAGTGGAGCCCTTCTCAGGGATGCACAACTTCTGGGGTCTCTCCCTGGCATCTAGAGCTAGGGAGTCCCCATATGTGATGACTACATTCCTTCTTGTTCCTCGAGATAGCATAGTTACTCACCTGTAACAGGTGATCTCTGGGAACAGCAGGAATTTAGTCCTCACAACCCACCCACTTCCCCTAGGAGTTGTATCTCTCTATCTATCTATTTCCCTTTCCCTCTCTCTCTCCTTGTCTCAGCTTTAAAACTCAACTGGAGAGAGGCAGTTGGGAAAGGCGGGAAGGCAGCACGCAGGCGCTGTGGGATGCTCCCAAAAGTTTTCTAATTGGATGCTGGGGAGCGTTCCCGCGCAGGCTCCGTCAGTACCGACGATACCCATATGTGAGGACTAAATTCCTGCTCTTCCCGGAGATCACCTGTTACAGGTGAGTAACTATGCTTTATCTACTGCTTCAAATGTAAATTTACACAGAGAAGATACAGTAGATGATAAACGAAAATCAATGTTCTGAATAGCACCCGAAAGAGTCACTTCCCCAGCTGGGGGGGGGGGGGGCGGACTGGCACCCCCCCCTACATCCATCAGCTTTACAGGTTGAAGTACTGGGACAGACATACAGGGGGCCCGGCCTCCAGCAATGTAGAATGGCAATGGAGGCAGGGACCAAGAGTCAGGGCTCAACAAACCCTCCTCCGGTGACAGGATACCAGGCAGCTGTGAGGTCGAGTGCTTATCCATAGGGCCACCACCTTACCCGGCTGCACCAACATATGTCCTTTGGTGCTGCCTTTGTTCTTTCTTGTGCCCATTATGCACAATAAGCACTACGGCCCCCAAGCGGCTCATATCCTGCCCCTTGAGTCATGCCCCTTCAGTCCCAACCCGTGGGCTGCGACACACAGCCATGTGTAGCAGCTGTGGAGCTTTGTAGTAGTGAAAGAGGGTCCTCACCAGTCCAGGGCTAACGTTCCAGTGCCTGCATGCTAATACTCTGCAGGTTTCCATCTCAGCCGCTCACTCAGCACAGCTCCAGTGGCGATGACAAGCCACACAACAAACTCCCCACAATGCCTACTTCTCCTCCCCAAGCTGAGTATTCAATACCAGTCACTATGTGGATACCAGCACTGAATATCTGCTTTAATTTTTAGCTGTGAAGGCTAGTGTTAAAAAATACTGATCACCATAACTGAATATTGATTTATTAGTGCATTACTTCTTAAAAACCCTTTTAGCATGCATCTGAGAGAAGACGTCTCAGCCAGTGCTAAAAGTAGCAGCTATTTTTTTTTTAGAAGCTTTAATCTGCTAAAATTCCATGTTGGTTAAAGACAGGGCCAGTGGTAGCGGTAGCATAAAGGATCATTACCACTTATTATTTCACTGTTGATATACTCTTATTAGCCTTCACTAACTCCTACTCTCCCACTTTTATAACACTAAATAACAGCCTGCATAAAGTGATGAGCTAGTTGAAAGAGAACCAGCTGAAACTTAACATTGCTAAAACTTCAGCTACATGGCTCAACAGTGGTGCCATAGCCCCCACCTTCTCTCCTTCCTTGATGGGCAACTTATTCAGCTCTCCCTCCACTTTAGGTGTCTTGGTGTCTTTTAAGACACAGAACTATCTTTTCAAAAAAGAAGTCAGCGATGTTCTCAACTTTTCCTTTCTTGCGCTCTGCTGATTCCAAGCCCTCTGCTCTTTTCTCAATTCTTCCGCTCAACATACCCTCACACTTAGCTACATCATCTCCCACTTACAAGGGCTGAACAAGTGGTGCAGCTGCACAGGGCGCAAGCACAGGAGGGGCGCTGATATCATCACTGGGCTTTCAGGAAGCCTAGTAAGAGTGAGTTCCTGCATATGGCTGGGGAGGTGGGGGAGGGGGAGGGCTGTTGTTCACGAATTGCACAGGGCACATTTTGAGCTTGGAACGGTCCTGCCCACATGGACTACTGTAATTCTGCCTATGCAGGTGTATTTCAGTCTGAAATGAAATCACCAATGCTTGCATTCTCTGTCTCGCAAGTTCATTTGATCATATTACCCCACTCAAGTTTCAACATCATTGGCTTCCAGTCCGTTATCATATTAACTATAAAACCCTCACAAGGCCCTGTATGTGGATACGCCTCCTTATTTATCTTCCATGATTACTTTTCATGCCCTGCTTGGGGCCTCCAATCCCTCCCTGACAAGCCATCTAAACATCCTCAAGTCTCTCGAGCCAAACTAAAGAGCACCAGGCTTTTTCCTTTGCTCTCCCTAGCCTCTGGAATACTCTCTTGCTTGCCCTGTGAATGGAACCATCAAAAGTATCTTTAAAAACACATCTTTTCAATCTGACATTTCAAGATGGATCCTATACAGTATGGCAGTTGGTTAAGAGGGGCAGCACCTGCAACTTGTAACTGGTAGCCTGCAGCCTATGACTAACATTCTTCAGTCTCCACCTTTTCTCTTTCTGTCCCATTCCTATGATGATTCTGTCCTATTCCTATGATGATTTTGTAGTTCTTTTTCTATTTCTCTTTGTTTTTAATTTGTAATTTGTCATTGTAAACTACCTTGCTGTCTATTCGAGAGGCAGTGTATTAAAAACCAATAAACAATAATTGTTGTGGGCCCCAGTGCCACAAGGAGCCTGAAGACTGCCTCAAATTGAAAAGGGCCTCATCGCCAGTTTCTGCCCTGGGCCATGGCATGTCTAACACCAGACCTATCTGTGCCCTTCTCTTCTACCGCTAATTCCAGACTTCGGTCCTTTCACCTTACGCCTGGAACAAACTACCTGAGTCTGTACGTCAGGCGCCTTCTCTGACCAGGCTGAAAACTCACCTCTTCTCTGCTGCTTTCAGATTTTGACTCACCTGATCTCTTTGTGATTTCCTTGTGTTGTCTGTCTTGACTAGTTTGTAAGCTCTGATGAGCAGGGACTGTCTCTTATATGTCTCTGCAGTGATGCGTACATCTTGTAGCGCTATACAAATGCTCAGTAGTAGTAGTAGTTGCAGTAGTAGTCAAAGAAGACACAGCCACTGACAGTTCGATCTGCATCAGGGAGGAGAGCAGGAAGCAGAGCCCCTCCCTGATTACCTCCTCAAGGCTAATCAGGCCACAGGGAACACCAAATGTAAAACTTTAAATTTAAAGTGCTTCCCAGGCATGCCCGTGCCTGGCGGGCCTACGCCTGAGGGCCTTGCCAGAGGGCCCTTTGGTGTGGCCCTTAGGTTGGGACCTTACAACACCTGCAGGACAGAACAATGGAAGAATCATCAATAACATAACAATGGCCATATCAGCAGCCATACCGGAATTGCCCTAGGGTACAACATATGCAGTACCTAAATTCCAAAAGTGGCCAATCCAGAAAAACAGACAGACCCCCGACACACTCCAGCCGGCATTGTAAAAGTCAGCACTCTTGCCTTTACTCGTAGACCTTGCTCCTTTCACCTTGCTGCTCCTTATGCCTGGAACAAACTACCTGAGTCTGTACGTCAGGCGCCTTCTCTGACCCTTTTCAAATCCAGGCTGAAAACTCATCTCTTCACTGACCCTTTCGGATCTTGATTCACCTGATCTCCCTGATGTTTTCTTACCATTTATTTTATTTATTTAACAGGTTTTTTATACCGCTCTATCCTTCAATCAGAGTAGTTTACATTAAACATTAAACTTGTGCAGATGACAAATGAGAAATCAATGTTGACTGCTACATTAATCACAAAATATGGACTCTGTATGTTAATCTGAAAGTAATACGTTCTAGAAAAACTGCTTTCTTCATTAAATGTGAGACATTAAATTAATAATTCAATTTTTAAGCAATAATTCAATTTTTTGTAAGCAGCGATATGGTCTCAGTATCTTAGGACATGGATCAGAAACTCTGTCCCATTGTCACCTTTTTCACATCAATGACCATCACAACTCCAACCGCTTTTTTTTATGTTTTTGCAAAATTTTAAAATATCTCAAGCAAAATAGAAGAGAATTGCTTAGCTGTTATTGCTAAGCAATTCTCTTCTATTTTGCTTGAGATATTTTAAAATTTAGCAAAAACATAAAAAAAAGCGGTTGGAGTTGTGATGGTCATTGATGTGAAAAAGGTGACAATGGGACAGAGTTTCTGATCCATGTCCTAAGATACTGAGACCATATCGCTGCTTACAAAAAATTGAATTATTGCTTAAAAATTGAATTATTAATTTAATGTCTCACATTTAATGAAGAAAGCAGTTTTTCTAGAACGTATTACTTTCAGATTAACATACAGAGTCCATATTTTGTGATTGTGAGAATTGCACTCTGTACAACATAGACCGTTAATAAGTTTGTGACTGCTACATTAAAACATATTTAAACATGGTAACATCTTTAAAACATTTCCCCTAGATGTATCCCATGTCTACAGCTACTGTGTTGTCTGTCTTGGCTAGATTGTAAGCGCCAATGAGCAGGCACTCTCTTTTACATGTGTCTGTGCAGCGCTGCATATGTCTTATAGCGCTATACAAATGTTCAATAGTAGTAGTAGTAGTTCACCACACGGACCCTAAACACAATCATCAGCAAGAACAGAAGGTGAGTCCCTTCTGCTTCCCATCCAAAGGCTAATCAGGGTCTCACCAGCAACCATGAAGTCAACAAAAATTCAAATAGAAAATGTTTTGGTTTTCAACTGGACTAATCCTAGTACTCCTGCTCACTGTCCTTCAAGTTACCCACACCACAACCATGCAAAATGGATCGATCCTGATCATTTACAGACAGAGGGACATACTACCAATATCCCATGTTCATGCACAACATAACAGAAGACATCACCATCTCATTAGACTCCAACAGGCACACTCCACTGAACTTAAACCGCCAAACACCCAACAAGTCCCATCCATTAAATACGCCCTGGTTAATGCCTGCTCAGCATGCAACAAAATCAACACTCTCACAGATTACAAAAAGGAACATGTCACTGAATCATAGCTGACTGACACCGACAATGTGCTAGCAAACCAACCCTTATGTCAACCCTACACAGCTGCCCATTTGTTTGCCAGGTCTCTTAACCTCTGAATGAAGCCCTGGGTCTCATCTTTGGCTAGCAGGGTTTCCCGAAAGGCTCTTCTATAGGAGTTCTTTGATAGGCCAAACCTGTCTTTGATGGCCGCTTTAACAGCTGTGTAGTCCGTGGCCTGCGAAGAGAGTAAAGTTCTATATGTGGCCAAAGCTTCACCAGTTAAAGAGATGACTAAACTGACAGCCCATTGCTCCAGTGGCTAACCCACCACAGTACCTACCCTTTCAAAATTCCCCAAAAAATCATCTATGTCCTCTTGTCTGCCAGTTTCCCAAAAGCAAAGGATCCATAAGGTTGCAGTCCTACCGCATTACTGGGTGCACCTGATGAGTCCTGCACCATGGGCAGTCTGCTTCCCTTTTCTCCAGTACTCCTGCAGCAAGTCCAAGAGGGACACTGCTGTTCCTGTATGGTGGCCAAGGTGACTTGCTGTGCCCTCAGGGATTCATCCTGCCACTTCTGAAACTGGGGGGTGGGAGGGGCCATCCACTGAAAGACTTCCTTGGGATCCATCAGGAACCATCCTGCAATGAAAAAAGAAAAGAAAACAAGTGCAGTCCTCTAGGCGCCCAACTAATCCCTCACACCAAAGGCTCTCTCGCCTCTACTCAGGCAGTTTCACCTCCTCTGCCTATCCCAACTACCAGCAAAGCCTGCCCCAGATATCCTTACCGGGCATGGCAGTTGGTAATCACCTGGGCTGGGGTGTTGGAATCCATCCTGCGTCTGGATTCCAAGCTTTACGACTCCTTAACCAGATTCCTGGCCAATGTACCACTATGATGCCAAGGAGCGGGTTCCCGAGACAACTTAAACAATCATCCAACGACCCGGATTCCAAAGTCCAAATTCAGTTTAGGTATTGCAGGAAAACACCAAAGCAGATTCCTTAGGTTCACAGTAATTTCCAGCAAACAATCCGGTGGCCCACACCTCTAAAAATCCTTGGCTTCGCTTAGCACCAAGGCTGGGCACAGCCACTCTTTCTCAAAGCAAAACAGTTCAGGAGAGTAGCAAAAACAAAGTTACAATTAGTTCTTTTAAACCATCAGGGTTTAAAACCCAGTCTTTTTCAGATGAAAGCAGTGTTATTCCACTACACAGTAAGCAACAGTGTAGCAGCCCTTCCCTTCCCCCCTTCCAGGTTCACGTTAAACTGATTGAACCTGATCCAGGTCTAAAGCCTTCACTGCCTCCCAAAAGTACCTCCATGAGTTCTAAGTCCTTATTCTCTTCATACTCCAAAACTTCCATGGGTTCTTCCACCTCAGGTCCTCTGCCTCTCTTCCTTAGAAACTCTGGGAACTTTTCTGGAGTCTGACCATATGACCTTCCCTCCGTTTTTCAGTCTCTTTGGTTCCAAGGTATAGCTCCTGGTGAGCCAGGAATATTGAGCCAGCTCTGGATCCTGCAGCAGATCAGTGGACAGGCTCAACCCCTGCCTAGCAGAGGATGTGGAAGGATATGGCCTCCCCTCCGGAGGCCAGGCCGGGGCTTTATAAAACTTGCTGGCTTTGGAATTTTCTCGGAGTTGTAAGGGAGCCTGTACTATTTCAAAGATACCTCTCCCCTGACTATCAGGTTGCTAATTATCACAATGCATATTCGCGAAATAAGTGGATTCTACTACTGCTACTACTGATCATTTGTATAGCACTACAAGGCATACACAGCACTGTACAGAAACATGTAAGAGATGGTTCCTGCTCGTTGGAGCTTACAATCTAGTCAAGATAGACAACAACAGCTGGAGAGAAGGATATGTCTAAGGGAATGGTAGGAAACACAGAGTTGGAGAGCAGAAGACTATGTGGATCAGATGCAAAAAGGGCCTTGAAGAGGTGAGTTTTTAGTCTGGATCTGAAAAGGGCCTGATGTGCCAACTCAGTTTGTTTCAGGCATAAAGAGCAGCAAGGTGGAAAGATCAAAGTCTGGATTTGTCAGTAAAAGAGAAGGGCACAGATAGAAATGTTCTGCCAGAACAGTGACGTTCCCGAGGAGGGGTGTAAGAAGAGATAAGAGAGGAAGTAGGGTGAGATAAGAGAGGAAGATTCCGCAAACAAGGTCCTTCTTGATCGTTGGAGACCCCCATCAGATGGGTAAAACTTAGATATAGATTGAATACAAACATTCTAAACAAAAAATTAGGGGATGACAATTACATACATTTCTTTGCAAAGTACATGGATCTGAAACTCATGACCCTTGTTTGACTTTCTTGACCAGTCTGGGCATGGAACTGGAAGCCTATTATTGTGAGAAACACGCACAAACACACCTACACATGTCACACAATCATCCCTTCTTTCAGAAAATGGCACAGGCCTCTCCAAATATGTTTTAATCCAGATGAATATGGCTAAATGTAATTATACTGTACGAACAGATGAATGAGAATGAATTGGATAATCTCTCTTTACGTTACTCCTCCTTTTCTTTTTTCTCCTTCCTCTAGCCCTTCCCTGGCTTCTTTCATCTTCTTCAGTGTCTTTAATGTTTGATTTCTCCTGCCCACATTCCGTTCTAGCAGACTAAACCTCCCACAGTCTTCTCCCATTGAGGCAATCAATTGTAGTCTCCAGAGGATGAATCCTAAAGAGTTTGTTCTTAGTCTGCTACACTGATGACTTTTTTTGAAAGCACATTATTACCTACCTTTAATGTGCATAGTACATTAGCTCATGCATCCACTGAACAGCATGAGCTAATGTCAGAAAAAGGCTTTTGTCTGATGGTACTACTTTTTAGCACCAGTAAGCAGAAAGGCACAGTAGGAGTGATAGGTTTCCCTTACTGTGCAAGAACAATACTCTGCATTCCAACATGACAAGTACAATAGCACCACTAATAATAAATATGCACTTCAAAGACTTGTAATCAGTGGTCAAACTGCAAAGTGCGGTGCAAGGATTTTTTTTCTTGCTAAAAGTCCTTTAAGGTTGATATTGCTCTCCCGTTCTATAACAAGGCAGATATTAAGGAAAACAGTCTCACCATTTCTGGTATTACAGCTCATTACCATTGCTGCATGTTAATTTCAGATTATGCTGCTCCCCAGGAGCTATGTCAGATGATCACTATGTCAACTTGAGCTTCATTCTTCATTTTTTCACAGCTCGGTGAATATGCAGTTGGGTACTAAGCACATGAAAACGGCCAAGAAATTGAATGTAAACTTCAAAAAAGGTTAAGGGCAATCCAGTTGCACAGGGATTTTTTTTTTCAAAAACACGTTCCTCTGAAATAGAAATTATGGGCAAGTTAACAAAAAGCACACAAAAAGCAGCTTCATACATACTTTAATGCACAGGCATTTTAGCTTAAAATGTAGCACCTCATCTGCTGTTGGTGCAGTTCGATTTCACACTTTCTTCACACGTTTATGTCTAAATACTGTGATAGAGACAATCCATCTGCCACAGAGGCTTTTTAATTGAAACAGCACTTTAACATAGCCAACCCAAAACTTATTGAAAAGCTCTCCATATGTAGACAGTGATATGATATAATGCAATGGTTTTACAGTAGAAAATCCTGTCCAGCATCCTGGATAAGAGAACTGCTCTGTGAATTAAACCCCTTCCTAAATAAAATCCTAGAACAATCATTTGCATCGGGAACCTTTCCTCAAAGTCTAAAACATACCTCCATTAGACCACTATTGAAGAATAACAAAATGGATCCGCTAAAAATCGAATCATATAGACCAATATCCAGCATTCCACTGCTAGCCAAAATAATTGAAAAGGTGGTCCAACGTCAAATCCAGCAACATATAGACACTGAAGCACCGCTTGACCCGTCCCAACATGGTTTCAGGGAAGCATAAACCCTCTCCAACTGACAATGAAAACAGCCGCCAGAGTATTGGAAGGAATTTCGAGGACAGACCACATTACACCAATCCTGAAAAGACTTCACTGGTTACCGACCCATGCCAGAATCCAACATAAGATCATAATCACAACTTTTAAAGCCTTGAACAATCAATCTCCTGCAGCCATCACCGAACTATTACGCACCTCACCCCCTAATAGAATCAGAAGATCCGCAGCAATAAACAGCCTAATTGTCCCAAAAGAAATAGTGAGATGCACAAAGGCAACATCTAAAAGAGCTTTCAGCATTTATGCCCTAAAAGCCTGGAACGCCCTCCCACCAGACCTGAGAGCTACTACCAACTTAACCCAATTCAGGAAAAAGCTCAAGCACCACCTATTCACAAGTTACTTTCCGATTTAGACTCCATAGGGATTTACACACTCCAAGCATATAACCAGATATTTTTAACTATGTAAATAACTGTAAATAGTTACCCCTGTTCTTCCAAGTTTCAACTCCTGTTAAAATGTAAAATACACTACAGTTACCCAGTATGTATAAGTATGTTCAATGTAAACCGTGCTGATGATAATAGTGCGGTATAAAAGAAATGTTAAATAAATAAATAAATAAAATAAAATATCTTCATAGCAGAAAGATATTTTCTTTATAAGTTTGGGGATCAATATGTACCAAGAAGTTTTGTTCGGGGGCAATTTCTCCAAATGGATTAGTTTTGTACATACCATGGCAGTGCCTCAGTCCTAAGCCAGGGTATGCGGAGTAGGATCTCAGTTTCTCAAATGTACTGCTTGATGTAGTACTTGCATTGTGCCCAAGAGTTGCCTTCTTCTGGAGTTTATAAGCTGTAACACGTCTAGGCAATTTGGAAATTCCTTTTAATCAAGCACATGTCACCCAACACAATGGGAAAATACCTCTGTCTTTCTGCCATATTTTCTTTGTGAGAGAACTTTCATACTTTAGCACACTTCCTCTGATAGACTCAGTAGGAGGTTAACAGACAGTAGAGGGGAAAGAAGCTTCTGATTCATATTTTGAAATAAAATGTTGGACTCCACTCACAGTCTTTGCCTTGGCTTTAAAGACAGACGTTAATATGATATAGATATTGCACCAAATGCAAAGACCAAGCATAATGCTGAGGTTATTAATCATATCTTTAATAAACTGGAAGACTTTGTTTGCAGTCCCCATAGAAAAGGAATACTGCATTGGAGGGGGCGGAAGCAGGAAGAGCTCACAGTGATGGAGGTTTTTGGTAAGTGCTGTTTAATGACCTTGTCACTGCTGCAGGTCCCAGCAGCAGTGACACAATGGAGCAGAGTGGAAAAATGGGCCCCAGGGTTCCTCATATCCTTGCACTGGTCCTGAATGGAAGGTGTTATATTGGGGCCACTGAGCCTATTTTTATCTGTATGGGGGATCGGAACTGTTAAGTGCCATCAAGCTCCTCTTGTTGCTTTTCTTGGGATGGGAGGTGTTATGTGGGGGTTGCTAAGTCCTTCTTGTGTACCTCAGGGCTCTGCCTTGGGACCTCTTCTTTACTCTCTCTATACTCAGTCCCTTGGTGCATTTTTCAGTACCATCTTTATGCTATGTCTGATCTACTTTTCTGAGCCTGAAATTTCTCCATGAATTCAGTCCCATATCTCTACCTGCTTATCTGACACTGCTGCCTGGATGTCTCACCACTGTCTGAAACTGATCATGAAGAAAAGTCAGCTTTTTATGAGTATTATGCTTTATCTTTTTTTTTTCCTTTGCTGTCATACAGGCATACCTGAGAAGTGCTTTTTGAGCTTTCAACTACTGGTAGGACTGCAATAGTTTGTTTCCCCTTTTTTCACCCTCCTCCTCCTTCTCTTTGTATAAGGTTCAGCTCAGTTAGTAGGTATGGTCTATTTGTTTTGTCTAATATGTATTAGCTATTAATATTCTTTTCTTGTGTTTTTTTATGTTTATGTAAAAGATCACATAACAAGTTAGCTGCAGAATTATATGGTATTGTGTGTAGCAACTGTACTGCCTCCTATGCACTTTTTAGGTCACATATGTATGTTTTATTATAGGCTCTTGTTACAATGCCCTGACTGCTATTGGAATATATATATGCAATTGCATCTTAATTGGTATTGTATGGTGTTTCTGGTTTTGTTTGTTTTTTTACTGTACATTTTAGAGAATATTATTGTATTTTTAATGTATTTTTAATATTCATGTGTTTTGTTTTTTGACCTCTGATGTAGGCTGACTGCTGAAACTTGGCCAAGTCGGGTCTCTACCTTTGAAGGTTTTACGAAATAGAGGTGTGGCCGTGTCCTCCCTGCGCTGTTCTAGTGACTTCTGAAACTGAACATGGCCAAAATTGAGCTCCTTATATTTCCCCCTAAACCTACAATGCCCCCTTCCTCCCTTCTCTATTTTTGTGGATAACACTACACTCCTCCCTGTTTCCTCAGCTCGCAACCTTGGTGTCATCTTTGACTCTACTCTCTCTTTCTCTGCACACATTGCTAAAATCTGTCACATCTTTCTCTGCAACGCTGGCAAAATTTGTCCCTTCCTTTCTACACACACTATTAAGACCCTCATCCACTCACTAGTCACCTCCTGTCTTGACTATTGTATTCTGCTCCTCATTGGTCTCTCTCTGAATCATCTTTCTCCCCTTCAATTTGTTCAAAACTCAGCTGCATGGCATCTTGCGTAAGTGTCTCTATGTTGATGTAAGCTCTCTTCTCAAGTCACTTCACTGGCTCCCTATCCATTTTCCCATCCAGTTCAAACTTCTATCTATCTATCTATTTAACATTTATAAAGCGCTTCAAATGTACAAAGCGCTGTACATACATGAAGAAAAGACTGTCCCTGCTCATCAGAGCTCACAATCTAGTCAAGAAGATCACAAAATACAAATACAATCAAGTAAGACAAAGTATATAATAAACAAGAAGAGAAAAAACAAGAATCAAGAACAGAAAGCAACAGAGAAGATATGGATTTTCAGTCTGGACTTGAAGAGGTCCAGAGAGGACGCATTGCGCACAGACAGAGGTAGTTTGTTCCAGGCAAAGGGTGAAGCCAGGTGAAAGGAGCGAAGTCTAGAATTAGCAGTACGAGTGGAGGGCATAGATAGAAAAAGGCTGTTCGAAGAGCGAAGAACACGAGAGGGGATGTAAGGAGAGATAAGAGATGATAGGTAGTGGGGGGGGGGGGGGGGCTGAAGAGTGAATGCATTTATAGGTCAAGAGAAGGAGTTTGAATTGGATCTGGAAGCAGATGGGAAGCCAATGAAGGGACTTGAGAAGAGGAGTGACATGGGAAAAGTGATGCTGACGGAAAATTAGTCAAGCAGCAGAATGTTGAATAGATTGAAGGGGAAAGAGATGGTTTGTGGGAAGGCCAGCAAGAAGAATATTGCAGTAATCAAGACGGGAGGTGATCAAGGAGTGGACAAAATGAAATGAACTTCTCCTACTTACCTACAAGTGCATTCATTCTGTGGCTTCTCACTACCTTTCCTCTCTTATCTCACTCTACACTCCTCTTTGTGAACCTCTCTCCTCTGGCGGATCCCTTTTATCTGTGCCCTTTTCTGCCACTACCAACTCCATTCTTTCCACCTTGCTGCTCTATATGCCTGGATCAAACTACCTGAGTCTACGCATTGGGCTCCTTCTCTGGCCCTATTCTTTTTTTTTTCATAGTTAATTTTTCTCAAAATTCAAATTCAAATTAAACACAAACAACTTGAGATCCAAGAGAAAATATAACATAAACAAAATAGAAAACTGCCTAGTTGGTTACAAAATAATTAAGCCAGATTACAAACAAATTAAATACAGAATCTAAACTTCCGAGTTAGATAGAATACCTTCTTTTACATCCAGAGCTAAACCTTGTAAATGTGAGGACAAAATAATCAGACAAAAAAATCAGACAACTGTTCTGGCTCAGTAAAAACATACACTTTCCCCTGGTACAGTATCCTTCAACAGTTTCTAGCCCTAGAACCTGGGACCTTAACACAAGAAACCTCTTCCTACGGTTTTGCATTTCCCAAGCTAAATCAGGATAAATTCTCACTGTCTGACCAAGAAATTTGCAATCACACTTAGAAAAGAAAAGTTTGAACAACCCATTGTGATCCAAATCGATAAGAAAAGTAATCATTAATGTAGCAAAAACAAGGTTCTCACGTAAAAGGGCTGGGGAAGCCTCCAATAAAGATTTTGACCCCTTCTCACCATTTTGTGGCTTAACAACTGGTGATTTAAGAGCCTTCTCCGGGGAATCCTTTCTGGTAAATAATTGTAAAACATGTCCTTAGGGGTAACAGTAGCTGGTCTTACTGTTTTCTGCCTGGCCATATTTTTGATATTTCCAAGCGATGAGAGAGAGCCAATTCTACCTTAGCAACTTGGTGACAAGTCTCTTGAAGAGAAGAAACAGCAGATTGAAATTCCAAAACCTTACCTTCTACCCGCTCCACAGATTTCTCACAATTATCAATTCTTTTCACAAATTAATAACAACATCATGCTGTAATTCTATTTTAGCCAACACTAGAGACTCAAACCGAGCAAAAGCCTGTAAAATCACTTGAACAGAATCATTCTGTGAAATTAAAGAGAAAAGTTGCTGTATTGGAACTTACAAAGTAATCAAGCTATTCTGTGGATCAGCATGAACTGGTGGAGCTGGGGGAGCAGCAGAAATGTCCAGATTCAAACCAGTACCTTGAATATACTGTTGCTTCCCTGTAGAGCAGGCAACTGGAGTCTCAAGAAATGCTGACTCCAAATGATCCTGAGGAGAAATGGCAACTGACAAATTGTTGCCCAGCATAGCAACGGAAGGAGGCATAGAAACATTACATCCTGAAGTTGACAACAGAGGCTTGCTAGGTCCAACTGACTGAGCCACTGGAGTCAAAGAAAATCTCTCAAAGGAAAGCCGGAGACACTGGAGGGCAAATCTGCTTTTCTTTACACTCTTGATTCAAGAGGGAGAGTTCTTGATCTGACACAGAAAACCCAGCCGGTCCTGTGAGTGAAGAATGAGGGCTCAGCTCAATCTCCAGATCATTTCTCCCAATCTGGGGAAGCTTAGATGTCTGACAGACTTCCAGGCTAGGGACCAGAGTCCTTCTGGGTGAAAGGTCTGCCGCAGCCCTGACCCCCCACTGAAGTTCTGGTGCTATCCTCAGTTGAACCCCACTTCATGAGGAAGGGGAGTATAGATGGCTGGAGGATCTTCGTGGTAAGAGAAGATGTTTTTTCCTTCCTTTTAGCCATATAGTAGCACTCGGGTAATCCGCAAAGGAAGGACCAAAATGAAACATGCAACAACTGAGAGTTTGGAGACCAAAACTTTGTGACCTTTCTCTTTTTTGTCCTATTCAAATCCAGGCTAAAGCCTCACCTTTTTGAGGCTGCTTTTGGATCCTGATGCTCCTCATTCTCTTGTTCACTACTTATGTGTATCTTGTCATACTCCAGTCCCCAGTTTTGAGATACTTTTTCATCTTGATTAGTTTATAAGCTCTGATGAACAGGAACTGAGTCTTACATCTATATGTACAGCACTGTGTACACCATGTAGCGCTATACAAATGATTAGTTGTATTTTTTCTTGAAGTTGGAAGATGTTGTTTTGAGCCACTCTTGTTGTTTCTGTTGGAGATGGAGGTGTTGTGTTGGAGGTCACTGAGCCTCTTTTGGTGTTTTTGGAGGAGTGGAAGGTGTAGTTATGGATTGCTAAATCTCTCTTGTTGTACTTGTTGGCATGGAAGCAGTTATGTTGGAACTGGCAAGTCCCTCCCATTGCTTTTATTGGGGTGGAAGGCATTGTGTTAGAGCAGGGGTGGTCAACTCCGGTCCTAGTGCACCACGATCCAGACCGGTTTTCAGGATGCCCCTAATGAATATTCATGAGGTGTATTTGCATGCACTGCCTCCTATTGCATGCAAAAATATCTCATGAATATTTATTAGGTACATCTTGAAATCCAGGCTTGATCGTGGTACACTAGGACCAGAGTTGGCCACCCCTGTATTAGAGCCACTAAGCGCCTCTTGTTTCTGTTGGAGTGAAATATGTTTTGTTAGTGCTGTTGAGTCCCTCTTGTTGTGTTTATTGGAGTGGGAGGTATTATATGTGGGTCACCGAGTCCCTATTTTTATTAGTGAGGGGGGTTGAGTTGTACTTGTGTTGCCAAGACTCTCTTGTTGTTTGACACAATTACTGATTCCCCTAGTATTGTCACCTCATACCACTGTTAGTCAATAGTATAATTTGCAATTGTTTATATTTGTCTATTATGGCAAGGTCAGGTAAATAGAGCACACTACATGTCCCAGAATCCCTTGGGATAGGCTAGGAAGACCCCTGCCTCAGATAAAGCCCTAATCATTTCCCCTGGGCTAGCAGGGAAAGAAATCCAGGATGGGCAGAGAGCAGTTGACTGAGTGGAGAACAGCTAGACTTGGAATATTCTGCAAGGTAATGAGCTTACAGACTGCTCCTTTATGGGTATTTGAAAACTGTTTGGGGATAAAATACAGAGACTGTTTTGAGGAAGTAAGCCAGGGATCATTGTTGAACTTACCTTGTTGATTGCTGCCCTGCTATGTGCGGGATGGACCCCAGAGGAGAGGGGGAGGGGAGCTGTTTCACCCAATGGAGGAGCAGTATGAATAGAGAGGCAGTAAAAGTAACCAATGTAGTCTGTGGAATCTGCCTGGAAGCTTTGGCGTGGACTAAAGGCAGCTAAATTTATTTATTTTATTTATTTAAAGTCTCTTATATACCGCACTATTCGGCATCAGCGCAGTTTACATGGAACAGAAATGCTCAGTACAGTTAACACGTATGAGTTTACAGATAACAGGGCAAATAACTTGGATAACAGGGGTAACTATTTACAAACTTACTACTAAATGGTTACCATCCTGGAAAAGGGAAATATGTGCATGGAACTGTATCTCCTTTTCTTGTGGGAAATGAGACTGCTGCTAGTATTTGGCATAAAAAGACAAGTTGTACGGTTGGTTTTAAAGGACTGCCTTGAGGACTACAGTACATGAGAGTGAATGAATGAATTGTGCCAGTTGAAACTGTTATCAGGAGGTTATCCAGAGTGTGAGACACGTCATGTCCAGTGTAATTGCTGTCCCAGTCCCTCCGGCCTGGGGACAGCAATCTCAGGCCGGAGGGACTGGGATTTCTAGTCCTATAGGCACTCCGTGTGGTCTTGGGCAAGCCACTTAACCCTCCATTGCCCATGTTCCCTGTAAGTATTAACATATGTGTGTCATATCCCCTCGTGTTAAATGTATCCCCCAATTGACCGCTTTGACCCGGTGAAAAGCGGAATATAAATACAGCTAAATAAATAAATAAATGCAGTATTCAGGACATATAGCAAAATTGGCAAACTGGTGATTAAAGGTCAGATTCTAGGACATGAGTTGCAGAGCTGTACACCCTGGTGGGACATGAAGCCCTGCAAGCAGTCTGAGCCCGATTCTCCCTCTGGCTCTCTCCATACATCCTGAGTTCCGGACGTGGGGGATGGGAGCGAGCAGGATCGGGGCAGCGTGGGGGCGGTCGAGCCCAGCAGGACATATAGGTACAAATCAGGTCACGGCCCTGTATGTCCTGCTGGGCCCATGGGGACGTGCTGCATATTCCACCTCAAAGATGGAAAAAGCAGCAGAAAAATGTCAATCAGGCCCAGGGATCCCCCCTGGGACTGGGGTTGAGTGCAGGGGGGTCCCCAGCACCTGGGTCAGGCAGCAGAGAAAAGGGGGGCCAAAGTCACGAGTCAGGGGCATCTGCAGGGAGGATGTCCCTGCAGGCAGCAGGGGCATGCCTGGCTGTCCTCAGCCTGATTCTGGTTACTGCGGGAACATTTTGTTCATGCGGTCCAGAATCGGGTCCAAATGGGCCCGTTTTGCTTGGGGCCATCTGGACGGCCCGGACGTGCCCCTACCTGAATCAGGCTCTAAGTGTTGTGTTGGAACTAATTGTTGAACTAAACTGCTAGGGAGCTTTTAAGACCTGGATGGCTGGTGGGGACTGTGGCCAGCCAGCCAGCATTGTTCGGAGTCTGTCAGACGGCTGCCTAGGGTGAGAACTTACACAATCTTGACGATGCATATATTCATATGATTCTTGCAAGGTATTGTGGGTATTGTAGTTCATTCACTCCCAAACACAGCTGATGACAATAATTTGAGTTGTGAAACCAAGTGGTAAGATCAATAAAATACTTCTTTTATTGATGGGGTTTAATTCACCCAGCACATGTATGCTTGATAGCACTATAAATGAGGTTACTTGCTTGCAGTGTTTAAAATGGATAACAAAAAGTCACAAAGTAAACCAGAAAACAAACTTCAGCTTGTCAGGCAATTAGCTAATGTTTTCTTAGCAAATAATTACCAAATACAAAGGCACAAAGTAAAGAATAAACTTTGCTGGTTAGGTTAACTTCTGCTTATTTTCCACGCCGATCTCAGCAGTGATTCTCCCTTGCTCACACACACAATCAGGTGCAGCCCTAATTACTATCAATGGACCAGCTGAAAGCCTTTAGCTGGCTGGCTGCTACTGTGTGAGCCCAAATCCTGCTTTAAGAGCTGTTTGCAGTGGAAATAAAGAACAAAGTTAGGTTTCTTTGTGATGGCTGATGTGTTTGCTCACAGAAAGCTAGCATTTAGATAGAGAATAGTCCATATAAATAGTTTCATCTGCTGTATCTCCCCCTTCATCAACAATCATAGGGTCAATATCATACATTGGCACAGATGAGTCTTTCATTAAGGCACTATCATGAGAATGCTTATTCCCTTGCTGCCATTCTCTATTATAGATAGGGTCTGGATCAGTGTTCATACCTGAGCCTCTCCTGCTATCATTATTCCTCTCTGTATAGCCTGGCCAATATGTAATCCAATTCTGATGTCCAGCCTTCCAATCTTGATCCCTGGACGCTGGATCTTCTCTCACATACCTTCTGGCCTTGGTCTGAAAGTCCCTTCCACATGCAGTCTTCTCTCTTCCAGGTAGCCACTGGTGATTCCTATCTCTGCCACTCCATTCCTCTGGCTGAATCCAGTCCAATGGACTCTGCTGGCTTTTGGAATACCTCCCAGTATGAGTACTGCCTTGGAATCTCCCAGACCTTCCAATGGCCTTTCTTCTCTTCCTTCCAGAGAGTTTCCTTCTCTCTCTATCTGCTTGGCTTGGCTTCTGTTTCTCCAGGTGATACTGGTGCTTGTAGCCGTTGCTGTCTCTGTATCTCTTCCTCCCTCTGTAGCTGAAACTGTTTCCTGAAAAATAATCTCTATTCTTATCCTGTTCCAATGTGTGCTGCTCCCTAACACAGCGCAGCTGTGTTGAATCAGGCCCTGCCCTTTGAGATGAGTGCTTAGGGATTACCTCATAGCTCTCTTGATTGCACACACATTCTCTCACTTCAGCCCCTCTCATGGCTGCTGGAAACCTGGTACATTCTGGGACTGGTAGTCTTTTATGTGAAAACTCTGTTTTCTTGCTTCTACCAGAACTGACAGGTTGCTTGTTCAGAGTCACATCATCTTTTCTATAGCTCCTACCTGAGCTATGGTAAGCTTCCTTATCACAAGTCACGTTTCTAGTGTATCTGCACCGGAGAGCCACAATGGCCAGAACTTTAAAATGCTGATCGCCAAAGCTGAATACTGACCTATAAATTTTTTAAGGTGCTCTATTTCCTTTTTAAATATTAGTGTCAGCTACCAGGTTCCACTCTCGTTATGGTGGAACTCATCCAAATAGATCTGGTTCCCCATCTCTCAAAATGTTCCTTAGTTCCAGACAAATCTAAAACCTTTTTCCTTGCCCTATTGTGTCATGCATGCATTGAAATTCTGGAATTCTGTCTTCCTTTCCTGTCCTATGCATGGAATAAAGTGTATTTCTGAGATGGCAGACTTAACTCCTCCTGGAGACATCATCAATGTGAGAGGATAATATATTACCTGGGGCCAATTTCTAGCTATAACATCACTTTATGTCATGCATTGTTTATGCTTTCCTATGATATGAGGCAATTGGTATTGTGGAAGTTGGCCTAAATGCCCAACTAGACTCGGAGTAAAATTGGCGCATGGGCTTACTCCTGCACCATTTTCTTTAGTTGATCACCACCATGCAGCTGTTACTATGTTTGAGGAGCTATTGGTAAACATCAGGTGCCTTCAGAATGAACACATGGTAGTTCATGATATTTTATTGGAATGGTCCCCTGGTATCTTTGGATAACTGAAACTTGGCTGTCTACAGCTGATGCTGTGATTATGAACTAAATTTGTCTGCCTTTGTACATGTTGTTTCATCTTCCACAGGCACTTGGGAGTGAGGAAGAGTACTGATTATTGAAGGTGGGAGAAAGGTTAGGTTAAATCTTTCATTTCATTTACAGCTTTGTTATCTACCTTTTCATTAAATGAAACATGCGGCTTTCTAAACCCTTACTCATGTTGAGATGCTCACTGTAAAATCAAAATCTATCTGATATTGTCTTTTGTTGTTGTTGTTAAGTGCCGTCGAGTCGAAGTCGACTCATGGCGACCCTCTGGATAGCTATCCTAAATTGTGTTCAGTCTTCAGTCAGGCGGCTCATTGTAGACAGACTGGTACCCGTAGCTGCTGTTATTGTATCGATCCATCTCATTGCTGGCCTTCCTCTTTTGCGTTGACCTTCTATCTTGCCAAGCATGATGTCTTTCTCTAATGATCTCTCTCTCCGCATGATGTGTCCAAAGTATGAAAGTCAAAGTTTTGTCATCTGAGCTTCTAAAGAAAGCTTAGGTTTGATCTCCTCTAGTACCGACTGGTTTGTTCTTCGGGCAGTCCATGGTATACACAGTATTCGCCTCCAGTACCATAATTCAAAGGCATCAATTTTCTTCCTGTCTATCTTTTTCACTGTCCAGCTTTCACATCCATCTGATGTTATCGAAAATACCATGGCTTGAACAAGTCAAATCTTTGTATGGAGAGAGACATCTCTGCTCTTGAGAATCTTATCTAGATCTTTCATAGCCATTCTTCCAAGAGCAATGTGTCATCTGATTTCTTGACTGCTTGTTGCTTCTTTATTGATAGTTGATCCAAGTAGGTTAAAGTTGTTCACGATTTCAATTTCTTCTCCTTCAACGATGAACCTGTTGATTATGCCAGTTGTCATGATCTTTGTCTTCTTTACATTAAGGTGCAGGCCCATTTTGAGACTATGTTCTTTGATTGTGAGAAGCAAATGTTTCAGATCATCTTCACTTTCAGCCAGTAATGTGGAATCATCAGCATAGAGAAGGTTGTTGATGAGTCTTCCACCAATCTTCACACCTCTGTTGTCTTCATACAATCCTGCTTCTCTGATGATTTGTTCTGCATATAAATTAAACAGGTAGGGGGAAAGTATGCAGCCTTGTCTTACACCTTTGCTTATTTTAAACCATTCTGTTTCTCTTTGTTCCGTTCAAACTGTTGCTTCTGATCAGGTGTTCTGGTATACCCATGCTTCTTAATGTGGCCCAGAGTTTCTCATGGTTTACACAGTCAAAAGCTTTGCTATAGTCGATAAAGCACATATAGATATCCTTTTGGTATTCTTTAGGCTTTTCAAGGATCCATCTCACATCCGCAGTGATGTATCTCGTTCCTCGCCCTTTCCTGAACCCTGCTTGCACTTCAGGTAGTTCTTGTTCCAGGTATGGTTGTAGTCTCTTTTGAATAATTGTCTACTCCACCAAATATATTTTATGTTACTTTGTTGGCATGCTGGTTAATTATGATCTGGACCTTTCACACGATCATTATAGAATATTCCAATGCTCATAATGATCTTGCTATGCCCTTTTCTATTGTTTATACAGCATGGGTGCTATCAGTTTCACAAAAATAGTGGTAGGCCTGCTCTCAGTAAGGGACATACACTGTATCTACTCTTTGTTCCTTCAAGCCCTCTAGTGCAGTTAACCTCCTCTGTCTGGTTTATTCCCTGTTCTGACCATTTGGCAACAAGGGATTTTATGGATCACACTACTGTTGCACTATAACATGATTGCACCACAGTCTTAGTCAAAACATAATTGTGGAGCCTGGTTAAAGGATGACAATGCATTAAATTTGTATTTCAACTTGCCTTTTTGACTGATCACAGTTATGACTTGGATAGAAATTATTGTAGATAATTGGAATATAAATGTTGGGGAGATAGAAGGTGCTCCTATAGTAATCCAACATATTGTTTTCCACGGGCTTAGTTGTATCTCTTAGTATAAAAAAGGAATTGGCTGCATAGGAGTGAGCATAAGAGAAGGAAATCTCAGTCTCCTTCTTGATAAGGATTCTTATACGCATCTCATGGATGCCTAATACTATTCATGCAAGAAAAGAGGAAATACTTTATTTATTTAACAGGTTTTTAACTAGGCAATTTAATTCTGCAATGAATAGGTCTCATGAGCTCCTTCATTGCTCAACAGTTATTAAAAGATTTAGTCCTGCATGATGACGGGCCTTCAATCCACCCTGCTTAATATGATCTCAAGGTACACAAAATGATTTCCTCTTTTTCTTCTGCCAATGTTGAAGTCATACATAATAATCAGGGCAGCTCAATGCAGTTCTGGAAAGAGTTCTTGCTGATATCTCTCTCTGGCACTAATCAAGTTCTGAAAGGATGAATGGATTCATCTCCTTTCTAGATTCATGTTCAGCTTTTGTTCTTAAGGACCTTAAGAGCTTTGTATAGTAGCTAAATCATTGCTCAACATCATCCAAGCATCCCCAAGTTAAGGGAAGATGTCAGTTTATACATTTACAACTACAGATTTCTTCCATCAATACACGCTGAAAAGTTTGATAGTTTTTGAGATAGTATATCCTCCTACATCAAGACTCTGTTTTTACCCCCTTTAAAAAATGTAAAGGGAAATATACCTTGGCTCAAACAGCCTAAAGGTTTATAGGTTATCAAGGGTAGACAACGGATGTCTAATTTAGAATGTTCAAAATTTGCTATGTATTTTATCAAAGACTCACTGAATATATCACCAATTATAAAATATGTGTAGGATCATGGAAAAAATGCATACATTTAGTGCAAGAAGAAGCCATTTAAAAAAAAGAAAATGTTCAAAAAAGAGGAGCTTCACTCAGAGCCATGCCACTTACACATGTAAGCCGCATTATCAACATGTACAACTGGATTTAGTTCATGCCTTGCTGAGAATTTCAAGGCCAGTTACATTCTGGTACAGAAGTTATTTTCTTTTCTCCAGAAGGCTTACAATCTAAAGGGCATGTTTACTAAGTTGGGCTAATGGTTAGCACACACTAATCAAAGGGGAACTAGTAACAAATAGGGAGGTGACAAAGAGTGCAGGTAAATGGAGCTCACTCTGAGGAGAAGGATGTTACCAGTGGTGTGCCCCAGGGATCTGTCCTTGGTCCAATTCTTTTTAACATCTTTGTTAGTGATATAGCGGAAGGGCTGTCAGGTAAGGTTTGCCTCTTTGTGGATTATACCAAAATCTGCAATAGAGTAGACACTCAGGAAGGTGTAGATAACATGAGGAGGGATCTAGCTAAGCTTGAAGAATGGTCTAGAATTTGGTAGCTGGGATTTAATGTTAATAAATGTAAGGTCATGCATTTGGGCTGCAGCAATCCAAGGGAGCAATATAGTATAGGGGGTGAAGTACTTTTTCCACTAAAGAAGAGTGGGACCTAGGCGTGGTTGTGTCTGATGATCTTAAAGTAGCTAAACAGGTAGAAAAGGCAACGGCAAAAGTTAGAAGGATGCTTGGATGTATAGGGAGAGGAATGGCTAGCAGAGAAAAGGAGGTGACAGTGCCTCTGTATAAGTCTTTGCTGCGACCTCATTTGGAGTATAGTGTGCAATTCTGGAGACCGCACCTTCAAAAGGATGTGAACAGGATGGGGTTGGTGCAGAGGGTGGCTACTGACATGGTTAGTGGTCTTCATTATAAAGCATATGAGGACAGACTTAAGGATCTTAATATGTACACCTTAAAGGAAAGGCGGGATAGAGGTGATATGATTGAGATGTTTAAATACCTCAGTGGCATAAATGTTCAGGGGGAGAGCCTCTTTTGATTGAAAGCAAGTTCTGCTATGAGGGGACATGGGATGAGGGTGAAGGGAGATAGATTCAGGAGTGATATGGGGAAATTTTTCTTTACAGAAAGAGTGGTGGATCCGTGGTATAGTCTCCCAGTGGAAGTGGTAGAGATGAGGACAGTAACTGAATTCAAAAAAGCATGGGACAAACACAGAGGATCTCTAAAGGAAAAAAGGGGACTGTTGTAGTTGTTGATATGGAAGGGCAGACTAGATAGGCCATGTGGTCTTTTTCTGTTGTCATGTTTCTATGTTTCTAAATAGCACATGCTAACCATTAGGTCATCTTAACCAACATGTCGCTTAGTTTGTACCTGAGGCAATGGAGGGTTAAATGACTTACCCAGGATTCCAAACAGCAGCAGTGGGATTTGAAACTGTTTTTGCTTGTTCTTCACCCAGTGTTCTAGCCATTAGGCTCTAATTTGCTAATTTTACAAAACCGCACAGCCAAGGGAAACCATTTAAGAAACTTGCAAAATTCAAACTTTTGGCATTTTGATATGGTTTTTAAACCCAGAGAAGTATGCACAATTCACCTGCAAGTTCTCTTTCTAAAGCTTAATTCTGATCAAGATAGTAACATGGGGCCCAATATTCATTTGGGCAAGTTATGCGTTGCTACGACGCATACTCATATCCGCCGACCCTTATCACTGGATATTCAATGCTGGGGTCATATGCAGCCCCGGCATTGAATATCAAGATTTGCCACACATGCCCGGAAGATGCCGTAGCTAACCAGGCAGCAGCGATATTGCATGCTGCCCGGTTAGCATGGGCAATCAAACATCAGGTATGTATCAGCAAACACAAGCAGTACCGCAAGGCTCTTCCCTATCCACCTTGCTATTTAACATATATTTACAACCTATATGTACAAGCATACAATCCTTTGGCATTCTTTATCACATCTATGCAGATGATGTGCTTGTCTATGCTCCTTTTTCAACAGAAAACCCAAACTTCACTGGAATCATTGACTGTTTCAATGCTGTCTCCGACTGGCTAGCTGTGCACAACTTGAAAGTGAATTATAAAATGACTGAAGTGCTTTTTGTCACAAAGTCCCAAATTTCATACCCCCAACATCCCTGCAGGTTAAGAATGCTGATCTGAAGTCTAATCATGAGGTTAGATATCTGGGTGTCACTCTGGACCAGTCCCTAAATATGGAGCCCCATATTAGCAATATCACGAAGACTGTCTATCATAAAATACGTACCCTCCATCATCTCTGACCCTTACTGAAGCCTACTGACTTCCGCACTGTCTTCCAAGCTCTTATCACTCTGCTCTTCGACTACGCAAATATCATCCTGCATGGGCTTCCTGGATATTCTCTTCATCCTTTGCAATTAGTATTGAATACTGCTACACGGACCATTTACGGAGCTTCCAGACACGAACATGTAACTACTCTCCTAATCCATCTAAACTGGCTCCCAGTAAGCAGTTGACTTAAGTACAAAACTCTCCTGATAACATTTAAAATTCTCCATCACCTATCCGCATCCTCACCGGAAGACCTCCTACACTAGACTCCTGACAACAGGGCAAGAAGAACAAATATGGTAAACACTCTCACCATCCCATCCATAGCTAGAAAAAGCTCCCAATTCGCAATGAACAGAGCTTTCTCCCTCTTCGCCCCTCTACTCTGGAACTCCCTACCTGCTCATATTCGTCTCATTTCAGATTTGGCCACCTTTCGCAAAGCAATCAAAACACACCTATTCCACCTTGCATTCGACCATTTAACTTAAAGCCTTATCTATCAATATCATACTCAAGATTCTGTCAGTCTGTAAACAGTTCCCCATTCTTACATGCTACTGTGTATCATCTATTAATGTAAATATGTTAATTGTTTTATATCTTGTTCACATGTTCAGTGTGGGTGTAAACTGTTCCATGTAATTTGTTCAATGTAAACTGTTTCATGTAATATATTGTTATTTTGTAAACTGTGCTGATCATGAATAGTGCAGTATAAAACCAAATACATAAATAAATAAATAAATAAATAAATACTCCAAATAAGGCCTCACTAGTGACCTATACAGGGGCATTAATACCACCTTCTTCCTGCTGGTTATTCCTGTCTGGCTTTGGCCACCATCTTGTCACACTGCTTTGCCACCTTGAGATCCTCAGACACTATTACTTTGACGTCCTTATCTTGGTCCGTACAAACCAGCCTCTGGTCCCCTATTGGAATGCAGAAACCCAAAGGAACTATATGCAAGTACATCACTCTACTTCTTTGCATTAAATCTCAATTGCCAAGCATTTGGCTATTTTTCTAATTTTTCTAGATCTTTTCTCATGTCGTCTATGCCTTCCAAAGAGTTTACTCTGTTTGAAAATCTTAGTATCATCTGCAAAAAGGCAAACATTTTCCTTTTAAGCCTTCGGCAATATCACCCACAAAGACATTGAACATTAGCAGTCTCAGGACAGTTCCCTAAGGCACTCCACTACTAACCGTCCTTTCTTCAGAGTGAGTTCTATTCACCACTACTTTCTGTAGTCTGTTTTCAACAAGATCTTGATCCATTTTACCATCTTGGGATCCATCCTCAGGCTGCTCAGTTTATTCACAAGCCTCCTATGAGGAACATTATCAGAGGTTTTGCTAAAATATAAGTAAACCACATCTATCGTATGTTCTCTGGTGATCCTGTCAAAGAAATCAATCAGATTGTGCCAGACCAATCTTCCCTTGATAAAGCCTCAGATCTCACAATCTATTGGTTTACAGAAAAAACACTATCCTTTCTTTTAGCAGCATCTCCATTACTTTTCCTATTATCGAAGTAAGGCTTACTGGCCTGTAGTTTACCACCTCTTCACTGTTGCCACATGTGTGAAGAGGAACCATGCCAACCCTTCTCCAATCCTGTGGTACCTCCAGGGATCTATTAAACACATCTTTTAAAGGTCCTGCCAAAGCCTCACCGAGCTCCTTCAGTATCCTGGGCTGTATCTGATTCCACGTTCTTGTCCACTTTAAGTTTTGCAAACTGTTCATAAACATCTTCTTGCGTGAATGACTCCATTCCCCTTGTTATCTTTGTCAGTCATGCATGGTTCTTCTTTAGGATTTTCTTTTGTGAATGCAAAACCTTTCCCTTATTACTGTCCAAAAATCAATCCTCAGCAACTTTGAGTCTTGCAATTCCATCTCCGATCTTCCTCCTTTTCCCAATATACCTGAAAAAGGTCTTGTCAGCTCATTTTACATTTGTAGCCATTTTTCCTTCTGTGTGTGCTTTACTATCCTGATTTCTCTCTGCCTCTTTCAGATTTATCTGGTATTCTTGTCTGTGATCCTCTGAAAATTATGACTGTTGTCATTTTTTGCTTTTATTTTTGCAGCCACTTCTTTGGAGAACCAAATTGGTTTCCTTTCCTCTTGCTTTTATATACTTCCCTTACCTATAGATCTGTTGCCATTGTTATGGCCTTTTTCAATTTAGAAAGCAGGAGGAGCGTCACTCTTGCAGAACAGACGGGGAAAACAGAGAGCAAGAGATGTAGGTTGGTACAGACTGCTTTATTGATGATAGTCCCTACGCGTTTCGGCAAACGCCTTCTTCGGGGGACATACAGTTAACATAAAATACATAAAGTAATATTGGTTTCCTTTCCTCTTGCTTTTATATACTTTCCTTACCTATAGATCTGTTGCCTTTGTTATGGCCTTTTTCAATTTAGAAAGCAGGAGGAGCGTCACTCTTGCAGAACAGACGGGGAAAACAGAGAGCAAGAGACGTAGGTTGGTACAGACTGCTTTATTGATGATAGTCCCTACGCGTTTCGGCAAACGCCTTCTTCGGGGGACATACAGCTAACATAAAATACATAAAGTAATATTAAAAATATGTAAAAAATACATTAAACTAAATACAACACTAGTAAAATAAAAAGTCCGTGGACATGTATTAAAAAAATATTAATTGTATGAAAAAATAGGCAGTTTATTATATTGTTATTTATACATTCATTTAATTATCTTTTCATATATATTTTTTAGCTATTGCATAGCAATTTGACAAACTGTCTTTAAGAGACATATTTACTTATCACAGCACTGGTGAGTGTTGACTGATTTATTTAAATCCTTTGCTCTTATCATTTCTTAATTATTTATTGGATATGCTACATCATTTTTTATTTGAGTCTGTCATCTCATTCATTACTATTATGATTATTTTTATCCATATTGTTCAGTTTGTTTATGCAGAGCTACTGTCTTTTTAGGTATTCCTTAGGTATTTTAGATGGCCAATTGGTCTTAAACAAAGCATGTACAGTTCTCAACGTTTGGTTTAATAGGTATTTGCTCTTTTGTCTCGGCCCTTCTCAGTTGATATTATTTTTTAATGTGGTTTCATTATTTTTTAATGTGGTTTTATAATTTATCTTTTATTTAATTAATTCTTTTATTGTTGGCATTTTTACCATGTTGTATTTAGTTTAATGTATTTTTTACATATTTTTAATATTACTTTATGTATTTTATCTTAGCTGTATGTCCCCCGAAGAAGGCGTTTGCCGAAACGCGTAGGGACTATCATCAATAAAGCAGTCTGTACCAACCTACATCTCTTGCTCTCTGTTTTCCCCTTTTTCAATTTAGCCCACTGCTTTTCCTTATCTCCTCCCACACTGTCAGCTCCTCCTTCGGGTATTTTCTCATTTTACCAAAGTCAGAAGTTAGCTGATACTTATATTTGACTCAAAGAAGTAAATGCTGACATTGAAATATCCACATGTATAAGTGCACTGGCATTCCAAAATATTGAATATATTTGAAGGCCCACCCATACCACTGACACAGCACAACCCATTTCTAACTATTTTTATACTTTTTATTTTGTAAACCACTTTGTATGTTCACTAAAGGCAGTAATGTAAATAAGCTAAAAACTATTTAAATCTGTGCATGAAATGGGCATATTCATATAAGTAATGCCAATTCTATGATCACTCTCATATACATAGCCCAATTTATACAAGCAAGTGGCTTTTTAGGTGTATTTCACTGGATTGAAAGCACCCATTAAGAAGGGTCAGCCCATCTGTCTATCTATCTGTCCATCCATCAATATCCAGTCGAGTTTTCATAATTCTGATGATGAATATGCATGAATTAATTTTCATGATGTACCTTCATTGTATGCAAGTTCTGTAAATCTCATGCATAGTCATTCTGGAAATCCTAAAAATCCAACTGGACTATGCCCCTTGAGGAGTAAATTTGGGGACTCCTGACCTAGAATCTTGCAAATTGGATCTTTATTTTGGTTAAATTTTCTACTATGACTACTTGTCTTTTCTATAGTGCTACTAGGCATACACATAAGAGAAAGTCCCTTCTCCTCAGAGCTTACAATCTGTTCAAGACAGACAACAGAACAAACAGGGGACTAGGGTAATTCTTAAAGGGAAATGATTAAATTGCACATGGGTATAAACAGGAAAATAAGGATCCAAAAGCAGCCTCGGAAAGATGAGTTTTTAGCCTGGATTTGAATTGGACCAGAGATGAAGCCTGACATACCAACTCAAGTAGTCTATTCCAGGCATATGGCACTGGAAGGTAGAACAAACAATATTTGAAGTATACAGTAGAAGAGAAGGGCATGGATAAAAGTGATTTGCTTGATGAGTGGAGTTGTCAAGAATGGGTGTATGGAGAGAAAAGAGGAGAAGCAATGAGGAGTGACAGAATGAATGCACTTGTAGAGGAATAGCTTGTCATACTGTGAGGGCTTGTGTGCATCAGTGATGCTGAGAGCTAAGCAATTGGTAGCTTAACTACTGGCAGGGTCTCCCAAGATGGACAGGTCTCAGCTGAGGTGCCAGACCAAGACAAACCATCCATCTGGGATTCAGGAAAGGGCGAGGAACAAGAGACATCATCGCGGATGTGAGATGGATCCTTGAAAAGAATAAGAGTACAAAAAGGATATCTATATGTGTTTTATTGACTACAGAAAAGCTTTTGACTATGTAAACCATGAGAAACTCTGGTCCACATTAAGAAACATGAGTATTTCAGAATACCAGATAGTTCCCTTGTATAACCTTTATATTGATCAAGAAGCAGCAGTTATAACAAAACAAGGAGAAATAGAATGGTTTAAAATCAACAAAGATATACGACATACCCCCTACCTGTTTAATTTATTTAGAGACTAATGATCAGAGAAGCAGTACTGTCTGAAGACAACCGAGGTATGAAGATTGGTGGAAGACTCATCAACAACCATTGCTATGCTGATGATACCATAATACTGGCTGAAAGTGACAATCTGAAATATTTGCTTCTTAAGATCAAGCAACAGTATTAAAATGGGCCTGCATCTTAACGTATAGAAGACAAAGATCCTGACAACTGGAAAAATCAATAAGTTCATCATTGATGGACAAGAAATTGAAATAGTGGACAACTTTGACCTGCTTGGATCAAAAATCAATAAAGAATCAACAAGCAGGCAAGAAATCCAACAAAGCATTGCTCTTGGCAGAATGGCTATGAAGGACCTAGACAAGATTTGTAAGAGACGAGATGTCTCTCTTCATACAAAGATTTGACTTGTTCAAGCTATGGTATTTTTAATAACGTCATATGAATGCAAAAGTTGGATGCCTTTGAATTATGGTGCTGGTTAAGAATACTGTGTATGCCATGGACTGCCTTTAGAACAAACCAGTTGGTACTAGAGGAGATCAAACCTAAGCTTTCTTTAGAAGCTCAGATGACAAGATTTCAACTTTCATACTTTGGACACATCATTTGAAGAGAGATCATTAGAGAAAGACATCATGCTTGGCAAGGTTGAAACTATACAGTATTTTTTGGTCTATTCTCGAAGTGATAACATATAGTCACTAAAAGCAAAAGCAATCACTCCATTGTAACCTCAGACAACATGATGTTAATTTTCAACCTGTGGAAATCTGTTTTTACCAGTGGAGTATGTTTCCGTGCTATTTTGGTCTCAGACTCCTTGGCACTGTAACGTCTTTTGTTGAAATGTCCAGTATAGCGCCTATTAGCATCAATGATCTATATGCACTGTTTTCACCAATATAAATAAGATACCACAAGTGAAATTCTCAGATTTTGTCACAGAACGTTTTGGAGAGGGGGTACTCCCCCAGAGTGGTTCGCCGGGCTTATTACCGAGTGTTATATAATGAACGGTCATGGTTGATGGGAGTTAGGAACAATACAATTGAAAAGCAGGAAATGGATTGTGAACACATCAATTTAATAACAAAATTTTCTCCCTTAAGTTTTAAAATACAGAAGATAATATTAAAGCACAGCAGTGTATTGAGTAATGTTCAAGGTTTGGAAGAAAGAAAAATACGATGTGTTTGGCTAAGGGATAGAAATTTGAAGGAGAAATTAAGCCCGGCTGTTTTGCCGGCCCCATTAGAAGAACGGACATGGGACCAGACTTGTGGCCACAAGAAGTGCGGCCATTGTACTATTTGTGAAATTACCATTGAGCTACAGCATTTTGCCTGCCATGGCAAAAACTATAGTCTGACTACCAGTACTTCCTGTGATTCTTCTTTTGTAGTTTATGCAGTGCGTTGTCCTTGTGATTTATTTTACATCGGAAAGACCATCAGACCTTTTAAGACACGTATGGCAGAACATAAAAGCCGATTGAAATGCAACAATATTTCGGCGCCGATGGTTCAACATTGTTTGGAGCGATCTTACACTTTTGAGGATTTACGGTGTTTTTGCATTGAAAGGGTGGTTTCAGGTCTGAATGGCAAATCGCACAAGAAAACACTTTTAATAAAAGAAAAGCGCTGGATATTCACTCTACAAACTTTGGCACCTGCAGGTTTAAATACCTATATTGAATGGAGGGCATGTCTCTGACTACATCAATGGATGAAGACATGATGAGAGGTTCGCCGCATTGGTTAGTGATGTCATTCTCTAAAGGTATATTAAGGTGGTTTTGGAGTTAACCTGCATGCGCGGCGTTTTTTTGAAGACTCTCTGTTCATTAAATTCTCTGAGGATGGCGCCGGCAGCACAAATCAGAAATTTTGTAAAGGTATGTGGATTTTAAACCAAAGTTTTATGAAATATTGAAGGCAGCGATGTGAATGAACTGGTGGTGGACACTTTTTTGTATTTATTTTTCAGCTTTTAAACCCCCTGAAGAAACTCGTTCAGAGTGAAACACAGGAAGGGGCACCAAGAGCTGGCGTTGGGGAGCAGTAAAAAGTTAAGCTAAGCAGCGTTTGAAAATTTTTTTATTATATGAGAATTTCACTTGTGGTATCTTAGTTATATTGGTGAAAACAGTGCTTATAGGTCATTGATGCTAGTAGGCACTATACTGGAGATTTCAACAAAAGACGTTACAGTGCCAAGGAGTCTGAGACCAAAATAGCATGGAAACATACACCAATGGTAAAAACAGATTTCCACAGGTTGAAAATTAACACCATGTTGTCTGAGGTTACAATGGAGTGATTGCTTTTGCTTTTAGTGGCAAGGTTGAAGGTCAATACAAAAGAGGAAGGTCAACAATGAGATAGAGTGGCATCCATAGCTGCTGTTATTATATTAATCTATCAATAATGAGCCACCTGGCTGAAGACCGAACACAGTTTAGGACAACTATCCATAGGGTCGCCATGAGTCAACACCAACTCGACTGCACGTAACTACAACAACAACAGGAAAAGTTTGAACTATATGTGGTGATGGATATGGAGCCAATAAAGTAACTTGAGAAGAGAGGCTATATGAGCCTAGTGACACTAGCAGATGATTAACTATGCAGGTAAGTTTTGAACAGATTAAAGGGGAAATAGATGATTCAATGGAGATCAGCAAAGAGCAACTTGGAGTAGTCTAAATGAGAGGTAATGAGAGAGTAAATAAGGGTCTTGTTGGTGTCTTCAAAAAGGGAAGGATACATTTTGCTGAGAAATGACAGGTTATAGCTATCTATTGGAAAGATAATCCTATGGTTGAGAGCTCAGGAAACAGGGCAACAGGGCAGATGACATTGTTATCTACAGAATTGGCAAAGGGAGGAAAGTGTGTGTGTGTGTGTGTGTGTGTGTGTGTGTGTGGGGGGGGGGTTATGGGTAAAAATAAGCTCCATCTTTAGACTGCAGTGGGACATCCAGGCAGCAATGACACACAAATAGGCTGAGAGTCAAGCCTGAGGTGTAGCAATTGAAAGCAGGATCGTGGCAGAGGAGGATCCACCAGAGATATACTGAAAGTACAATGGGCGCGATAAGAAGCAAACCAAGATAGAACAGAGCCCCATAATTCAAGTGAAATCAGGGTATCGAGGCAAAGGTAGTGATCAACAGTGTCTAAAGCAACAGGTCAAAAAGGATGAAGCTCGAGTAAAGACCCTTAGATATGTCCAGGAACAGATCAGTGGAGATTTTTGCAAGGGCCATTTCTTTTGAATATGTTATAAATATCAGTCAGATATATTTTTAGAACCTTACCAGTTAAATATTATTTATTATTTATTTATTTAGCCAGTGTTGCAAAACAGTTTACAGCTAACATGATACAAACAATGTAAATACTGTTCCCAAATCCATGCAAGAGTCAACGTGTACCTTGTCTGCTCTTAACTAGTACCAGGTTCAAAGAAAGAAAACATCTCATCCGTAATGTGTGGCTTTTTACTAAATGTCTTATTTTCTCAAATGCGATATTCCTTTTAGCCTGATGTTTGATATTTCATAGTTTATTCAGAATGAGATCTGTGTTATCTCAACATATAATTTCAATACCTTTGCTGTACAAGTAGTAATCTCTTGGTTATGTATGTATAAATTTGATAAATACAGAGTTTTAAAAAGTTTTAAACAGATGGCTACCACCAAACAGACAAGTTTTCTTTTAGACACAATTTAAACAGCTACCACAAAACAAACAAGATACAGCAATAATCTCTGTTTGATGCTGCTGTGAAAAGGAAGGTTTGGAAGGACAGTGTTGTTTTCTCTCTATTAATCTGAACAACCACAGAGTGCTTTAAAAACTTCAGGGTGGCCCGTTCCTCACCAACAGTGACATTATCTTTTTCCAACAAGAAACACATAAAATGCCCCAGGAAGTGTGGCATGCCACTGCAGGTTTGCCAATGAAAAGGTTCAACAAAAGGGCAGACCCCTTTGTGTGTGATGAGTGCACAGAGTATGTTATTACATTTTTGTTGCATGCCGACTTATATGGTACGTATTGTTTACTTTAGCTATTTTGGGAAGAAATAATGCTACTTTTATCATTAATGTTGTTCTTGGGCAAGGTCAGTATAGAGCCTTATATAATACTGGAAGTAGGAGATGGCAGTCTGTAAACGAGTATTCATTCAAATTGAGGCCAATTCAATTATCTAAACAGAACAATACACCATCTGCAGAGACGTTTTATAGGAGAGAATTGTAAAATTTTCATTTGGTTGGAAATAAAGTGGCTCTGGCCACTGATATTCTAGTGAATAAATCTTGGGATAGATTGGGTTTAACTGAAATTTGACTTGCCCCATATGAACTGATACTGTTGCTTGCAGTACTAAGCTTTTGAATCTATGAGGAAGAAGGGGAGGGGTGGAGGTGTCTTGTTAATATGGATAAAATAGTGTGGTTGTTGTGTAAGTCCATGTCAATGGCTGATAAATAAAAATAAAACAAACAAAAGAAATATACTGTAAAGTTCTACCCTTTTTTTTACTAACTTAATGCATTTTTAGACTAGTTTTCAAAGGTTCAAACCTTCTTCCTTAGTTCAGGACAGTAGTGTAAAAATGTATTAAGACAGTCCAATAAGAATGAATCACTTTAAATTATCACTGTGTGCCACCTTTGAAATTTGCTCTCACTGTTCATGTAATACAGTTACCTCTGAGGCGATGATTATGAGTGGCAATGTATGGAATATTTATACGAGTATAGTTGTCTCCCCAGAAACCACATGAGGATTTTAATTTGTTGATGGAGTGATTGTTCAATCTAAATGTTAATTTGGCAAACTTAGCAATAATGGAAGATGTTAATATGCATTTTTAAGGAAAGCAAGCAACATTATGGACTGAGCAGGTAGATGATTTAATGATTGCTTTGGACTCTTTGCAGGTGATTAATTGCCGTACATATGAAAAAGGCCATATGATTGATTCATTATTTTGCCCTCAAGGGTGGAGTACTATCTCTTGTAATAATCTTTTGACAACTACTGTATGCTGCCATGGTTTGACCACTATCTTTTCAGTTTTGGACTGAGAATTAAAAGCTACAAGTGGATCAAACAACTAGTGATAAAGAATAGAGTATCTTTTGATGATACCAAGTCATATGAGAACAATTGGTCTATGTTATACAGATGATAGCATGAGACTGAGTCTTACTAAAAGTTTAAATTTTCTTAATATGCTACTGTGCTAGAAGATAGGAAAAACATAAAAAGATCTAGATATGCTTTCTGGTATTATGAAAACTTGAAGAATCTTAAGTGTAACCTAAAAAAAAAAGAGATATTGGTCCAAATTAGACAGCAGAATATGGAGTTTAGGAAAGTCAAGAACCACTAGAAAACTAGAGAGAGAAATTCTCAGATATGCACAGCTTGTTCTAGGCTGTCCGGTTTCCGTGCAGGTCGTAGCACAGAAACAATCCTTTCAGTTCTTAATGAGACACGGGAGGGCAATATTTCCATCTGCTGCATTCGATCTTATCAGTCACCCCCTTCTTCTAGCACACCTATAATCTGCTGGCATTCACAGATCTCTCCTCCAGTGGTTCCATTCTTTTCTCTCTGATTGCTCTTACTCTTTGACATTTCATTCTTCTACCTCTTCCATGTTTCCACTGATATGCAGTGTCCCTGAAGGTTTGGTCCTTGCCTCTCTGCTCTTTAATGTTTTTCTGGCCCCTCTTGCTAATTCTATCCAACAGCATGGGGTTTGCACCTACCTATATGCAGATGACGTCCTTCTTCTCTTTCATGCTCACCCTTTGTCTCCTGATCTCACCACTACTAACTCCTGCTTTTCTGACATGGCCCACTGGCTACATACTAATCACCTTAAGTTGAACCCATCTAAGACCTTCGCAATTTGGCTCGCTGGCTCTTCTTCTGTTCCCACTATTTCCCCCTCACTGGACAGTTCCCTACTCATCCTGGTTTCTTCTCTTAAATATATTGGTGCTGTTTTGGATAGTGGTCTTACCTTTCATGATTAGATTAGTGTGATGGTTAGATGCTCTTTCCATACTCTACGTCAGATCTGTTCACTATGCTCCTTTCTTACCTTCTGGGCCATCATTACTTTGTATCTCACGCCTTGACTATTGTAATATTATCCACTCCGGTCTACCCCTTTATCAGATCAAGTGTTTACAAGCTGTCCAAAAACCGCTATTCATATTCTTCATCACGCATCCAAATTTGACCACATTGTCCCTCTGTTTCACAATTCTCACTGGTTGTCCATTCCCATCCGCATTCAGTTTAAACTTCTCTCTATAATTCCTAAAACATTATACTCTGGCACCCCTGCTTATCTCCTCACACATTATCCTGCATGCTCCCCCTCATCTACTTTGTTCTATTCATGCTAACCATCTTTACCTACCTCCACCCTCCCTGACTCGATATGAATCCATGAGACACTCAGCATTCGACTTTCTTGGCCCCAACTTGTGGAACTTCCTGTCCCCGAATATCCATCATGAGCTCTCCTACCCCAAGTCTAAAACACTTCTAAAGACTTATCTCTTTCAACACGTTTTTGACTCTTCCTCCTAGGTATAGTATTGTGCATCTTCCCCTTCCTCTTTCTGCTTCCCCTCTCCCCCTCCTCTCATGGTTATTTTTTGTTTGCATCTGTTTCTCTCTTCTAGTCTTTCCTGTTATTTTATTGGCATTCTTTTTCCTTTTCTAATATGATTTTATTGTTATTGTTTACCACTCTCTTTTTTGAAGTGTGGTACCAAAAGGTTTTAATAAAGCATACCATGTGGATAAAATGCAATCAACAGCATGTGCTCTTAAGGCATTGTCAGTATACTGGATAAAATCTAGGAAAGAACAAGTGACTCCATTTTTTTATGCGATGCAGTACAATCATCTCTTTCTACCAATGTGGTACCTTTGAGCTTAAAAATAGTAGTAGTAACACACATTCAAAAAACATTTAGGGATTTTTTTACTAAAGGGTGATAGCTGGTAGCACATATCTGCCATGCCCTCATTTGTAAACGAGTTCTGTTCATTGTAAACCGCCCCCGATCACTGGAAGGGGCGGTATATAAAAACATTTAAATAAATAAATAAAAATAAATAAAAGTTCACCTTGGACACTCGTTGCCACCTACTGCGGGGCCATGACAGTGTGGGCTGATTCCTAAGCTAACTGTGCGACCCATGTGAAGCACACAAGTGGGCAGGTTAGGGGCAGAGAGTGGGCATGGTGAGTTCTGTGGTACACACCACATGCTAACTGTATCCCTCAATAGGTGGAGTTAAGTGCATCTGCGCTAATGTGCCTCATTTTAGGGGACAGGGCTCAGCTTTAAATGCTGAGAAAATGTTGTCTACACCCCCAACAGTTAACACAGTGGTGTTGTACCTAAAGTGCCATGGTTTTGGAGCTATTGGCGTGCTAAATACCTTGCCGATCAGGTTCACCTTCACACCGCTCACTATTCCCTTTGGTCCATTCACGCCAATTGCATGTCCCTTCCTTCCCCATCCCAAGCCCACCTGGAATCCACCCGCTCCTCTGCCTTCTATTTCTTTGGCTCACGTCTCTGGAACTCGCTCCCCCCTCCCTCCGTTTAGAATCCTCATTCAAAACCTTTAAGGTTAAACTAAAAACTCATCTATTTTGCTCTGCCTTCAACCTTCCTCCCCTTCTGTTCCTTTCTCCCCCCCCCCCCTCGTTGATTTCCAACTTCTTACTTGTTTCTTGGTCTCATCTTGCCTGTCCTTTTGAAATTTTAATGGCGTTCTTTTTCTTTTCATTGCAGCCTTTTTTAAAACTTTGTTTGTAAACCGCCCAGATGCCCTGGTTATGGGTGGTATAGCAAGTTTTTAATAAATATAAACATAAACACACCTTAGCACCCTTAGTGTAAATACTGATTGCTCTGATTTTTGGCCTACTTCAATATTCCATTTTTGAGAAAATTGTTGGAGGAAGCGGTTTCTGTACATTTTGATACGTTTATAGATTAAAGTCGATTAGACCCCTGACAAAATGGTTTTCTTGCTGTTAGCATCAATGGTAGATGTGGTAA
Organism: Ichthyophis bannanicus; assembly: GCA_033557465.1. Taxonomy (NCBI): domain Eukaryota; kingdom Metazoa; phylum Chordata; class Amphibia; order Gymnophiona; family Ichthyophiidae; genus Ichthyophis; species Ichthyophis bannanicus. The sequence goes on from CM066050.1 coordinate 128,183,092, forward strand.
TGAAAGGCCTGGAAGAAAAAAATATTGCATATCTTTTCTTTGTATTGATGTAGCTATGGCTTTTGATTCCATTATCCCTAATGATGGTAAATCAATTGATGCAATTAGAGATCTCAGGAACAGTTTTAAGATGGTTTCAGTCTTTTGATTAGCTGAATTAAGTATGTACAAGGTGTGTGCCTCGAAGTGGTGTAGTCTGAAGAGGTGTATCTTAAGACGCCTCCCTTTTGATTTCTTTAATTTATACATGGCACCATTAGGTTCATTGTTATGTACTTGTGGCATTAGTTTTTGATATTTTATTAATGACATTTTAAAATTTGCCCCATATCCCATCACAAATGGCCCATAATCTACTGGTATAATGGCTATTTTTTATGAATATAAATGATTGGGTTGCCAATAATGGGTTATGATACAAGAAAGATAGACACATTTGTGCATTGTGAGATAAACTATTCTTTACCTTTTTCAGTTCAATAATTTTAAATTATATTACACTATCAGTGTGCCGATTTAATAAGGCAGTACATAACACATTTTTAAAAGTCTGATTGATTCAACATTTACAAGATTTCTTTGAGACAGAAGATTTTTGTATGGTAGTTCAGTTGGTTATGCCAAATTTGTAGTTTTCTTGGGCTTGCCTGAGTTATACACTCAGGGGGTTATTCCGAACTATGAATAGCGGGGATGGACATCCCAATGGACCGTCCATCCCCACTAGTCGTGTGGCTGCAGGCCCCCAAATAATTTCCCCGCCAGTTGTGCGGGGAAGTTAGTTGGGGGAGAGGAAGAGGCGGCCTGGGGCAGAGAGTGGGAAAGCAGTGGGCAGTCACGTTTTTTTTTCGTGGCGTCAGGGATTGGAAGGAGATGGGGGGAGGGGACAAACTTAATCCCCCACAACCTGACCCTGGCCTTAGGAGGCCGGATCGGGGGTTGGGCTCCTGGGAATTAACTTTGTGGGAAGCGGCCAGCATCGTAGCTTTTAAATGGAGCCGCGATGCCATGGCAACAGGACGCCATAGTGCTGCGGCTCCATTTAAAAACCCTGGCTGAGTTAGCCAGGCTAGTGCTGTACATGCAGGCCAGGACTGAATAGTAATCCCAGCCTGCATGTACAGTGCTGTTCTCGATTCTAATCCTGCGTGGTTAGACATGCCCCGCGGGATCAGAATCTCGATTTCTTTTGTACATCCGGATCAGCCCAGACGTACAAAGGAGATCTACATCTTCAATGGAATTGGGCCCCCAATGGTTGCAGATGACTCAGAATAGAAACATAAAAACATAGAAATATGATGACAGAAAAAGACCACATGGCCTATCTAGTCTGTCCTTCCATAACAACTACAACAGTCCCCTTTTTACCTTTAGAGATCCTCTGTGTTTGTCCCATGCTTTTTTGAATTCAGTTACTGTCCTCATCTCTACCACCTCCACTGGGAGACTATTCCATGGATCCACCACTCTTTCTATAAAGAAATATTTCCACATATCACTCCTGAATCTATCTCCCTTCACACTCATCCCATGTCCCCTCATAGCAGAACTTGCTTTCAATTGAAAGAGGCTCTCTCCCTGAACATTTATGCCACGGAGGTATTTAAACATCTCAATCATATCACCTCTATCCCGCCTTTCCTCTAAGGTGTACATATTAAGATCCTTCAGTCTGTCCTCATATGCTTTATAATGAAGACCACTAATCATTTTAGTAGCCACCCTCTGCACCGACTCCATCCTGTTCACATCCTTTTGAAGGTGTGGTCTCCAGAATTGCACACTATACTCAAAATGAGGTCACACCAAAGACTTATACAGAGGCATTATCACCTCCTTTTTTCTGCTAGCCATTCCTCTCCGTATTCACCCAAGCATCCTTATAGCTTTTGCCGTCACCTTTTTTACCTGTTTAGCTACTTTAAGATCATCAGACACAACCCCGCCTAGGTCCCGCTCTTCTTTAGTGGACAAAAGTACTTCACCCCCTATACTATATTGCTCCCTTGAATTGCTGCAGCCCAAATGCATGACCTTACATTTTTTAACATTAAATCCCAGCTGCCAAATTCTAGACCATTCTTCAAGCTTTGCTAGATCCCTCCTCATGTTATCTACCCCTTCCTGGGTGTCTACTCTATTGCAGATTTTGGTATCATCTGCAAAGAGGCAAACCTTACCTGAAAGCCCTTCCGCTATATCACTAACAAAGATGTTAAAAAGAATCGGACCAAGGACAGATCCCTGGGGCACACCACTGATAACATCCTTCTCCTCAGAGTGAGCTTCGTTTACTTGTACTCTTTGTCGTCTCCCACCCAACCAATTTCTAACCCAAGCAGTAACTTTAGGGTCCATCACTAGGGTGCTCAGTTTGTTTATAAGTCGCCTGTGAGGAACAGTGTCAAAGGCTTTACTGAAATCTAAATACACCACATCTAGGGCTCTCTCTCGGTCCAACTCCCTGGTCACCCAGTCAAAGAAATCAATCAGATTTGTCTGACAAGATCTGCCTCTGGTGAATCCATGCTGCCTTGGATCCTGTAATCCGCTGGACTCCAGAAACCTCACTATTTTCTCTTTCAGCAGCGTTTCCAATAATTTACTCACCACCGAAGTTAAATTAACTGGCCTGTAGTTTTCAACCACACCCTTACTTCCGCTTTTGTGTAAAGGCACCACATGAGCCTCTCTCCAGTCCTTTGGCACCACTCCCGACTCCAATGAGGCATTGAAAAGGTCAGTCAGTGGAGCTGCTAGAACGTCCCCCAGTATTCTCGGGTGTATCCCATCTGGTCCCATAGCTTTGTCTACTTTAAGTTGAGATAGTTTCTCACGAACACAGTCTTTTGAAAAATGTTCAAGATGTCCCTTGCTTCTGTTCCTGTTTGTGGGTGTTTTCTGAGGTCCTGCTCCTGGTTCTTCATCTGTGAACACAGAACAAAAATATTTGTTAAGCAATTCTGCTTTATCCTTATCAGCTTCTACATATTCCTCCTCTGCACCCTTGAGTCTGACAATACCACTCTTGCCCTTCCTCTTCTCACTAATATATCTGAAAAATGTCTTATCCCCCCATTTTATTGCATCGGCTATTTCCTCCTCCTTTTGAATCTTTGCCTTTTTGATTACTTTGCTAGCTTCTCTAAGTTTTTCCAGATACAGATGCCTGTCTTCCTCTCTCTGTGATCTCTTGTATTTCATGAAGGCCTCCGTCTTTTTCTTCACTTTTTCAGCTACTTCTTTTGAAAACCATAGCGGTCTCCTTTTTCCTTTTACCTTTATTTACCATTTTAACAAAAAGGTTGGTTGCCCTTAAAATATCCCCTTTCAGTTTTTCCCACTGTTTTTCTACATCCCTCAGCTGTTCCCATCCAACTAACGACTCCCTGAGGTATTGGCCCATCTTCGCAAAGTTAGTCTTCCTAAAGTCTAAGATCCTCGCCTTTGAATGGATTCTAACAGCCCTAGTCCTAATACTGAACCACACCATCTGGTGATCACTGGATGCAAAATGATCTCCCACTACAACATCAGAAACACTTTCACCATTGGTAAGCACCAAGTCCAGTATGGCCCCTTCACGTGTGGGGTCTGTTACCAATTGCCTAAATAGTTCTCCCTGTAGAGAATCCAGGATCTCCTTACTTCTAGATGATACTGCAGCAGGAATGTGCCAATCAACATCTGGCATATTGAAATCTCCTGTAAGTAGCACTTCCCCTTTCCTAGCAATGCTGCGCATGTCTTCAATTAACTCTCTGTCCACCTCTTCCTCTTGCGAGGGAGATCTGTATATCACACCAATGTAAATAGATTTCTCTTTCCCTCTTTCTAGTTTAACCCACAATGCTTCCTCTCTCACTTTTAAGCTCTGTAATTCCAAAGCTTTAATAGTAGTTTTTACATATAGTACCACTCCTCCTCCCTTTCTTCCTACCCTGTCCTTTCTGAATAAAGTATAGCCAGGTATAGTTACATCCCAATCATGGTTTTCTGTGAACCATGTTTCTGTAACTTCCACTAAATCCAAGTCAGTCACTCCCACCAAAGCTTCAACATTAGGGATCTTATTTCCCATGCTATGGGCATTTATATACACTGCTTTCCATATGTTACCCCTGTTACCCATTTCCATAAAGTTATTTAATGTATCACCTACCTGGGGGCTTTCACTTACCTGGGGGCTTTCTTCACCCATCCCCAAAGAATCTAGTTTAAAGCCCTCTTCAGTAGATTAGCCAGTCTACTACTGAAGACGCGTTGACCTTTCTTGGACAGATGGATGCCATCTCTGCTCTGCAACCCTTGGAACAGCATCCCATGGTCTAGGAAACCAAAACGCTCTCGATGACACCATCCACGCAGCCATGCATTCATCTCCAGGATGCGAGCCTCTCTGCCTTGGCATTTACCCTCAACAGGGAGGATTGAAGAGAACACCACCTGTGCACCTAACTGCTTCACCCTCTGTCCCAGTGGGCTTGATGAGTCTCAGCAAACTCTCCGTAACATCTTGGATTTTGGCACAAGGCAGACAGCATACCTCTCTGGACATCAAGCCTGGTCGGCAGATGGATGCCTCAGTACCCCTCAGAAGAGAGTCTCCAACCACCACTACCCTTCGTTTCCTTGTGGTCACTGATTCTGCAACTTTGGGGTACTTGAGCTCTGGTTCTTCCCTTTCCAGGGATGCTTTCACCTCCTCCACTTCCAGGGCTGCATAATGGTCCTTCAATTCAAGGGCTGGAGAAGTTGGATTGGTGATTTTGCAGGCCCTGGTGACTTGTGTCCAACTATCGACATTCTGTTGGCACCCATTTTCTCCTCTGCTGGAGAGCTTGGTTGCTGCAAGAAGCATCTCATCAATGTACTTCTCACTGTCTTGAATGGTCCTCAGCCTCGCCACCTCCTCTCTGAGTTCCTCCACTTGTTTCCTCAGAGCTTCAGCATGCAGGCACCCTGCACATGGAACCGGTCCTTCAACTGGCATTAGGACCTCTGTCTGGACTGAGGCAGAAGCTGTAACAGGGGCAACAGCTTTAGCGATATGATTTTTCCTAGCCATTGTTCTGTTCGTGGAGCTTAGGTATCTGTTAAAGCAAAAGAGAGAGATCTACCAAGTACCAGCCGGTTTCCCAGCTGTCCTTTCAGAGAAAAAGCAGTTAAATCTCCTTAATTATATTCAAAATGTGCTGGTCCCATTCTCTGTGCTTTGTCAAATGGGGAGGTGCCCTATAAAGCAAGACTACTTGCTAGGGGTGGGTGGGAGTTGGGGTGGGTAGGGAGGGAACTAACACCTGATTAGGTGTTAGCAGTTCCCAAAGCTGAGGAGGGTACTGGAGTTCAACCACCTACTGTGCTCAAGGAAAGTCCCACTAAAGCACCAAAAAGAAAGTAACCTTGCTTTAAAAGTGTACAAAAAACCATTTTAAGAGCTCCCAGTCAGAGAGCTAACAATGTAATTATAATAAAACAAACCCTTAAATCCTTACTGTTGGTTGATCTGGAGAGCTCCTGTAGGAAAGCCTGAACAGGGCAGGGCACTGGAGCCTTTTATGCAGGCCCTCAGCTGCTCTCAGGTAATCAGGCCCACTAACTCCTGATTAGGTGTTAGCAGTTCCCGAAGCTGAGGAGGTTACTGAGCGGAGCTAACAATTTAATATAATAAAACAAACCTTTAAATCCTTACTGTTGGTTGATCTGGAGAGCTCCTGTAGGAAAGCCTGCTGCTATTCATATGGTAAATTGGAGGGGGTTCAGTGAGCATATTACACCTATTTAAAAAAATGTAATTGCCATGTTAGTCCATTTTAATGGTATTTAGAACAAAAAGAGAAATAAAAAAGGAAAATAAGGTGATATATTTTCATTGGACTAACTTGATGCATCCTAGGACTAGCTCTCAAAGTTTAAAACCACCTTCTTCAGGTTAGGACAGTATGACCAACAGATGACTAATGTATAAGTGAATCACAAATGCATTCCAGTGATCATCTCAGGGGAAGAAGGAGGGGGGGGGAGTAGGAGATGGATGGGTGATTGAAGGGTGACCAGACTGTAAATATTTATAGCATATAATGTGCTAGAAAGCCCATATTTTTATTATTGGTGTGGTCCGATTGAAAGTTTCTAATTTTCATTTAAAATGTTTTATGCTTCTGGACTGTCTTGAATCCTCCCTTCACGACTCTCAACATAAAATCATTGATGTTTTTGTCTGGCCATGAGAAGTACTCTCCAACAGTTGTGGTGACGGGAAGTGATACCTTGGTCTGCTCTTTGCTGCGTGATCTTATGTTTCTGTGAATTGATTCTTGTCTTTAACACTTGGCCTGTCTCTCCAATGCCACATCCCATTTATCATGTTTTGCACTGAATAACAAAAGAGGAAGAGCATGAGTGGGATCTCCTTATGTTGAGTGTTTTTCTCATGGCAGTTTCTCTAAATGAGTTAGTTTGCACAAAACCTGGCTTAGAGGTGAGGTTTGTGTCTGTCATTGTATGTGGAGTATGATATGAGCCTCTCAAATTTACTGCTAATGCTCAGCATAGTACTTGGAATGTGACAAAGAGAGTTTCCTTCTGGAGCTCATAAGATGTAACATGTATGGGTAGTTTGTCAAGATGTGCTTGGAAATTCTTTTTTATCAAGCCAGTGGCTCCCAATACAATGGGAAATATTTCTATATCTTTCTTTCACATTTTCTTGGTCTCTAACTACATTTCTTGGTACTTCAGGATCTTCTACCCCTCTATGCAATTCTTAGAATGATCACTTGGAACCAACACCTCTATTATCAATGCAACTCTGGTGTTTTTCTCCTTTATCATTATGTCGGGGTCCCCCACATCCAGTTTCTTCTCTGTCAGAATGGGAATGTCCCAGGTGATCATAACCTCTTCAATCTCTGTAATTCTCTTAGGCTAATGATCCCAGTGCTTTTCAGGCACAGTGATATTGTAGTGTTTACAAAGTTTCCATTATATGAGGCGTGCTACTTTGTTTATATTACTACTACTACGACCTTTACCTGTGTCTGTTCAGTGCTACAAGGCATACAGAGCACTGCATAGACACAGATAAAAGATGGTCACTGCTCATCAGAGCTTACAGTCTAGTCAAGACAGACAACACAACAGCTAAGGACAACAATATATCTAGGGTAATGGTAAGGAAACATATAGGAAACTAAGTGGATCAGGATCCAAAAGTGGCCTTGAAGGTTGAGTTCTCAGCCTGGATTTAAAAAGGGACAGAGATGAAGCCTGATTCACAGGAGCAACAAGGTGGAAGGATTAAAGTCTGGAGTTGGCAGTAGAAGATGTGCCAAAAAAAGAGGAGTTCCCGAGGAGGGATATAGGGAGAGCTAAGAAAGGAAAAGTAGTGAGGAGCAGCAGAATGAGTGCACTTGTAGGTCAGCAGAAGAAGTTTAAACTGGATATGAAAATGAATACGGAGCCAGTGAAGCAACTTGAGAAGAGGGGTTATATAAGCATATCAAGACTGACAGAGGATTAGCTGTGCAACTAAGTTTTGAACAGATTAAAGGGGAGAGAGATGATTCAGAGGGAGACCAGCAAGGAGGTTACAATAGTCTATATGGGAGGTGACTAAAGAGTGGATAAGTGTCTTAGTAGTATGTGTAGAAAGGAAGGGATGAATTTTGCCAACGTTATAGAGAAAGAAGCAACAGGTTTTAGCTATTGGATGTGTGCAGAGAAAGAGAGAGTAAAGTCAAAGATGACCCCAATGTTGCGAGCTGAGGAAACAGGTAGGAGTATAGTGTTATTCACAGAAATAGAGAAGGGAGGAAGGGGGAGATGGGTTTAGGGGAAAGATAAGGAGCTCAGTTTTGGCCATGTTCACTTTCAGATGGCAGTGAGACATCCAGGCAGCAATGTTAGATAAGCAGGCAAAGATCCAGGCCTGGATTCCTAGAGAGATTTCAGGCACAGAAAGGTAGATATGAGAGTGATCAGCAGAAATATGGTACTGAAAACCATGAGAGCAAGTAACTGCACCAAGAGTCTGAGTTTAGAGGGAGAAAAGGAGAGGTCCCAAGACAAAACCTTGAGGTACAGCAACTGAAAATGGGGTGGCGGTAGAGGAGGAACCACCAGAGTATACACTAAAAGTGTGATGGGAGAGATAAGAAGAAAACCAGGATAGAACAGAGCCCCTAAATCCAAGCAAGGACAGAGTGTCAAGGAGAAGATAGTGATCAACAGTATCAAAGGTAGCAGAAAGATCAAGAAGGATGAGAATCAAGTAGAGACCTTTGGATTTGGCAAGGAATAAGTCATTGGAGACTTTGGCAAGAGCTGTTTCTGTGGAATGTAGAGAACAAAAGCCAGATTGCACTGGGTTCATAAGATCTTGAGAGGAAAGAAAATCAAGACAGCGGCAGTGAACCACTCATTCAAGTAGTTTTGCAGCAAAAGGGATGAGAGAGAGAGGTCGAGAATTGGAAGGTCAGGTAGGATCTAGTAAAGGTTTTTTGAGGAGAGGTGTAGCCACAGCATGTTTGAAGGCCACAAGAACGGTTGCAGTGGAAAGCATTAGGTTAAGGATATTACAGATGAATGGATGATGGCAGAAGAGACAGAGCTTAGTAAATGGGTAGGAATGGGATCAGAAGAGCAGGTAGTCATTTTGGAGGAAGAAAGAAGATTTGTAGTTTCCTCCTCAGTGATTTCAGAAAAGAAAAAAAGGGCAACCAAAAGCGAGGGAAGGATTTGGGATTGAAGAATAGAAAGATGAGGTAGAGGTGACCTGCAGGTAATTTGAGGCTAATCTTCTGGACTTTGTCATTGAAGTAGTCAGCCACGGTTTGGGCAGACAGAAGATGGAATTGGGTAGGAGGGACCTTGAGGAGAGAGTTGAGCATAGCAAAGAGACAGCGAGGGTCAGAGACAAGAGAATTACTCAGATATACAAAGTACTCTTCCTTGGCGAGAGTTATGGCCAACTGGAAATAAGTTATCATGAAAATGAAATGTAGGTAGTGTCGGAGCTCCCCCGTGTGGCCAGGCGGTTGCCTAGTGATACGAGAGGGTTCCGATTGTCCTTTGTATAAATTCAGCCCAAATAGCATGTAGTTGTGTCCTTTAAAGGATTAGAGCCAAGTGCAAAGGTCGCAGGAATATTTCTTTATTTGAGAAATAAGGATTTCCTAACCAAATTAAATTCTTTGGCAAGAATAGTTTTGAAGCTTATAAAACAAAGTCAGGATACTTCTCCATATAAACACAAGCCTATTGAGCAGTCCTTGGCTTGGTTTAGTTCAAACCTTTGTTCCACATGTAAAAACTCTTTTTACAACAGCAGTCTGCTTTCTGGTCCCCAGGAGGCACTATAAATCTCCACTGTTACTTTCACAGCAAGGTATAGCAATATTCCCTGGTCCACCAAGAGACTTTCCAACTGCAGTAGTATTTCTTCCAGTTACAATATGAATTTTTAGCTTCTTCCTGGCTTTCTTATCCATGCAGCTTTTATCAGCCAAGCTACCATTAAAAGCCTAGCTAAAAGTTATGGGCTTTCCCTAAAATATCCTTGTTAAGAACTTCTGGGTTTTCTCCAGCTAAACAAACCCTATTCAGTTCTTATTCCTCTAGCACAGATAACACATTCAGTAATTAAGAACTCCTGGGTTTTCCTCCAGCTCATTAAAAACCCCTATTCAGTTCTTTTACTCTTCCTTGGCACAGACAGCACAGTCTATCTCCATATCTGAAACACTGCTTGCATCAAAACTGTCCCCCAGGTCCATCTCTTCCTCGCTAGGCTCCTTCAGATATCTGCTTTCCTTAGTATCCGCCTGAAAAGCTTTTGTAGGTTGTAAAACCTTCAAGACTTGCTCCCAGCCATACTTTGCAGAACGTGAGCTTGTGGGGGAAGGGCAGGAAAAGGTTTCCCTGTTCAGCAGCTCTTTTAAAGCTTGTAAAGGGCTCACCTTGCTAGTAGTGCTCTTCCTTCCTGTAGGCTCCTTACAGTGAGAGGGGCTAGGCCATGAGCTTCTGGAGAATATTTCCTCCTCAGAGGAATCCTCCTCTGAGCTCTCCACTGGCCTTCTCAGCTCCCTGTTCCTGCTTTCAAACTGCTTCTGTGCAAGCTGCTTCTGTGTCTCCTGTTTCTCTCGTGCCTGTGTCTATGACTCCGTCTCTTTCTCTCTCCTTCCCTCTCCATGTTTCCTTGCCTTTGCCTTTTCCTGTTTGTGAGTGCAACTTCCCTGCCTAAATGTTTGGGGCTGTCCTATGGCTCTTGACTCCGCCCCCCAAACCACTCCCATCTCCTCCCTCTGTCTCCATGGGAACAGGGCGTGTCCCTAGGTCTGCACTCCTCTGCGGGGAATCTTTGTCTTTAGTTTGGATGTTAACCCTTCCTGTGCCTGCAGTTTCTTTGGGAAAAGAAAAAAAAGGCTGCTTTTTCTTTCTTTCTCTGCATTCTGAGCCTGCTTCTCCACCACAGTAGTCAGCAAGGGTATGTGATTTGATCCAAAGGTGCTCAGCTGAGTGGGCACAGGAACATAGGTTGTCAAGGACAGCCAGGGTTGAGCTACATTATGCTTCATAGGGCATGGACTTGGAGGAGCAAGTGCATCTAGAGCAGAGGAAGGTATAGTGTTATAGGAGGATACTATCTCATCAATGGACTCAGATGTCATAGTAGAGGAAAAAGGTGGTAAGACAGCAGTGGAGAGAGCTGAAGGGTTGACAGTGTGACGATTTCTGAATATGTTGGTAGAGATAGGGCAAGACCAAGATCGGGGGTGGTTAAGGGTGAAGGTTAGCAGGTGATGGTCAGATAAGGGCAGAACTGAGGTGAAGAAGTTTGAAGGTGAGCAGTTGAAGAAAAGACAAGGTCAAGACAGTGGCCATGCTTGTAAGAGCAATAGCCTAAAGAATAACTGAGTACTAAACCAAAAATGTAAATGTTGGAAATGTTGGAAAAGTTTTGGGTGCCATTCATTTTGACGGATCTTTGAACAGTGAAACAGGACATATGGAATTGACTGTCCTAAATGCAGTGCTGTGTTCGTTTGCCTTGCCGCAAAGCTTTGGACGCCATGAAATTTGTCCAGGGAAGTTTCTCCACACAGAAGATTGATTGTGGAGTTCATCTTCTCAAGAAGGCTTTCCTAACAGGGGCTCTACAGATCAACCAACAGCAAGGATTTGAGGGTTTATTTTATTAAATTGCTAGCTCTCCGACTGGGAGCTCTTAAAAGGGTTTTTGTATATTTTTAAAGCAAGGTTACTTTCTTTTTGGTGCTTTAGTGGAAATTTCCTTGAGCAGGGTAAATTGTTGAACTCTGGTAACCTCCTCATCTTTGGGAACTGCTAACACAGCAAGAACTTTTTAAAGTTCGCGCCAGCAGGCGCCGACCACCTGGAGCCCCCACCACCACCAGCAGCTCTCCCCTTCCAGGGGATCGAGCCACCGGCAGCAGGAGGGGCCTGCCGTCCACCAAGGCCCAATCGGGGCACAGCAAGAACTTTTTAAAGTTCGCGCCAGCAGGCGCGCCCGCGACTGGCGGGCCCGCGCCTGAGGGCCTCGCCAGAGGGCCCTTTGGCGTGGCCCTTAGGCGAGGCACGATAGGCGACACGGCAGATTCCACAGCAACACACCGGTGACCCGACGCCTGCCTCACTCAACCCTCTGCCGCCTCACCAAGAAACCAACATTCTGACTACAACTGAACCCAGACGTGAACTCAGGCCTCTCTAAACAACTCACAACCACAGCAAGTATACAGACTAACCATGTGAATGCACCATATCTCATAACTACTCTCATCTTCCCTGTGGCACTCAATTATTATTGTTGCCAGTATCTAAGTATTACTGTTATCATAGCATTCCTTTACTACTGTTGTAGTAGCATTCCATTACTACTGTTGCCAGTATCTAAGTATTATGCCAGTATCTAAATATTATTGTTGCCAGTATCTAAGCATCTAAGTATTACTGTTATCACAGCATTCCATTACTACTGTTGCCAGTAGCATTCCATTATTACTGTTGTCATAACATTCCATTATTACACCAAAAGATAATCATGACTACCTCAACCCTAACGTTTATTTTTCTCTACACTATTGCCATGACCATACATGACTCTGTTTCATACATCCATGATCATAACCCCATTCCAGCACTCCTAGGATCAAATAGAAAACATCACTACAGCTATTATCAACCTTACCCAAACCTTCAACACAAGAGGCAATCACGCCTGCTCTACATAACACTGGAAACCATTACTAACAAAAAGACCAACAAAGATGACCTGCAACACGAGCTGAGATGTGCACTCATCAACGCACGGTCTGTGCGCAACAAATGGCCTGCCATCACAGACCTGATATCCAACTACAATTTAGACCTCCTAATGATCACTGAGTCATGGCTCTCTGACTCAGACACTGTCCTAATTAACCAAATCACACCCCCCAATTTCTCACTCTTCGCTTGTAACAGAGATAATAGAAGAGGTGGAGGGGTCTTCATAATAGCAAAGTCAGAGTTGCAATACCGAGTGTCCATAACCAGGAGCTCCCAACATCTAGACACCTTAACTATCGCGAATAGAAGCAACTCTATAAATCTCATCTACTCAGCACCAACTGCAGTATCAGAAGATCTTTCAGATATAATAAACTTAGCCTGCAATCCTGACAACCCCAACAAACCAAACTGGCTGTTAGGTGATTTTAACCTCGCTTCTCTACATCACGACTTATCCAGTACATTCCTCGATGCCATGACAGACCTTGGATACAAACAAATCGTGCACAACCCCACACACAAACAAGGGAACATCCTTGATTTGATATTCGTTCCATCAGCAGTCTCAAGCTTAAAAAATTGCACCAAACCATCTATTATCCCAGTCCCTTGGTCAGACCATAGCTTGATCTTATTCCTGATTCCAACAAATTCAAACACGCTCACCCAGCCAGTCACCTCAACAACAAACGCAGGGCGATTTAAGCCATTAGACATAGAGACCCTCACTAAACAAGCGTTGCCAAAACTATCCAAGCCAACGGACAATCTAAATGAGCTGATCTCTAACTGGAATGACACTCTCTATCAATATGCACATCAACCAAGCATGTACAAGAAGCTCCCACCCATGAATCGCTCCAACAAAAAGCAGGATGCCCCTTGGTTCTCTTCAGATCTACGTACATCTCTACTCCAACTGAGGAAGTTAGAAAGAAAATGGAGACACACCCACAACAACCAGATTCAAGAAGAGTATCTCACCCAACTCAAAAAGCATCGCGAACTAACTTGGTCTACAAGGAAAGAATTCCACTCCAATCTTCTCAGCAAAACACTAAACAGACCACGCGATCTCTTCAATTTAGTAAAAACGTTAACCAAAGATCCATCGCCACCACCGCATCAAGAATCCATACAACCACAACTATATGCTAATTTCATCCAAGCCAAAATGGTCAAGGCGAACACAACGTCATCACAAATACTAATCCAACTCCCACAGGCCCAAGCATCACTCGATAAATTCTCACCACCATCAAGAAAAACCATCGAAGAAATTATCGCTACTATAAATACCACCACAGCACCAAATGACCCATGTCCAGCACACTGGATCAAAACCTTACGTGCCGAGCTTAGCCCTTACATAGCTAAGATCGCAAATATCTCCTATCTAACTGGCATCTTCCCTACCGCCCTTAAACAAACATCAATTCGCCCTCTCCTAAAAAACAACCAGATGGACCCAACGAAGGAAGAATCCTACCGCCCAATCTCCAGCATTCCCTACCTAGCCAAGATACTTGAAAAGGAAACTCAGAGGCAGATCCAACACCACATTGACACAACAGCCCCGTTGGACGCATGCCAACACGGATTCCGATAAGCTCACAGAACAGAAACACTCATGACTTCACTACTTAACAAACTCATCTGTGGGATTGACAACATTCACGTGGCCATTGCAATGATTTTTCTGGACATATCAGCGGCATTCGACTCAGTCGACCATAAGATCATGCTAGCTAGACTCCACGAAAAAGGCATCCGCAACCAAGCCTGGAACTGGTGCAAATCTTACTTAGATGAGCGCTGGCAACAGGTCCGTACAGGCAACATTACATCTGAACCCTTCAAACAGAAACAGGGAGTACCTCAGGACTCATCTCTATCTGCATTGCTTTTTAATATATACATGCAGCCAATCTGCCAAATCACCAGAGATTTCGATATATCTTGCTTATTATACGCAGATGACGTGCTAATATTCACACCAATCAATATATCAAATCCTGACTACTCTCCACTAATCAATTGTTTCAATGCAATAACCGACTGGCTCCTCAATCAAAACATGAGAATAAACTTCAAGAAAACCGAAGTACTCATAGCAACAAGAAACAAGCAATTTGGCCCGCCAACCACCCTCACAGTAAGAGATGCAGAACTCCCTATCAAAGCCTCCATAAAGTACCTCGGTGTGATACTCGATCAACAACTCAATCTTAAAGAGCACATAAAGAACACAGTAAGGTCAATTTACTACAAACTAAAAACACTGCGCCACCTGAAACCAATGATGGAGACCAAGGACTTCCGTACAGTTTTCCAAGCAATAGTCACACCGCATTTCGACTATGCGAATATCATCCTTCACGGTCTCCCCAAGAATACACTAAATCCACTTCAACTGGCGATGAATGCGGCAGCCCGCATCCTATCTGGAGCTTCTATAAGAGATCATATAACACCAATACTGATCGATCTGCACTGGCTTCCGATAAACTGCAGAATAACATACAAAACCCTCCTCATCACATTCAAGGCTATTAATAAATTATCTCCTACATCGATCTCAAATCTCATCACCCACACACCAAACAACAGACCCAGGAGACTAGTAGCAGAAAACACACTAGTTACTCCCAGTATCTCCACAAAATGGACACAACAAACTATTAACAGAGCTTTTGTGTCCTATGCTCCCAAGTGCTGGAACAAACTACCTCCCACTATCACCCAATTTAGAAAGTCCATCAAGCACTCTCTATTCACTTTACACTTCAAGCTACCATACACACAATAGAATCCGTCTCCCGCATCACTCAGATAACTACTACACATAACAACAATCCAGAACAAAGGATCAAAATGTGAAAACACTATATTCTTATCAAATATCAAAACTTGATGTAACCTATTCATTGTATATATAATTATGTATAATTATGTAGATAGTTATTCCCCAGTTAACACCCAGTTTATCTTCCCTGTTATCTGTAAACCTAGATCAGTCATGGATTGACAGGTATGTTGATGATCAATGTAAACCGCA
The DNA here is from genome assembly GCA_033557465.1 of Ichthyophis bannanicus. Classification (NCBI taxonomy): domain Eukaryota; kingdom Metazoa; phylum Chordata; class Amphibia; order Gymnophiona; family Ichthyophiidae; genus Ichthyophis; species Ichthyophis bannanicus. The sequence goes on from CM066050.1 coordinate 128,198,447, forward strand.
CTGATGATGAATAGTGCGGTATATAAAAAATGTTAAATAAAAAATAAATAAATAAACACCTAATCAGGTGTTAGTTCCCTCTCTACCCATCCCGACTCCCACCCATCCCTAGTGAGCAGTCTTGCTTTATAAGGCACCTCCCCATTTAACAAAGCACAGAGAATTGGACCAGCACATTTTGAATATAATTAAAGAGATTTAACTGCTTTTTCTCTGAAAGGACAGCTGGGAAACTGGCTGGTACTTGGTAGATCTCTCTCTTTTGCTTTAACAGATACCTAAGCTCCACGAACAGAAAAATGGCTGGGAAAAATCATATCGCTAAAGCTGTTGCCCCCATTACAGCTTCTGCCTCGTTCCAGACAGAGGTCCTAATGCCAGTTAAAGACCGATTCCATGTGCAGGGTGCCTGCATGTTGAAGCTCTGAGGAAACAAGCGGAGGAGCTCCGAGAGGAGTTGGTGAGGCTGAGGAGCATTCAAGACAGTGAGAAGTCCATTGATGAGATGCTTCTTGCAGCAACCAAGCTCTCCAGCAGAGGAGAAGATGGGTGCCAACAGAATGACTATGGTTGGACACAAGTCACCAGGGCCTGCAAAATTACCAATCCAACTTCTCCAGCCTTTGAATTGAAAAAACATTATGCAGACCTGGAAGTGGAGGAGGTGAAAGCATCCCTGGAAAGGGAAGAACCAGAGCTCAAGTACCCCAAAGTTGCAGAATCAGTGACTACAAGGAAACGAAGGGTAGTGGTGGTTGGAGACTCTCTTCTGAGGGGTACTGAGGCGTCCATCTGCCGACCAGACTTGATGTCCAGAGAGGTATGCTGTCTGCCTGGTGCCAAAATCCAAGATGTTACGGAGAGTTTGCCGAGACTCATCAAGCCCACTGACTATTACCCAATGTTGCTAATCCATGTTGGAACAAATGATACTGCCAGGTATACCTCGGCATGTATCAAAAGTGACTTCATGGCTCTGGGACAGAGGGTGAAGCAGTTAGGTGCATAGGTAGTGTTCTCTTCAATCCTCCCTGTTGAGGGTAAAGGCCAAGGAAGAGAGGCTCGCATCCTGGAGATGAATGCATGGCTGCGTGGATGGTGTCATCGAGAGCGTTTTGGTTTCCTAGACCATGGGATGCTGTTCCAAGGGTTGCAGAGCAGAGATGGCATCTATCTGTCCAAGAAAGGTCAACGCATCTTCAGTAGTAGACTGGCTAATTTACTGAAGAGGGCTTTAAACTAGATTCATTGGGGATGGGTGAAGAAAGCCCCCAGGTAGGTGAAAGCCCCCAGGTAGGTGATATATTAAATACCTTTATGGAAATGGGTAACAGGGGTAACATATGGAAAGCAGTGTGTATAAATGCCCGTAGCATGGGAAATAAGATCCCTAATGTTGAAGCTTTGGTGGGAGTGACTGACTTGGATTTAGTGGAAGTTACAGAAACATGGTTCACAGAAAACCATGATTGGGATGTAACTATACCTGGCTATACTTTATTCAGAAAGGACAGGTTAGGAAGAAGGGGAGGAGGAGTGGCACTATATGTAAAAACTACTATTAAAGCTTTGGAATTACAGAACTTAAAAGGGACAGAGGAGGCGTGTGGGTTAAACTAGAAAGAGGGAAAGAGAAATCTATTTACATTGGTGTGATATACAGACCTCCTTCACAAGAGGAAGAGGTGGACAGAGAGTTAATTGAAGACATACGCAGCACTGCTAGGAAAGGGGAGGTACTACTGATAGGAGATTTCAATATGCCAGATGTTGATTGGCACATCCCTGCTGCAGTATCAACAAGAAGTAAAGAGATCCTAGATTCGGTTGATATAGTGTATCTGGACTTTCAGAAAGCCTTTGACAAGGTCCCTCGTCAGAGACCTTTGGCAAAACTAAAGAGTCATGGGATAGGAGGCAGTGTATTACTGTGGATCAGGAAGTGGTTAAAAGATAGAAAGCAGAGGATAGGGCTAAATGGCCAATTTTCCCAATGGAGAAAGGTGAATAGTGGTGTACCCCAGGGATCTGTGCTGGGTCCGCTGCTTTTTGACATATTCATAAATGACCTGGAAAGTGGAATAACGAGTGAGGTTATCAAATATTATTTAAAATTGTTAAAACCCATGAGGATTGTGGAAAATTGCAAGAGGATCTTGATAAATTCGAAGACTGGGCATCAAAATGGCAGATGAAATTTAATGTGGACAAGTGCAAGGCTATGCACCTAGCGAAGAACAACCCAAACTATGGTTACACAATGCAAGTTTCCACATTAGGAACCACCACCCAGGAAAAAGATTTAGGCGTCATTGTGGATAACATATTAAAACCCTCGGCCCAGTGAGCAGCGGCAGCCAAGAGAGCAAATAGAATGCTAGGTATCATAAGGAAAGGAATGGAAAATAAGACAAAAGATATTATAATGCCTCTATACCGTTCCATGGTGAGACCGCACCTTGAATATTGTGTGCAATTCTGGTCACTGTATCTTAAAAAGGATATAGCGTTATTAGAAAAGGTTCAGAGAAGAGCCACCAAAATGGTAAAGGGGAAGGAAGGATACTCCTATGAAGAAAGACTAAAAAGATTAGGGCTCTTTAACATGGAAAAGAGACAGCTGAGGGGAGACATGATAGAAGTCTATAAATTAATGAACGGAGTGGAACGGGTAAATGTAGATTGATTGTTTACATTATCAGAATATAGAAAGACTAGGGGACATGCAATGAAGCTACAGGGTAAACTATTTAAGACTAATAAAAGAAAATATTTTTTCACTCAACATGTAACCAAACTCTGGAATTTGTTACCGGATGATGTAGTAAAGGCTGTTAGTGTAGCTGGGTTTAAAAAAGGTTTGGACAAGTTCCTGGAGGAAAGGACAATAAACCATTATTAAGAAGGGACCCAGGATATCAATGCTTGACCCAGTACAAGCATTGCGGAACCTGTGTCTTTTGGGGAAACTGCTAGGTACGTACGAACTGGATTGGCCACTGTTGGAAACAGGATACTGGGCTTGATGGACCTTGGTCTGACCCAGTATGGCATATCTTATGTTCTTATGTTCTCTACAGGGAGAACTATTCAGGCAATAGGTAACAGACCCCACATTTGAAGGGGCCGTACTGGACTTGGTGCTTACCAATGGTGAAAGTGTTTCTGATGTTGTAGTGGGAGATCATTTTGCATCCAGTGATCACCAGATGGTGTGGTTCAGTATTAGGACTAGGGCTGTTAGAATCCATTCAAAGGTGAGGATCTTAGACTTTAGGAAGACTAACTTTGCCAAGATGGGCCAATACCTCAGGGAGTCGTTAGTGGGATGGGAACAGCTGGGGGATGTAGAAAAACAGTGGGCAAAACTGAAAGGGGATATTTTAAGGGCAACCAACCTTTTTGTTAAAATGGTAAATAAAGGTAAAAGGAAAAGGAGACCGCTATGGTTTTCGAAAGAAGTAGCTGAAAATGTGAAGAAAAAGAGGGAGGCCTTCATGAAATACAAGAGATCACAGAGAGAGGAAGACAGGCATCTGTATTTGGAAAAACTTAGAGAAGCTAGCAAAGTAATCAGGAAGGCAAAGATTCAAAAGCAGGAGGAAATAGCCAATGCAATAAAATGTGGTGATAAGACATTTTTCAGATATATTAGTGTGAAGAGGAAGGGCAAAAGTGGTATTGTGAGACGCAGGGGTGCAGGGGAGGAATATTTTATTTTATTTTATTTATTTATTTATTTAGAATACATTTGTATACCGCTGCTTCCAACGATCAGCAGCGGCTTGATTCCAGCTTGGAAATTGCCAAATCAAGGCAGAGATTTTGAAGTAACAATACATTGATTTGCAAAAGGAGAGCACGGCACACAGAAATAAGGTCACAGGAGAGCACGGCACACAGAAATAAGGTCAAAGGGGAGGAGTAAGGAAATTACATATGTACATGTTTCATAACAGAATTTAGGTTGCTAATTTTGACATCTTGTAATCCTTTGAGATTACATCAAATTGTACTAACACTGGAAAAGATGTGTTTTTAGTTTTTTCCTGAACGCAATAAGGTCCTTGGTTGCTCTTAGCTCAGGCGGTAGTTTGTTCCAGAGGGTCGGGGCAGAATACGAGTATGCTCGGCTGCTGGTACTTGATTTGACAGATCTGATATCGGGCGGCACATGTAGGGTGTCAGAGTTGATGGTCCTTCTGACTCTGTTGGGTGGTTGCGAGCTGATAAGGGTGGAGAGGCTGATAAGCAATTCCAATTTATCCTTAACAAATATTTCTGTTCTGTGTTCACAGATGAAGAACCAGGAGCAGGACCTCAGAAAACACCCACAAACAGGAACAGAAGCGAGGGACATCTTGAACAATTTTCAGAAGACTGTGTTTGTGAGAAACTAGCTCAACTTAAAGTAGACAAAGCGATAGGACCGGATGGGATACACCCTAGAATACTGAGGGAACTTGGGGACATTCTAGCAGCTCCACTGACTGACCTTTTCAATGCCTCGTTGGAGTCGGGAGTGGTGCCAAAGGACTGGAGAGAGGCTCCTGTGGTGCCTTTACACAATAGAGGAAGTAAGGATGTGGTTGAAAACTACAGGCCGGTGAGTTTAACTTCGGTGGTGAGTAAATTATTGGAAACGCTGGTGAAAGAGAAAAAAGCTAGATTTCTGGAGTCCAGCAGATTACAGGATCCGAGGCAGCATGGATTCACCAGAGGCAGGTCTTGTCAGACAAATCTGATTGATTTCTTTGACTGGGTGACCAGGGAGTTGGACCGAGGGAGAGCCCTAGATGTGGTGTATTTAGATTTCAGTAAAGTCTTTGACACTGTTTTTCTCAGGTGACTTATAAACAAACTGAGCACCCTAGGGATGGACCCTAAAGTTACTGCTTGGGTTAGAAATTGGTTGGGTGGGAGGCGACAAAGAGTACAAGTCAATGGAACTCATTCTGAGGAGAAGGATGTTACCAGTGGTGTGCCTCCGGGATCTGTCCTTGGTCTGATTCTTTTTAACATCTTTGTTAGTGATATAGCGGAAGGGCTGTTGGGTAAAGTTTGCCTCTTTGCAGATGATACCAAAATCTGCAACAGAGTAGACACCCAGGAAGGTGTAGATAGCATGAGGAGGGATCTAGCTAAACTTGAAGAATGGTCTAGAATTTGGCAGCTGGTATTTAATGTTAAAAAATGTAAGGTCATGCATTTGGGCTGCAGCAATCCAAGGGAGCAATATAGTACAGGGGGTGAAGTACTTTTGTCCACTAAAGAAGAGCGGGACCTAGGTGTGGTTGTGTTTGATGATCTTAAAGTAGCTAAACAGGTAGAAAAGGCGAAGGCAAAAGCTAGAAGGATTCTTGGGTGCATACGGAGAGGAATGGCTAGCAGAAAAAAGGAGGTGATAATGCCTCTGTATAAGTCTTTGGTGTGACCTAATTTGGAGTATAGTGTGCAATTCTGGAGACCGCACCTTCAAAAGGATGTGAACAGTATGGAGTCGGTGCAGAGGGTTGGTACTAAAATGATTAGTGGTCTTCATTATAAAACATATGAGGACAGACTTAAAGATCTTAATATGTACACCTTAGGGAAAAGGCGGGATAGAGGTGATATGATTGAGATGCTTAAATACCTCTGTGGCATAAATGTTCAGGGAGAGAGCCTCTTTCAATTGAAAGCAAGTTCTCCTGCTAGGGGACATGGGATGAGGATGAAGGGAGTTAGATTTAGGAGTGATATGCGGAAATATTTGTTTACGGAAAGAGTAGTGGATCCGTGGAATAGTCTCCCAGTTGAGGTGGTAGAGATGAGGACAGTAACTGAATTCAAAAAAGCATGGGACAAACAGAAAATCTCTAAAGGTAAAAAGGGGACTGTTGTAGTTGTTGATATGGAAGGACAGACTAGATAGACCAGGTGGTCTTTTTCTGTCATCATATTTTTTTGTTTCTATGTTTCTAAGGCTCATTTTCCAACATTTAAATATTTGGTTTGGTACTCAGTTATTCTTTAGGCTCTATTTTTTGGTTTGGGATATTCAACTATAGGGCTTTGTTATATTGGTTTTTGTTTTTGTAAGAGCAATAGAGCACAACTGGAAGTTGAATGAGGAGGTTGTGGAATGGAGCTTTAAGGCATAAGGGTCGGAAGGGTCATCAGTGTGAATATTAAGATTCCCAAAAATAAGGGAAAGGGAAGATGCATCTATAAGGAAGAAAGCCAGGAGTCAAAGTTGGTGAGAAAGATAGAGGTGGATTTCTTTTTTTTTTTTGGGGGGGGGAGGGGGGTGTCAATAAATGTCTGCTACCAGGAGAGGTGAAAATAGGTGGATGGCATAGACCTCAAAGGAAGCAAAGGAATTGAATGCATACAGAAGGAGGAGCTGGAATTTTCAGGAATAAGAGAGTAGGAACCCAGCACTAACACCACCACCATGGCCAATGGGCCAAGGTGTATGGGAAAATAGGTAGCCTCCATGATAGAGGGCAGTGACTGAAGCTGAATCTTCAGGGAGAAGCCAAGTTTCAGTAAGAACCAGGAGATGTAGAGTATTAGAGATAAAGAAGTCATGAATGAAGGCAGGTTTATTGCAAACAGAATGTGCATTCCACAATGCATGTGAAAACGGGAGAGTGGAGGGAGAGAGGAGAGGGATATGAACAAGATTAGAAAGGTCACACATTGACCTGCCCTAAGAGTGTGAAAAAAGCCTAAGGGGCCAGGGTTGGGGTTGATATCTCCAGGTGAGAGAAGGGGAAGGAGTAGGAGAGAATGGGGGAGAGAGGAGGCAGCATGACGGAAGCAAGGGTGAGGTTGTCTCAGTGAGAGTAGAGATGACTGAATGAGAGGAAGAAAAAGGTGAAGTTCAAGGACAGATGTTAAGGTAGAAGATAAAAAGGTAGGGGAAGTGGGGACAGTAAGGAGTGCGTAATGAGAAATAGGGCCACAGAACTCTGAATATGAGCGGAAAAAATTAGGAAGAGTTAACATCAAGAACACAAAGTGATGTCGAGCCAAAGGAGAGAATGCAAATCAAAGGAGATACAGGTGGAGAGGGGGAGAAAGTCCTGGTGGCTTCAGGTGCACCTGAGTAATTGTGTCAATGAGTAGATGAAGGCAGAGTGCAGGAGCTGGGTAAAGAACAGACAGAAGATAGGACACACACTGAAAAAAAAACAGAAATATAAACAGAACAATAAACAAGCTAGATTCTAAGCAAGCACAAGAAATGCCTGAACAGAGCATGCAAGTTAGCAATGAGTGTGGTCTCCTAAGCAGGAACCAGCAGCAAATGGAGGATCAACAGCTCATGTGCTCACAGAGGAACGTTTCTGAACAAAGCTCCAACAGGGGGGAGGGTGGGGCAAGTGCTGAATGCAAGTAAGTAGAAGCAGGCAATTCCACCAGAAGTGCCCTAATAAAACTCATGCAAGGTAAAAACGACTTTAAATAGCAACAAGACAGGCCTGGTAGAGGATTAGGGAGAAGGAGAAAAGGAAAGAAAGAAAAGGCACCCCTAATATGCAGTCAGCTTGTTTGTTGTTCTATCTATCTCTCATGTTTATTATTCTGTCTATATTTCTATTTTGTCAGTGTGTGTCCTATCTTCTGTCTGTCCTTTACCCAACTCCTGCCTCTGCAGAACTGTCTCCCTCTCAGCCCTTTATTGCCTCTGTTCTCTGACTAGTACTATCTGACTGCACATTAGGAGTGCCTTTTCTTTTTTTTCCTTTTCTCCTTCTCCCTATTCCTCTACAAGGCCTGTCTTGTAGGTATTTAATGTCTTCCATTTTTTACATTGCCGAAATTTTACTAGGGCACTTCCAGTGGAATCTGCCTGCTTTCACTTACTTGTATTCAGCACTTGTCCCACTCTCCCCCTGCCAGGGCTTTGTTCAGAAGCTTTCATCTGTGAGCCTTTCCATATAGAATTTTTCCACCATCAGAACTTCAGAGCCAGCTATGAGAAGAGTCACTGTTTCCAGGGTTTTCCCATGTGCATAACTGTGGGATCCTGTGATATATACTGGTTACTGGCATGATTTGTAGCTTGGTATATTGTGGGGATCAGTTTCATTCTCTTATTTTTGGGCTTCTATCGGGAACCTGCTTCTCATACATTTTTGCATTCTGACAACCACCAGTATTTTTATGCTGGCAGATATTCTTTAAGAGGTTATTTAATCACATAAGTGACCACTAAAGCACGTTAATAAGAAAATATTGACATTTAGGAATTTTCTTGCTGCTTGAACCTAGGCAGCTTCTTATAAAGCTACTCTCAAAATTCTTGGTCAGATGAACATTTATCTGAATATTTGATGCTAAGGCAAAGCTCCTCTTCCCAACTCAAGTCAAGAAAAGGAGCTTTGCCTTGGATTTACATTGGATTTTCAGAAAAACATTCATTTGACTCAACTAAGGATTTTACTGCATGTGCAATTAAAAAAATTAAAATTAGTACAAGAAACAGTATAAACTTTAGAGAACAATATTGTCTAATAAGTGAAGTAGTTTGATGGAGATGAACTGATTTGGAGTTTAATTTCTGTGGTTTAAATTCTGCATCATACACCACTCCTTCTGAGGTCTTAAAATTGAAATATTGTATTGAAGCTGAACGAGTCCTAATTTTGGAAGCCATAAAGCTCATGACTGTGGTAGCTGGGCCGTTTTATTTATATTGTAACCTTCTAATACAAGAAGAATAAATACAGTAGTAATCGGCTGATATTTCTACAGTATCTTAAGAATGCTTTGGTCAATGGTACTATACATTATAAATATATTATTGCACATGTCAATATGTCAATTATGTTTACAGAATACTTTAATTAATTATGCATTAATATTTTAAAGACTGGAATTAATTTTCCTGACTGCAGTAATAATATGCAATATCTATAATTAGAAGCATTACTTGCTCACTATATTTGAGGTCCTTTTTTCTAAAAAAAACATTTTTTATATAAGTATTTTCAAGATGAAAAATTAGAAACATAGAAACATGGTGGCGGAAAAAGACCACATGCCTATCTAGCCTGACCTTCCATGTCACCCACTACAAGAGTCCTCTTTTTCCCTTTAGAGAGCCTCTATGTTTATCCCATGCCTTTTTGAATTTACTGTCTTCATCTCTACCACCTCCACTGGGAGACTATTCCATGCATCTACCACTCTTTTTCTGTAAATAAATTTTCCACATATTACTCCTGAGTCTATCCCCTTTCACTCTCATCCTATGTCCCCTCATCGAAAGAGGCTCTCCTCTTGTGCATTTATGACTGACACGTTTAAATACCTCCATGGCATATCACCTCTGTCCCACCTTTCCTCTAAAGTGTACATATTAAGATCCTTAAGTCTGTCCTCATATGCTTTATAATGAAGACCATTAACCATTGCAGTAGCCACCCTCTGCACGGACTCCAACCTATTTATATACTTTTGAAGGTGTGGTCTCCAGAATTGCACACGATACTCAAAATGAGGTCGCACAAAAGACTTATACAGAAGCACTATCACCTCCTATCTTCTGTTGGCCATTCCTCTCCCTAGGTACCCAAGCATCCTTCTAGTTTTCGCTGTCACCTTTTCTACCTGTTTAGCTACTTTGAAATCGTCAGATACAATCACGCCTACATCCCGTTTTTCTTTCATAGACAGAAGTACGTCAGCCCCTATACTGTACCTCTCCCTTGGATTGTTGTAGCCCAAATGCATGACCCCACATTTTTAACATTAAATCTCAGCTGCCAAATTCTAGACCATTCTTCAAGCTTAGCTAGATCCCTCCTCATGTTATCTACACCTTCCTGAGTGTCTGCTCTGTTGCAGATTTTGGTGTCATCCACAAAGAGGCAAACCTTACCCAACAGTCCTTCCGCTATATCACTAACAAAGATGTTAAAAAGAATCAGACCAAGGACCAATCCCTGTGGCATTCCACTGGTAACCTCCTTCTCCTCAGAATGAGCTCCATTTACCTGCATCCTTTGTCACCTCCCACTCAACCAATTTCTAACCCAAACAATAACTTTAGGATCCATCCCAAGAGTGCTTAGTTTGTTTATAAGTTGCCTGTGTGAAACAGTGTCAAATGCTTTACTGAAATCTAAATACACCACATCTAGGGCTCTCCCTTGGTCCAACTCCTTGGTCACCCAGTCAAAGAAATCAATCAGATTTGTCTGACAAGACCTGCCCCTGGTGAATCCATGCTGCCTCGGATCCTGCAATCCGTTGGACTCCAAAAACCTCATAACTTGTTCACTGTATTTACTGATATCTATAATTACGGCATTATTAATATTTTGTCTGCAAACTATTTAGAGATTCCAAGTCTGGATACGATATCTGGCTTTGTTAATATTGTAATTTTACTTTTTATTATGCTATCACCTAATATAGAGCTACAGAATGCAGCTGTTGAAATGCTTCAGAAAAATAAAAGCAAGAAATTAATTATTTTAATTATTCAATTAGTTTAGCACATAGACTGTGTTCTCATTTCTAGGAAACTGGTGACTGTTATAAGACAGATTACTTAAGAGCTACTATTAAGTACAAGTCAGGTTTTCTTCCCCTCCTCTCCACCCCCGCCCCTTTCCTGTCCTCTCTATCTTCCACAGGGCCTGTGTTGGCTATGTACAATTTTCATTTGGCATCCTAACAATCTTAGATTTGGTTTGAGCACTGCTTTTTTGTTTCATTCATCATTTAAAGACAGATAATCAGAAAGTCATTACATCGGCTGACACCAAGCCCTTCGCTCGATTGTATCGTAATTGAGCACTGTGGAGCGTGTGCCAGATCTAATGGATAATGAATATATTATGTCAATAGAAATGCCTCAGTGAGGCTCTCAGGGAATAGAAGGAGGGGATTGCTGCCGTGACATGGAGGGTCACAGATGTTGTGTTGATTTACTGATGGAGTGATTGTGTAATTAGGTAATCAATGATGGGTACAACAGTGTCTGCAGGCAGCTCATGATGCAAATGTAGAGACTATACTGGTAGATACCGCACATTTTAATCAGCAATATTTTAAAAGCTTGCATTCTCATTTGTTATAAGCTTGGCCATTATATTTGCAGCACTTGTGAAAAGTGAACTAAAGTATCATTAAGCTAAGGGCCAGTGTAGTGGTTGATTTTCATTTCCGTAGGAGTGAGTGTCATAAATGAGGATAAACAATCCACTCACAAACATCACAGGGCATTGTATTTTATATGCATGCCTTAATGAAGCCATGTAAGAAATATGAACATATCCGAGGCTAAATATTAAACATTGGGAATATGCTTAACTGATTTATTTTCAAGCGTGATATTTTGTGCTAAGATTCTGTAATTCTACAAGCCCTTCTTCTTCCTCAGAGGAATAGTCATTTATTTGAGTTTTACTATGGCTTGCAATCCATCATGAGGTTTCTTGGTAATGCAGAAATATGTTCCACCTAAATAAAGCAAAGGACCTGCCATACAGATGTTTGCTCTCTTCACTAGGAATGTTCAGCCACTACTCATTCTAATTTTACTGACACAATTAGGACATTTGGAGAACTAGCTAAATAAGTGGACATTTAAATAGTGACACTTTTAGAAAAGCGAAGTACGCATACACTTTCTCATCTAACATTGCTGTTTGCATGTGTATCTAGTGGTGAAAGGCTCACGTTTATATTTATTTCTACTCTGAGGCACACTTAAATGTATATGTGTGTAACTGCTGGGATTGACACGTACCTGTTTGCATTTTTGAAGTATATGTGTATACCCTAAGGTCATAGATAGATGCTTGGGCATACTTTTATAGGTGTATGAAAGACATTGGTTTAGAAACGGCTCTTTCCATGCTTGCTATATTAACCCGGAAAAGACTAAGAAAAATGTTTTAGTTCTCTCCCTTTTATTCCAGTGCTTGATGGCCATGTAATACTTTATGATATATTAGAGGTCAATATAGAAGGATGTCATGGTTTTTACATATGTAAACATGGCATTTCATTTATTAAAATTCATGGTCCTCCTATCATCTCTTTTCTAGTCAGAATACAGGTTTACATATGCAATTTGCATAAAAAAGTAACAACACATACTTCAAATTATTCATATAAAAACAATAAAAATCAAGTGGGTTTTTTTTTTCATTTCTTTTGGAACTACATAAAATCCTTTTCATTGCATATCTCACAGGAAAGAGCATTCCAAGCACGGGAGCAGGTAATTATGTTCCGCGCTCAAGATGCCAAAGGTAAGATTGCCATATTGGCTTGGCTTGAACATAATGAATGGGTTGGCTCACATTTTTTGATTAAGGCTGTCAATCCCGGACATGCCTAATCATTCAAGCATTTCTAGATCACACAGAAACCTTTAGTGGGTAATTTCATAAATTCCTGCAGAGTTAACGTGCACTGCCATGCACATATTTGGGGCCTATTTCATAAAGCGAAGTGCACGCATACTTTATAGACTAAGGACATATGCAAGTAGTATGGAAACATCAAACTAGTCGTGGCAGTTATGCTTTCCTAGATGTTTCAGGGACATGTATAGATCACAGTATTTTATAACTTATGAACATAAATTTATGATCCACCAAAACTCCAACACTGTGCACCCACACTGAAAGTACACATGATAGGATTTATGCATACACTTACAGAATAGCGACTGCCGAAAGTACTCATGTAAATGCACATTCATGCACATATGCCCTTGAAAAGCGGGACTAAAGTGTGTAAATGGCACTTATCCTTACATGGTTCCTTTATAAAATCAGCCCCCGAGAGGGTGTGAATTTGCAGTCTGCCCATGTACACACCCATTGTAAAGTAGGCACCACTGGCCTGATGTGAGTACTTATAGAATGACAGTCTAGAGTACATGTATAAAGGGCCTTCCATGCACATAAGTCATTGAAATAGGTGATTTACATGCATGTATCTTTAGGCAGTTCCCTATAAAATTACCCCAAACTGAGAGCCAATGTAAATCTTGCATCTTGAGGAGAATATATTCCATCCATTTCAACCCAAAAGCTACTCGAACAAAGGAGTTTCAAATTGCTTCTAAAGACATCATTAAATAATTTGGTAAGCCCTAATATAAAGAAGTGCTATAAACAAGATATGACAGCATTATTAATTGAACTACCATATAAAAATCTTCAAAAGACAAATACTTTCTTAAACTGCTTATCAATTTTAGTCTAAAGAATGTGGCACAAATGACTTTTAAAATTAGTGAAAAATGACTCCAAGATATTGAACTTAATATCAGAGCAGTACCTCATTTCCTGCAAGCAATACAGTAGAAGAACAAGAATTATTCTCTCCTTCTGAGATTATCTTTAGTTCACTTTTTTGCTAATAAATAAAGACCAGTTTCAAATAATTACTTTGAAATGTTATAAAATTTAATAATCAATGAGGTCGACAAGTGGAGCCTGATTCACGAAGGGGCACATACGGGCCACCTGGATGGCCCCAAGCAAAATGGGCCCATTAGGACCTAATTCTGGACTATGGGAACAAAACGTTGCTGCGGTATACAGAACCGGGCCCAAGGATGGCCCAGCGTGCCCCTGCCTGTCTGCGGGGACGTCCTCCCCGCAGGTGCTCCTGACTCATGTGGCTAAGAGCCTCCTCTTCCCCACTGCCCAACCCATGACTGGCCAACTGGATCCTGGATCGGGTGGTGGAGACCTCCAGCCCCAGACCCAGGGGGAGGGATCCCTTGGCCCGATCACCCCGCCGGTGCTGATCATTCCACCTTCGAGGTGGAATAATCAGCACCTCCCCTTTGACCTAGCAGGACATTCAGGGTCATGGAGGGAGGAGTGGTCATGGAGGGAGGAGTGGTCTAGTGGTTAGGACAAGGTACTTCAGGCCGGAGGGCCAGGGGTTCAAGTCCCACCTGGGGACAACAATCTCAGGCCGGATGGACTGGGATTTCTAGTCCTATAGGCACTCCTTGTGGTCTTGGGCAAGCCACTTAACCCTCCATTGCCCATGTTCCCTGTAAGTATTAGCGTATGTGTCTCATATCCCCTCGTGTTAAATGTATCCCCCAATTGACCGCTTTGACCCGGTGAAAAGCGGGATATAAATACAGCTAAATAAAATAAAAATAAATAAATGACCTGAATCGACCATGTACATCCTGCCAACTTGGCCCTCCCTGGTTCTGCCCAGATCCCGTCCCCTTCTGCCTCCACCAGGACATGTAGCCCCGCAACCTGCGACAGAATCTGGACCTAAGTCTTCATTAAAATTAAATGGAACATTCAATATGATATCATCATCATATATTCTGAAATGTATATTCATCTCCTGTAATAAGTTACAAAGAGGAAATGCAGACTGAACAGGGAAGCAGATATGGCCAATCTTTGCGTAATGCCTTGTTGCACTTCCCAGTCAGAGTGGTCACTGCTAATTCTGACTACCCATGTCTGATTTAATAAATATGAGTCTAACCAAGCAATGCCAGCACAAATGATACCACCAGTTATCCCTCTGAGTGTATCAAAAGTGATTTCATGGCTCTGGGACAGAGGGTGAAGTAGATAGGGGTGCAGGTGGTGTTCTCTTCAACTCTCCCCATTGAAGGTAAAGGCCAAGGCAGAGAAGCTTGCATCCTGGAGATGAATGCATGGCTGCATGGAAGGTGTCATCAAGAGCGTTTTGGTTTCTTGGACCATGGGATGCTGTTCTAATGGTTGCAGAGCAGAGACAGTGTCCATCTATCCAATAAGGGTCAATGTGTCTTCAGTAGCAGACTGGCTAACCTACTGAAGAGGGCTTTAAACTAGATTAGTTGGGGATGGGTGAAGAAAGCCCCCAGGTAAGTGAAACATTAAATACCTTTATAGAAATAGGTAACAGTGGCAACATTTGGAAGGCAGTGCCTATATATGCTGATAGCATGGGAAATAAGATCCTAAATGTTGAGGCTATAATGGGAGAGGCTGACTTGGATTTAGTGGTAGTTATAGAGACATGGTTCATGGACAACCATGGCTGGGATATAACTATACCAGGTTATACTTTATTCAGAAAGGACAGGGTAGGAAGAAGGGGAGGAGGAGGAGTGGCCCTATATGTAAAAAATAATATTAAAGCTTTGGAACTATAGAGCTTAAAAGGGAGAGAGGAGGCACTGTGGATTAAACTAGAAAGAGGGAAAGAGAAATCTATTTGCATTGGCATGATTTACAGACCCCTCACAGGTTGAAGAGGTGGACGGAGAGCTAATTGAAGACATACACAGCATTGCCATTAAAGAGGAAGTGCTACGGATAGGGGATTTCAATATGCTAGATGTTGATTGGCACATTCCTGCTGCAGTATCATCTAGAAATAAGGAAATCCTGAATTCTCTACAGGGAGAACCATTTAGGCAACTGGTAACAGAACCCACACATGAAGGGGCCTTACTGAACTTGGTGCTTACCATTAGTGATAGTGTTTCTGATGTTATAGTGGGAGATCATCTTGCATCTGGTGATCACCAGATAGTGTGGTGCCGAATGGAGGTCTGCTATTGTGAGAATGTAGGTTTGGAAGTTGTAGAGTTTACTGAATGAAGTATGAGAGAAGATGAGTGGTTTATATTATAAGAGTTTTTTTTAGTGAGGTAAGGGTAGGACCATTTATACAATTTTCCTGTTTTAAAAAGGGAATGGAATGTTAGAGACCATGACACTCAGTTTGAACTGTATTCAGAAGAGACTAGTGAACAGGGAAATCTTGTGCTTTATGGAAAAACTGACACAGTAAAAGGGTTTAAAAAGGGAAGAGGTTTATTTTTCTAGGTTTTAGATGTGAGTGCCTGAGTTAGAATTTTGGGTTATAACTGAAACAAGGAATGGAATCTTTATACGTGGCATGTGCTGTAAGATTTACAAGTTTTACTTTGGTGCTGCAGCTCAGGGTCTTTTTTTTAAAGAGTTTTATTTAGCTCAAGTAAGTAATAGTTGGTGTGACAGGAGTAGTTTGAGTGGGAATAATTGGAAGCTTGTATGGGATTTGAATGGGAGCTGATTGGAACTGAACTGGAGTGTGGGGAAAAGGTTTTTTTTTACCTAAAAAGAAATCTCTTTACACAGGAGATTTTGCAAGCTTGAACTTTAATTCTATTTTTGGGGAAGTATAGGAGATTAGATAAGAGTGACAGAGTTTAAGAAGAAATACATTTTAGAAGTAACTAAGATAGTTGGTAAAGTAGTTTTGTCAAAGCTGGAAGAAAAGAAGAAAGAAGGATACCCGATCCTGAAAGAAAGGAGAAAATACCCAAGTCGTGTTGGACCCCATCGCAGAAGGATAAGCAGCGCTACCAATGCAACACAGAACATTTGCACATATGAGCTAAAAAATATTTAAAGAAAAGCTAAAAGTTGATTTATAAATGATTTGTAAATGTATTTATGAATACCATATTTCTTATCCATGGATATTTATTCCTTTCCTAGAATCAGGAATGGATTTTAGTATTAAATACTGATATTCCAGCTGGTACTGTATTTTAAATAGTACGTAGGAAATTCTTAATTCTGTGTCATTTGTGGAGTAGTGAGTCTGACAGAAATGTGCTCTTGTACAGCACGTTACCACTGATCTGACTGTTCAGACAGGGGCGGGATGGAATTCTAATACCAACTTTGTGAATATACCTCCACATATGTTTGCCATCTAATTTGAGGAAGAAAGAAATATTTTAATTGCAACTTCACTGGTCCCTTATCTTTTATTTAGTTTTAGCTAATTGGCTATCCTAATGTTGTTCCTTCCTATTAAGTAGAAAGGTATTCCAGGGGGACCTTGGTGTTTTGTATCGGTTGTCACTCTCTGGGAGAGGTCAAACTTTAACAATGGTGCCGGCTGCCATGAGCATTTATATTTTAATGGGAATGCCATTGTTTGACCAACAGAGCCTGGGGCACAGGGTTATATTAAGTTTTGGGGGGTTTATTTTATTTGTTTTGTTTTGGGGACAGTGTCATCAATTGTGTGCACTATTGCATAATAATACCTAACTATCCTGCGTTTAGTATGTATTTTTAACCATGGCAGGGCCTGTTGGTCACAGTAGATAAGAGGGGTGTGGCCACTGTAAGCTACTTCTGCCACACATGTCCCGTCACTAGTCACTCACTCCTCTCATATGGCTTAGAGAGCACCATAGCCATTGTGGAGTATGTCCCCATATGGGCGGAAGAGGGGAGCTAGCATGAGGGCGGATAGAGACCAATCACAATCAGCACACATGCTCTGTGTAGCTTGTCAGCCAGCACTTAGAACACCCACCCCTGCCGCCTGAAATTTACAATGGAAGGGTGCAAAACAGTCCACTCACATAGGGCATCACTGCTCCCTCCCACTGGGTTGAGCTGTGGGGGAACATTGCATGGAGGGGGCCAAACCCAAGTGTCCCCCAGGCTGAACACCACTTCTGAGGGGAAACAAATGCCCACAGGATTTTGGAAGCCCACAAAAGCACCCTAGATTCATGGAATACCTCATATCCTGGGCATGGAGGGGAGGGGGAGGGAGGGGACACTGATAACTGAGCTTCAACAAAGCAAGTTCACGTTCTTGTGCTAGAAGTGTTACATAGCACCTCTGAGCCGATAGGCCTCAGCATATCATCCCTTGGTCAGAGCGAGGGGCCATCTGCTCATAGGAGCACAGCCCTTGGCATTAGCAGGAACCCTAGGTGCACATATGCACTGCTATATAACCCCCTAGCAGGGCTGGTGGGGATTGGACAGCACTGTTGCTGCCACACTGTCATGTTTCCAGTATATACACATCTAATTTGTATGCCTCACCTGCTACTTAATCTGCTGACTCCAACCCTGGCTCTGTAGCCAGTACTGGTGGAAGCACATAGAACAGGCCCTATTTCCTGAGACTTCCACAGCACACAGCACCAGCAGCCCTCTGACATCTATCCGTTGCATATGCAGACATGAACAGCGGTTCATCAGAATACCTGTTGATGTGCCTGTGGATGTTTGTCCACTGTGCCAGCAGGGTCACTCCTGAACTTCAGGCCCTAATTTTGGCTGTCAGGCTGCAGTGGTGCAATGTCATGGTGGCTGCACCATGTAGCCCCTACAAACAGGTGGCCCAAGCAGGTGCCTAGGTATTCCGCTTACATCATATGCTTGCCCTGTTATTCCTAATGTGTTTGCTCTGCTTCTCCCCTTCCTGTTTCCTAATGCTCACATCCAAACCATGTGTTCAGACCGCAGTAGCAAGACAGGTGCAACTACTGCCTAGTCAGAGGCAGGTGTTAGCTGCGCGCACATAACAGCATATTTGTGCCGCTTGCGTGTGACTAGTGCGGCCACCCCAGCTGTATATCCCAGCCCCACTGGCTCAGTGTGTGTATTTGGTAAACCATAACTATCTGTGACCACATGGTTAAAAATGAATTGAAGGAGATTCCTAACATCCTGATTTAGAGTAATTGCAGTATAGGAAACTGCTGCAATTTTGATTCATTAATGTTTCATATTCTATAATAACATGGTGGTGTGCTTATTTGGCACCGACTTAGTAGGTCTAGTACAGGTGCTGCTAAGTCATTTATTACACCAGGAACGCTGCTTTGCAACTTTATATTGCATTGTTCAAACATACTTTCTATAGTATTGTGTCCTCTACAGACTGAAATGCTCCTGATAGAAACAGTTAATATCTTTATGGCTCTGTCTGTATCAATGGAAAAGATAAAACGAGGCATCACAATGGTTTAACAATGTCTGACACCTTCAGCATCTAGCTGGAAGAAATAATGATGACAGATGTTTTCCTAGATAACTCAGGGTTTTGGTCACCTCATGAAAGGAGAACAGCAAATTGTATAGCCGTTGAACAGAATTACAGGAAAACATATGTTCTTGATATAGAGAAGCAAGGAATCTGTTTCCTTTGGCTGCTAACATAGGCATTTCATTCAACATTTAAAAGCAGATAATAGGGAAGTCATTATGCAGCCTGCACTGGGCAGTTACTCGATTATGGTATAATTGAACTCTCCGTAATGCAGCCAACGCTGACGATTTGAAATGACATCTTGAAAAGAAAGTATAGGGTAATCAAAGTTTGACAGTCGTTAACCTATGCCAAAATAAAACTGAAAAAATAGGTTTAGATTACCTGAAGTCAGTTTTACCTCTGCTGTTTAAGTTGCCGATTAGGAAGAGCAGCATGTAGGAAAGAAGGGAAGCTGGGGATCAGTTGCCCCTTCTTCCAATAATATTCTTGGTGACCTTAGGTAAACTGCTTTATTCCCATTGTCTCACATCCAAACTTGGGCTTCACTTCCTAATATTTGTCAGCCAGTTTATGTGCATTAATGCACATTAACACACATTAGGCCCATTATACAGATGGGCGGGGTATGCGCCACGTTGACACATAGCCCTGACTGTTGACCTCTAAACCCGGATATTCAATGCAACAGCATTGAATATCCGAGTTAGGTGCCAAGGGGGTTCACCCGCAGAGCCTAAATGGGTAGCTGCAATATTGGACCACTATCCAGTTACCATCCACGACTAGTAACAGACGAGCCAAAAGCTCATCTAGTTTTAGCCATGGATGACTTACTAGATAGTGGTCCAATATCGCCACTACCCAGTTACTGGGACTCTCCGCCTCCTCTCCATCCCAGAAGGCTCCCAACATGCCCTGATGACAACCGAATAGCAGGCCCATGAAGAATATAAGGCCATGTTTACTAAAGTCCACTTTTTGTACTTACTATACTTAGGAGTAAAAGCTAACGTGCAGTAAGCGCTATGTCTGTGCAGCGAGTGACATGGCAAGCATCTTCCCCAAGCTTTCCATCATGACAGACTTTGCATGCGACCATGTAACATGCCTTAGCAGATAGCATGGGTGCACCTCTTCTATTTGCTGATTCAGTACATGCAACATGGGCCCTGGCTCTAAAAAAGAATCAAATCTGTTCCCGCAGTGATGAAACCTGAACCCTTCCTTGGCACATAATGTCTCCAATCAGCAATCCTCCATCAACAAATCCTCCCAATCTGTAACTTTCCCTAACAAGCCCTCCTACTCAAGAGACCTCACAACAAGCTCGCTTCCACTCAAAAGACCTCCCCAGGAAAGCCCATGACCCCCTGAGCACCCCTTGCACTACGTGGGATATCCCTGGTAGTCTAATATACTGGGGCACAAGTGAGTCCCCTGTACTCCTGTTCCATAGCCACAGGGATGGCTATGACCTCTAGCAGTAGTTTTATGGCACTACCACTAAGGGCCAGTGAGACATATAATGGCATTCATTTATATGGCATATTGACCCCTAGTGGTAGTACTATGAGACTACTATTAAGGGTCATACTTGCTATTTTGAAACCTGGAGGTTATGGAGTGGGAGCAGAGGGGGACCACTCCCACCCTGATCCGCTAGACTATCAGGGATATCCCTGGGTAAGGCCTGGAAGAAGTCAGGGACTGACAGGAGGATTGGTGATTGTTGATGGCGAATGGCTTCTCAGGGGAGGTTATTGGGGGTCTCTTGAATCAGGGATGGACTTGCTGGGGGATCTCAGTATGGGGATTGTTGGATGGTTGCTAATCAGGGAAGCTTGTTAAGAAAAGTGCTGATTGGTGGAGCATTAAAGGAAGATTGCTGTTTGGGGGGTCTATTAAGGAGGGATTGCTGATGGGGGGTTTCTTGAAGGGTCTGATGATTAGGAGGATGCTGAGTCAGGGAGTTATTGCTTTAGTGGGGTTGTGGATTTATTGTCTGGGCCATGGCCTCTCTACATGACTGTCAGTAGCAAGGCTGCACTGATTTCCACCTCACGGTGGCATTCAATGAAACCGTACTACCAACAGTCCTGACAGTTAGCATGTGTTAATGTACCACACACTACCGTCCTATCTCCACCCATAATATTCTCTTCAACCCATGCTGAGCAGTTAGCATGGGTCTTTTACTGCTTGGCTGTATTTACCACATGGTAATCATTAGTGCAGGCCCACACTAACTGCTTAGCATAGTTTAGTAAACATGCTCCATAGTTAGTAAATAGGTCCCAGTAAGAATAACATAGTAGCATAACATCATAGTGGATAATAGCAGAAAAATGCTCCATCCAATTTGTCTAGTAGAGTTGCTAGTGCAGAATATGTGGATCAATACAGGTTACGTTCTTCATGCCTATGAATTTTTGTGAAGGGCGGCTGTACATGCCATGCAGTAAGGTAGTTTCCCATGCCTTTGGCTTTCAACAATCCCCATTTTGAACTTAAGTCCCCAGCCTGCCATAGGACCAGCAAGGCAGTCATTCATTCTGCAACTAGCCCAGTGTCCAGTCTATGGCTTCTGCTGTACAGCAAGGGAGCCCACCCATAGTCACAACTATTCCAGCTGTGCCATGTGGCATGTTATTCATTCTGCAACCAGTCCAGCACCTCCTGCTGTACATTCTGGAACCCATTCACAGACACAGACATCCCATGTGCACCAAACAATATGTTTTATTTGAGGAAGCATAGTGCAGGTTACTTTCCCCATAGTTTTTTAGAAGAAGCAAAACAATCATTTTGTAACTGTTTTGAGTTGAAGTGCTCCATTCTTGGTTACCATCCTCTTGCCCTTTAGAGATCCATTGTGTTTAGCCCATTTCTTTTTGAATATTAGCACTGTTTTTGCTCCCACCATCTCTTTCAGGAGGTCATTCCAGGCATCCATCACTCTTTCCGTGAAAAAATATTTCCTAATGTTGCTTTTCATTCTACCTCCTTGTAGCCTCATATCATAGCATCTCCTCTAGTTCTAGAGCTGCCCCTCATTTGAAAAAGGATAGTTTGTTCTGAAATCCCTTTAACTACAATCTTTCTGCCTGAAAGCACTTAAAGGGGTTTTGGTTTTCATCTGTAAAAGCCAATTCTTTTTGTTTGTTTTTCTATACTACAAAGGGGGGGGGGGGTTGTGGTGTTGGGCAAATAGCTCTGTCAGTTAGAGTTCATTGATCTTGTTAGCGCATTGAAGCCACTGACCTCATCAGATGTTAGTTCCCTCTCTACCCTTCCCAGCTCCCATCCACCCACTCCATGTGAGCATTCTTGTTTTATAGGGCAACTCCCCAATTAGCTACACACAGGGACTCAAGACAGCACTGTTAGAACACACTTAAAATATCTTAACTGTTTTTTATCTGAAAGGACAGCTGAGGGACAGGCAGGGATTTTTTAATTTGCTAGGTCTCTCTTTTATTTCAACAAGTACCAATGTACCACCAACTGACAAATGGCAGGGAAGAATCGTATTGCCAGAGCTGTTGCCCCAGTTACAGCCTCTGCCTCGGTCTAGACAGAGATCCCTGTGCCAGTTGAAGGACCGGTTCCATGTGCAGGATGCCTTATGCTGAAGCTCTCAGAAAACAAGTGGAGGAGCTCAGAGAGGAGGTGATGAGGCTGAGGAGCTACTGACACCTAATCAGGTGTTATTTCTCTCCCTACCCCCCCCCCAACTCCCACCCACCCCTAGTGAGCAGTCTTGCTTCATAGGGTACCTCCCCAATTAACAAAACACAGGGACTTGGAACAGCACATTTTGAATGTAATTAAAGAGATTTAATTGTTTTTTCTCTGAAAGGACAGTTGGGAAACCTGCTGGTACTTTGGTAGATCTCTCTCTTTTGCTTTAATAGATACCTAAGCTCCAAGAACAGAGCAATGGCTGGGAAAAATCATATCGCTAAAGTTGTTGACCCCATTACAGCTTCTGCTTCTGTCCAGAGAGAGATCCCAATGCCAGTTGAAGGACCGGTTCCATGTGCAGGGTGCCTGCATGCTGAAGCTCTCAGGAAACAAGTGGAAGAACTCAGAGAGGAGGTGGTGAGGCTGAAGAGCATTCAATACAGTGAGAAGTACATTGATGAGATGCTTCTTGCAACAACCAAGCTCTCCAGTAGAGGAGAAGATGGGAGCCTGCAGAATGATGAAAGCTGGACATGATTTACCTGGGCCTGCTGATTCACCAATCCAACTCCTCCAGCCCTTGAATAGAAGAATGAATATGCAGCCCTAGAAATGGAGGATGTGAAAGCATACCAGGAAAGGGATGAACCAGAGCTCAAGCACCCCAAAGCTGTAGAATCAGTGACCACAAGGAAGCAAAGGGTATTGCTGGTTGGTGATTCTCTTCTGAGAGATACTGAGGCATCCATCTGCCAACCAGACAGTCTCCAGAGAGGTGTGCTGTCTGCCAGATGCCAAAATCTGAGATGTTATGGAGAGTTGCCAAGACTCATCAAGCCTACTGACTATTACCCAATGTTGCTCATCCATGTCGGCACTAACGATATTGCCAGGTTTCCCTCTGAGCATATCAAATGTGGCTTCATGACTCTGGGACAGAGGGTGAAGCAGATAGGTATGCAGGTGGTGTTCTCTTCAATCCTCCCTGCTGAGGGTAAAGGTGGAGGCAGAGAAGCTGACATCCTGGAGATGAATACATGACTACAAGGATGGTGTCATCGAGCGTTTTGGTTTCCTAGACCATGGGATGATGTTCCAGGGGCTGCAGAGAAAGATTGTATCCATCTGTCCAAGAAGGATCGGTGTGTCTTCAGTAGCAGACTTGCTAACCCACTAAAAAGGGCTTTAAACTAGATTCATTGTGGATGGGTGAAAAAGGCTCCCAGGTAAGTGAAATATTAAATACCTCTATAGAAATGGGTAAAAGGGGCAACATCTGGAAAGTGGTGTGTATAAATGCCCATAGCATGGGAAATAAGATCTCAGATGTTGAGGCTTTAATGGAACAGGCTGACTTGGATCTAGTTGCAGTTACAGAGACATCGTTCATGGACAGCCATGATTGGGATGTAATTATACCAGGCTATACTTTGTTCAGGAAGGATAGGGGATGAGGAAGGGGAGGAGGAGTGGCACTTTATGTAAAAAATAATATTAAAGCTATAAAATTACAGGGCTTAAAAGAGAGAAAAGAGGCACTGTGGGTTAAACTAGAAAGAGGGAAAGAGAAATCCATTTGCATTAGCATGATATACAGACCTCCCTCACAGGGAAAAGACATGGATGGAGATTTAATATAAGACATACATAGCATTGCCATGAAAGGGGAAGTGCTATTGATAGGTGATTTTGATATGCCGGATGTTGATTGGCACGTCCCTGCTGCGGTGTCATCTAGAAGTAAGGAGATCCTGGATTCTCTACAGGGAAACTATTTCGGCAACTGGTAACAGATCCTTCATGTGAAAAGGCCATACAGGATTTGGTGCTTACCAATGGTGAAAGTGTTTCTGATATTATAGTGGGAGATCATCTTTCATCCAGTGATCGCCAGATTGTGTGGTGCAGTATTAGGACTAGGGCTCATAAAATTCATTCAAAAGTGAGGGACTTAGATTTTAGGAAAACTAACCTTGCCAGGATGGGACAATACCTCAAGGAGTTGTTGCTGGGATGGGAATAGCTGGGGAATGTAGAAAAACAGTGGGAAAAACTCAAAGGGGATATTTTAAGGGCAACCGACCATTTTGTTAGGTAAATAAAGGTAAAAGGAAAAGGACGGCGCTATGGATCTGAAAAGGTGAAGAAAAAGAAGGAGGCCTTCATGAAATACAAGAGATCACAGAGAGAGGAAGACAGGCATCTATATATTTGGAAATCTTAGACAAGCTAGCAAAGTAATCAGGAAAGCAAAGATACTAAAAGAAGAAGAAATAGCCAATGCAATAAAATGGGGGGATAAGACATTTTTCAGATATGTTAGTGATAGGAAGAAGGACAAAAGTGGTATTGTCGGAATCAAAGGGTGAAGAGAAAGATTATGTAGAAGCTGATGAGGATAAAGCAGAATTGCTTAGCAAATATTTCTGTTTTGCGTTCACAGATGAAGGGCCAGGAGCAGGATCTCAGAAAACAGGAACAGAAGTGACAGGGATATCGAATGATACAAGATGTTTCCAAAATCCAGTAGAGGTGTTATGACTGCCTGACATACCGTGCGAAAGTGATTTGTATTTAGTATTGGTTTTAGTCTTCTGATAATCTTTAAACAATGGTATGCTTTTGATGCAATTTTGTTTATATGAAATTTTAAATTTAAATATTTATCTAATGTTACACCTAAATATCTTACTTCATTTTTAATTTTTATTTCTCTATTTAATAAATTAATTTCAATTGGTAGTTTTAAGGACTGGCATTTAGATATGAACATTGCTTCTGTTTTGTCAGAATTTATTTTTAAGTTGTTGTTATTAAGTCAGTCATTCATATCAGCCAAAGAGTTATTAATTTTTGTTGTATCAAAGGTATTTTGGTCAATTATAGAATAAACCATAATATCATCAGCGTATAAATGATAATTAATTTCAATATATATACTTTAGAGGAAAAGCAGGATGAGGAGATATGATAGAGATGTTTAAATATCTCCATGGCATTAATGCATAGGAGGAGAGCCTCTTTTGATTGAAAACAAGCTCTGCTACGAAGGGACATAGGATGAGGGTGAAAGGGGATAGACTCAGGAGTAATATGCAGAAATATGTCTTTATGGAAAGAGTGTTAGATGCATGGAATAGTCTCCCAGTGGAGGTGGTAGAGATGAGGACATCTAGAGGCCCCAAAGTGTGTCAATTGACGCAAATGCATCTTCGAAGGTTTATACCAGCGCCATTGCTAGAACCATGTCAGTTATGTAATGATGTCACATACTGCACATAGTAAACAAATAAGTAACTTCAAATTAATTCACATCTGCATTTCATGCTCAACGCAGTCGTCATGATAATGCGTCAATTGACGCACTTTGGGATTTCTAGGTAAAATGCCTTTTTGGGGCTTCTAGTTTAAAAAAAAAAGCATGGACAAACACAGAGGATCTCAAAAGGAAAAAAGGGGACTATTGTAGTAGTTGATATGGAAGGGCACACTAGATAGGCCATGTGGTCTTTTTTCTGCCATCATGTTTCTAAATTTCAAATATTTAAAAGTCTGTGTCATATCTTACCCATCCCTCTTCTCCTCTAGAGTGTAATATTTAGGGCCTCCAAACTCTTCTCATGTCTTCTGAAGGAGACTAGAGAACCAAGGAGAGCAACAAGTACCTGCACTCTAACACAGAAGACCAAACAAGCAGGTGCAAGAAAGAGATTGGCGGTAATCCAATTCAGGTAAAAACCCTTTTTAATTGCCCCTACGTGTTTCGGCTGGAGAAGCCTTCTTCAGGGGGTCTTTAGAGGAAACACACCTTTTCTGTCTCGTAGTGCACAAATATGATCATGTTTGCCGCAAGCTTCACTGCACTTCAGGGGGTCTTTAGAGGAAACACACCTTTTCTGTCTCGTAGTGCACAAATATGATCATGTTTGCCACAAGCTTCACTGCTGTAGTGAAGCTTGCGGCAAACATGATCATATTTGTGCACTACGAGACAGAAAAGGTGTGTTTCCTCTAAAGACCCCCTGAAGAAGGCTTCTCCAGCCGAAACACGTAGGGGCAATTAAAAAGGGTTTTTACCTGAATTGGATTACCGCCAGTCTCTTTCTTGCACCTGCTTGTTTGGTCTTCTGAAAGAGACTAGGCATGTGCAGGGCCAAAAAAAAGTTTGATTAGTCTTTGTTTAAAATAAGGTTTTAGTGATTTTCATGTGGCATCTTTTTGTGCTTCTGTGCATATTCATCTTAATTGTGCAGATACCAATTAAAGACCTCATCATTTTGTACCAACTCTATCTTTTTTATGTTCTCACCAAGATAAGACCTTCAAAACTGAATGCAGTACCCCAAGTGAGGCCTTACTAGTGTCGTGTACAGAGGCATCATCACCTTCTCCTTTCTGTTGGTCCTTCCTATGCAGCTAAACATCCTTCTGGTCTTGTCACATTGTTTCACCATCTTGAGATCCTCAGACACTACCATCCCAAGGTATCTCTCTTGGTTTGTGTTCATCAGTCTCTCCTCTCCTTTTGCATACATCTCCCTTGGGTTTCTGCATCTTAAAAGCATCATTTCTGTACTTCTTTACATTTATGGTTTACTGCAAAGTATTCGACCGGTCTTCTAGTTTTTGTACGTTTTGTCTACTCCCTCTGAGGTGTCCACTCTGTTGCTGATCATGACACCTGCAATAAGGCAAATTTTTCCTTTTACTCCTTTGGCAATATTACTCTTAAAGATATTGAACAGAGTCAGTTCCAGGACTGATTGTCTGATTTAATGTGCATTAAATTGCATTAGCGTGCATTAACTGCTTAAGGTATATTCATAAATGGAGGCCTTAGACTGTAAGCCCTCTGGGCTGGGGAAATGTCTACTGTATCTTCAGTGTAACTCTCCTTGAGATCTGGTTTAGCAAAGTAAGCAATAAAATCCAAATCCAAAATCTATGCATGCAGTTTTAGGTTAATGTGTGTGTATATCTATATATCTACTGTACATTTACAGAAGTACAGAAACATAGAAAATTACTGCAGATAAAGACCATATGGCCTATTCAGTCTATCCAATCATAAAACCTATCAGGGAGCATTTTTAGCAGCAATGGCCAGCACACTTAAAGCATCTAGCCATCACCGCTTTAAATCTGCCCTTGATATTCAATGCTTGGGCCATATCCGTTCCTCGGCATTGAATATCCAGGATGCCTAGGTTGCGATTTTGGCCAAATTGCCCAGTTAGGGATAACCGGGCAGCAGGCAGGACTAAATTGTCCACAATATTGCCACAGTATTCATATACTTAACTGAGTAGCCTGTACATAGTTTCCCCAGTTAGCCACGTTGTAAACCCTGTTCCTTGTAAGTACAATGCAGATGCCGCCTGCAGTGTACAAATTTGTTTTAACTGTAAACCGAGCTGATTTCAAAGAGCGCGGTATAGAAAAACCTCAAATAAATAAATAAATAAAATAAATAAATATACAACACATGCATAGCATATATAACTTTGAATAGATATGATATCCATTTATAGTTATATGTGGATTTCCAGCAGTGCCAGCTGTATGGATAGCACCACTGAAAGTATATATCATTTTAAACAGATTTCTTATTCATTTAAAGTCTCTTTGCCCACTTACACAACATCATTTTACCAGTCACTTCACTAGACTGTTTCTATTTCCCCCACACCATGCAAAGCCACATGCTCACTATAATTTCTCAGTTTACTTATATAACCACTCTGCTACCAGTTCTTACAGTGGGAAATTACCTAAAGGACTGCCATTCTGGGTCTGACCAAAGATCCATCTAACCCAGTATCCTGACTTTCCCTGTATACCTCATGGGGAGTCATTTGGACCATCATGGAGGTAGATTGGAAGGCTGGGTGATCAGGACCTCTAGAGGATGCCTGAGCATTGTCCTTTTGCCTCCTGTTCCCCTTCTATGCCTTCCCTGTCTCCCTCCACAGCCCCCTACCTCCTCTACCCCAAACTCTCTACCTCTTCCTTCCCTCTGTATCCTCCCAATCACCTCCAACATCTCCCTTTCCCCTCTACATAGGTGTCTATACAAGCAGACTGCAGCTTCTCATGCCCGGCATCCAGTCTTATCCATCAGGTGTTTTTTTTTGTGTGTGTGTGTGTGGGGGGGGGGGCTGGGTGGAGAGATACTTAAGGATGGGATGCTTAAGAATGGGATGGAGTCTCCTCTGCTCCTTACTCCTCCTCCTCATCATCAGAGGAGTCTACCACATTGGAGGCTGGTCCCTCCTCAGTTGTGCCACATCTAAGATGGTTCCCTCATCTGTCAAGGAGCCACTTCTGCTGCTGTTCTCCTCCCCTGCACTAGTGTTATCCTCCTTCTCCAGTGCAGAGGCATCATGGTCAGGTTCCACTGTTGCTGGTGGTGGTGCCGCTGCCACTGCAAAACATATTGAAATGGCTTAGTGCTCCGATGCCCACTGAGGGACGACATGCAGTTGTATATGACACATAATGCTTCAATGAGCTTACTAGGGAATCTTGAATGTTTCCTTATAGACCCTGCTCAGAACATCTGTGGCCTGATAACCACTAACTTGGGGAAGAGAGGTGCTGATGTTCTGATGCTCCACACAATCTGTAGAGGGGAATATATAGCATAAGGCATTACAATTATTGCATATTTGGGGCCGTTTGGGGACACTACTTGCATATCATATGTAGTGCATCTGCATTAATAACTGTTTACTACGGTTCTTTCCAGAGGTAGATGAGACATGCAATTTCTGGCAATACCTTGGCCTAGTGTGTGCTGGTGCCCTATATTTGGCAGAAGTGCACCATCATGATCCAACATGTGCCCTAAGTAAGGAGATCTGCTGGTCCTCGTACCCTCCATAATTTGCTACATGATTGTCTTGGGAGGTGGCGCATTACAAGTCCAGTATTAGCATTTGCGTCTGCCAGCCCAAGCCATTGAACTGTCGGGACCTAGGCATGTATCTGATTGCAGACCATTAACCATTAATCTAAAACAAAACTGCTGACAAACCAGTGTAAGAATCATCAGATTGTTTTTGAAAAGAAATATGTGCTAGAGGATAAAGACCTCAGAAAATATCCTGTATAATATTATTTTTATGTACTCTTAAAGTACTTTTCTATGAAAAACAGGATTAATCCTCAGAGGCCATAAAGAAACCTCTATTACTTACCTTTTCTCATGAAATTAATCCTTTTTATAAACCTTATAGAGCCAGAGGTGATTTAGATTTACAGTAGCTTAATTAGAACAAGCATGTTCTAGTATGAACAACCAATGGTGGTTAGCGTTTTGCATTGTCTGCTTCATCAGGGGTGAAGTGACTCTCTAAATTAAATTAGCTGTGCACCGCATCCTTTTTAATAGGGTAGGATATATTTTACATCTAAAAGAACAGAGGAATCCCACCACAAGGGTACACAAAGCACAAAAACAGTAGCAGTCCAAAATATATCACGCAGATAAAAAAGAGGAAAAATACTAACATTTATTATGAACCAATGTACATATAAAAACATACACAGCATAAATAACCATATAAATATAAATAAAATGCCCATAACTTGAATAACTATACAAATACTGTATGAATCCTAAAACAGAGCACATAAAATATTCATAAGACGCCCAACATGTTTCGGCAGAAGTCTGCATCAGGAGCATAAAACTGTATAACACATATAAGGTATAGTTGATATCAAGGTGTAGTTAAGAAAGAACTATCCAAAAGATGTTGGACACCCTGAGGAGAGGACAAGGCAAAACAAAAACAGAAAAAAATCATATAACATGAATAAAACCAATACAGCAACATCTATAAAATAATAAATAGTAGACACACCCCTTACAAAGGCATGACCCACCTTCTTTAATGGAACAGTGGTTGTGATATTCAGCGATATGAACCACACCAGTTCCACTAAATAGCCCAGTGACTGTGATTAATGCAGTTTGCAGGTCTGCTAAGTGCATTAATCGTGTTGCATGTTCCCGCATAGTTATTTAAAAGACTTTTTATGTCCAAATATAAGCTAATAAACATAGATATTATTTTGCTTTTAATACAATATATTAATTTTCTCCAGGAGGCCCCACTTAAATTGGGCACAGCAATTGATAAGGCTGGCCCTGAAAGTCAGAGCACAAATCTGTTGGGCACAGTGTACAGGGACACAAGTGGTGTTGGAAGGTGATATGCTGGGGGCTGCAAAGACCCTTTCGTATATTTGGTGGGAGTGTGTGGGGGGGGGGGGGTGATATATTATGATCCTGATCTAGATCCTTTTTTTTCCCTTAAGTGCAGTAAAGTTAATACTGACTCTTAACAACCCAGCAGCACCTGATTTTCTTGGCAAGGTATGACAGAAAGTAGATCGCCAGGCCTTTTCTTCTGAGGCAATGGAGAGTAAAGTGACTTGCCTGAGGACACAAGGAGAGCCGGTGGGAATCAAACACTATTCTCTTGGGTGCTAGACTGTTGCTTGAACCACTAGACTCTTCCTCTACCTTCTCCTTGCTTTATTTTTCTCATTGTCAGGCTGAGATGCTATATTTTTGAGCCAGAAAATTGTCAAGGCATATTATTTAAAAATTTTAATTAGACTATCTCAGCTTTGGGAAATGTGCCTTTCTGATATCTTTGTATTTTGCTTCATATGAAAAGAAATGAATTTTGTTTCTTTTCTCCGGTGTTGCGCTGAATACACAGGCTGGCTTATTGGAGGTTTCCAGTTTATTTTGTGCCTGCATATTTCTATGTCCCATCTCCTGTATATTCCCTTTTCCAGAATTTCCCTGCCTGTTTTTGCTGTGTTACTGAGATGAGTGATTTATGTGTAGGAATCTGTAGCAGTCCTATCAGTAGAAGATGTATTGGCGCTCTAGATCCTGATGTAAAATTTGCAGTGCTACTTTTTCATAGGTAGAGTTGGTGCTCTTTGAGTCCTAACAGTGATTTTATGTCATAGCAGCTCTACTATGGTCTTTTTGCAGGGTTTTTTCTCACTTCATAATGTACCTGGCAGATATGATGTCTAATTATGTGTTTTTAAAGGCTCATTCTTAGAGGAGGTAGGAGGGGATCCTGGGCTCTAATTCTTTCAAGTACCTAGTAATGTTTCTGCCCACTGTTTAAAGGTGCTTCTGTCACATCTCTTCTCCCCTACCTCTCTTATTCCCTCCTGCATCCTGCTGTCCAGTCCCAGCTGACGGCAATAGTGTGGAGTCTATGAAATGGCAGGCTAGGTGCTTCTCAAGCTCATTTTTCCTGTTGCCAGCATCTTTCTTGGTGTGCAATTGAAATCTGCAGAGCAGCAGGAGAAACCCCAGCACGGATAGGAGAAGCCCCAGCAAAAGGAAGCATAGGCTTGAGAAGCACTAGGCCCACTGCACCACCAGCCGCGCTCTTCTAATGTCAGCTGGGATTGGACTACCTGGGGGAAGGAGAGAGGTCAGAGGTGATGTGTATATTGGGAAGGGGTGCAAATATAAATATTCATCCCTGGTGCTAAAGACACACGGTATGCCACTGGTCTTTTCTCATGTCTGTTCTGCTCATGGCAATGCAGTGCCTTTAGTGCTATATCACTGATTGTGAACTGAGCAGGAGCCCTGAGCTATCTGCTACAAAGCTGTGCTTATTTCCTGCCCCATCCTCATCTCAGATCCAGCCCAAAGCCCACCACTTTTCTTTTCCTCGATCCAGTGACTACACTGACTCTGCCTGTCAGCGTCCCTCTAAACCAGTGGTTTTCAACCCATTCCTCTGGGACCCCCCAGGCCAGTCAGGTTTTCAGGGTATGCACAATGAATATGTGTGAGATAGATCTGCATGCACTGGTTCCATTGCATGCAGATCATTCTCATGCATATTCATGGTGGATACCCTGAAAACCTAGCTGGACTAGGGGTACCAGAGGACTGTTGAAAACCACTGCTCTAAGCTGTAGTCTATGTTTGTGCTGTTGCCTTCTAGAATTGGTCTGGGTCATCGTCTTCACAGAGGGAGGAGAAGGTACCTTTCATTAAGTCAAACTCCTTTTTTTGGCATGTTCACTGGTAGGAAGCAGAAATAAGGGAGCTTATAGAGCAAGATGGTAAAGAAAGAAAGGATGGGATCAGTGGGGAAGAGAAGTGAGTTTGTGGTGGGGTTGGGTCTTGGAATAGTCAGAGAGAAGTAGTTGGGGCAAAAGGGCAAAGAGAGGGGATGGTGCAGGCAGAAAGGGGGTAGGGGTACAGAGAGGATCGTTTGAGGAAGAGAGAAGGGACAGGATAGGGCAGGATGAAAAAGAAAAGAGAACTAGGAAAAGAAAGGAATGAAGGGGTAGTAGGCAGAGTGAGGGATGCTCAAGGCACAAGAATGAAGGGATGGGACAGAGGCAGGACTGTGAGGTGGGGTTAGGATAGGAACATAGAGAGGAGGAGAAGACGGTGGGGAAGAGAGAGGAGATAAAAGGACAGCAGAATAAGGAGGTGGGCAGGGTATGGTAAAGGAATGGGAGACAAGAGTAGGGGTGAAAGAGGGAGAGAGAGAGGTG
This sequence comes from Ichthyophis bannanicus, assembly GCA_033557465.1. NCBI lineage: Eukaryota > Metazoa > Chordata > Amphibia > Gymnophiona > Ichthyophiidae > Ichthyophis > Ichthyophis bannanicus. Next base: position 128,231,492 of record CM066050.1, read on the forward strand.
GAAGCTGTTGGGTGCAGAATGCATGAGGAAAAAGGATGAGGAGGGGATACACTTAGTGCTTTTTGGGAATGTAAGATGTTATATTGGGGCCTCTGAGCCCATGCTGTCTCCATGGCAGGTGGTACAGTAACTTACTTTGGAGTCAACAAGCCTTTCTTGATGTGTTTCATTGGGTGGGGGATGCTGTTCTGTGGTCACTGTGCCCCTCTTGTTTGTGTTGGAGTTGGAGGTGTTATAATAGAGTTACTGAACCCCTCTTGTTGTACTTGTTGGAATGGAAGAAGTTGTAGAAACATAAAAACATAAGAGCAGGGGGGCGGAGCCTGATGTCCAGCGGGTAAGACGCTTCGCGCTGAAGCTCCCGAGAGGCCTACTTAGAATCCTGACTTAATACCTATACAAACTTACTATTTCGCTCCGGGCTGACCGGGGTACCTCGGGGGGGATGGCGGCCCATAAACCAGCGCGCTTGGACTTCGGGTCTCCTTCTTCTTCTCACGGAAAAACGCTCCAAAACAGAGGTGTCCTCCCCACAGAAGATGGTTCCATTTCGGGAAAACCCCGAAATGCACCTGGAGATTTTAGAGGAAATACGCGGCGTGAAGGAATTGGTGCAGTCCAATGGAGAAGCGCTTAGAGCCATGCGAGAAGACTTTGGAGTGCTCCAGGACCGGCTTGAAAGTCTCTCATTACGGCAGGACAATATGGCGGGGGTCCTCGACTCGCACGCGGTGCGCTTGGGCACACTGGACAAGGCTGAGCGCCAGATACAGAATCTTCAAAAGGAGTTAGAAGATAGCAATAATCGAGGCTCATTGGAATACCGGAGGGGGTGGAAGCGGGAGATATGAGAGAATTCCTGCTCAAAACTCTTCCCTCCTTGCTGAAGATCACCTTTCATAAAGAACTGGAAATCGATCGTGCACACCGTGTTCCTACCCACATGGCGCTCAACCGAACGACCCCCCGGCCTATTATCTTTCGCTTGCTACGATATCAACAGGTGGAACAAATTTTAAATGCTGCTCGGGTGAACCATCATTTGGAATTTGAAGGTCACAAAGCCTCCTTCTTCCCTGATTTGGCAAAGCCTACCGTTGACCGACGGAAGAAACTCCTTGCTTTTCGCCCTCGACTTCAACAGCTACAGGCTCGCTTTGGCCTGTTGTATCCCGCGAAGCTCCGAGTGACTCTCCACAACCAAACCAGGACATTCGAAGATCCTGATCTACTATCAACATTTTTAGACTCCAAAGAAGCAGAGCAGATGCGCTAATCCAACGACTTGGACTTTTATTTGCCGGCTCTGTCCGCCATTTTGAAGGGCCCGATGCGGCGGTCATAGTCAAGCACAGAGACTACCTGGACTTTCTTTCTTTCTTTCTATGACTTTTTTGTTTTTTGGTCTCCTATCCCTCCATGATGTGTGCCTCGGTCGGATTCGGAGCACGCACAGTCCTACAGGTTATGTGTTTTTTTCAATTTCGGCCTTCTCTGGGGCTTCTCCCCGCAGACACATGGTCGCCAGTAATTTTTGGGGTTCTGCTTCTTCTCTACCGCGCTGCGGTTTTTCTTTTTTAATGTGGGGCGCTTCATTGTATTATCTAAGCTTATTTTCTTTTATGCCATATGTACAGCCAGATACAGTCAATATGAGGGACATTGTGAAATTATGTGCGCTATCATGCTCAGAATTTTTAACTTGTCTGAATGGCCTTATGTAAAATCTTATCACTCAACGTAAAGGGCATTAATAGTCCAATCAAAAGAAAGAAAATCCTTAGCTATCTTAGCCATGAGCATGCTGATTTAGCGTTTCTTCAGGAAACGCACTTAAACTCTGCTGAAACACTGAAACTCAATGTTAAGCCTTACATGGTGGCTGCCTATTCTCCCGCCGTTTCCAAACGGTGCGGGGTAGCCATTCTGGTTAAGAAATCTTTGCAAGCTACTGTAATTGATACTAGCGCTGACAAGGAGGGTAGATGGGCCCGAGTACATCTTAAGGTTGGAGATAGTGAATTTACATGTATTTGCATTTATGCCCCGAATGTGGACAACCCTGCTTACTATGCAAGTATTGCGCAGTTGGCACAGGCCTCTGCCAATACTCCATTAATACTTGGTGGTGATTTTAATCAAGTGTTAGACCCTCTGATAGATAGACAGCCGCCTAGAACGAGTAGTCCACCCAAGAGTCTTGCTACCCTTACAGCTCTGATGCAAGATCTTGCGCTGGTAGATATATGGAGGCTGCTTCACCCCTCCGACTTAGAGTTCACTTTCTTTTCTGCCCCCCATCACTCCCAATCTAGAATAGATTTCTTTCTCATTTCCAAAGCAATGATTCCTCAAGTAGACACGACTAGGACTCATCCTCTCCATATTTCAGATCATGCTGCCATATCTTTATCATTACATGTCACTGCGCGGGACGATTCTCCCCGAGCTTGGTTTTTTGATAGATCCTTACTGGGTCAAAAAGATTTTCAGGTTGATATAAAGGCCGCTATCCAAGATTATTTTCATTTTAACTCACCCCATGACACAGCGAGCTGGGCTTGGTGGGAGGGTTTTAAAGCATCTATCCGCGCAACTATAACTAGCTATCAAATTCGGCAGGGGAAACAAAGAAAGCAGCAATTACTGATTCTAGAGCAGCAGATACAAGCTGGGGAGCGTACTGACCCATGTATTTTACTCCGTTTACAACGCTTGCGTTTTCAATACAATCAGCTTTTGTACACTGCTGCTGTTAAAAATATTGAATCACAACAAGGGCTATATTATCGGGAAAATAATCGTGCTGGCAAATTATTAGCAAATGCCCTAAAAGGTCAAAAAGAAGCCAAGCGTGTTACCGCCCTCCGTAATCCGTCGGGGGGGGGCTTGGTCACTAAAGATACCGAAATCTTAGAACTCTTTCGTGATTTTTATACTCGGCTTTATCAATCTGAATGTGATTTTGAGCCAGATGTATTTGAACGCTTACTTTCAGGGGTACAAAGACCGACCCTATCTGACGAAGATAGAGTGGCCTTGGACACACCATTTACTGTCTCAGAAATCCATTCTGCTATCAAGAAATGTGCCTCAGGTCGAGCCGCAGGCCCAGACGGTCTCCCTGCTGAATTCTACAAAACCTTTCACGCTGACTTAGCTCCAGTTTTGAAACTTTATTTTTCTGCTCTGGCCGAGGAGGGTTCTCCTTCTGGGTCCTTTTCAATGGCAAATGTAGTAGTTTTTGAGAAAGAGGGGAGAGACCCGCAACTAACAGCTAATTATCGTCCAATTTCCCTCCTAAACGCGGACTATAAAATATTTGCCACCATTCTCTCTACCCGGCTCTCTGATAGGATGCCTACCTTAATACACCCAGATCAATGCGGTTTCATTCCTGGTAGATCAACTGCTGACAATGCTCGGACTCTATGCCATGTACTGACTACCGCAGTTAATCTTGATCGCCCATTTGTTGGTCTCTCACTTGATGCTGAGAAGGCCTTTGATCGCTTAGAGTGGCCCTTCCTGTTTGCAGTCCTCCGCTGGTACGGATTCGGGGAAGGTTTTCTCCGTTGTCTTCGCACCATGTACGCACAGCCTACAGCCAGTATATGTGCCAATGCTTTAAAGTCTCAGCCTTTTCCCCTTCAACGCGGCACTCGCCAGGGATGCCCACTGTCTCCACTTCTCTTCGATCTTGCACTCGAACCCTTGGCTTTACTAATCCGGCAATCGGAGGAGATTCATGGAGTCCCCTTCACCCATAGGGAAATCAAAATTTCAGCGTATGCTGATGACCTTATGCTTTTTGTCTCTATAGACTCAGTACCGGCTGTCCTAGAGCAAATTGGTAAATACTCACAACTGTCCGGTTATAAGATAAATTGGACCAAGTCGGTAGCCTTTCCATTAAATCCTTTGCTTCATCAGGCAGATATGCAACCCTTCCCCTTTTTATGGCAACCTCGCATGGTCAAATACCTTGGGGTTCACTATTGTTCTCCTTTGGAAGACACTATCTCCTTCAATGCCAAAGACTTAACCTCTAAAGTCCGGGCGCTTACTCACCGCTGGACTCCTTTAACACTTACCTGGTGGGGTCGATTAGAAACCATAAAAATGATGATTGTTCCGAAAGTGAATTATATCTTAGAAATGTTGCCCTGTCTCTTACCTCGACGTATATATAAAGATATAGAGGGCCTTCTGACTAGATACTTGTGGCAAAACAAGACACCTAGGATAGCGAAACATAAGCTGCAAGCAGATAAGGAAAATGGGGGTGTCAGATTCCCTGATTTCCTGAAGTATCATCAATCTTTTCTTCTCAAACAAGGCGCTCGTTGGCTGGAAGATCCAGTACCGAGTAGACCTGTGTGGCTAGACATAGAAGAGGACCTTTGCAAACCGATTCCTCTTACTTTTCTCCCTGGTATGACTCTCCCATCAGACTCCCACTTTCCACCAATGCTTTTAGACACCTTAGGTGCCTTTAATAATCTTATGCAATCTTTAGACTCCCGACTCTGTCCGTTAGACAAGCTCCCACTTTGGTACAATACTCGATTTCGAATACAAAATAAGCCGATGGCGTGGAGCCCCTGGTACACTAGGGGCATTTGGATTCCTAGTCAGTTGTTCCATGAAGGTCGCTGGAAAACTTTTAGTGAATTGCAAATTGAATTTGGTCTCCCAGCGAAACACTACTTTCAGTTGGTGCAACTTCAGCATTGCCTTCGGAGTGCTAAGGTGCTCCCGCCATCGGCCTCCCCTACACAAGGTTGGTTGGAGACTATCCGATCTATCGGTAATTCACCGGGTGTAGCATCCAATTTTTACAAAACCTTATGTAATGCTATAACTAGAGATACCCCTATAGCGCAGAAAGCATGGGAGAGAGAATTGCATGTGACTTTGACCCCGGAGCAATGGAGCCTTGTCTGGAGTAGAGTGACACGGGTCTCCCGATCCGCCTCACTCACTCAGACACTCTTCTTTCTAGCCCACCGGTGTTTTTACACTCCTGACAGATTAGCCAAATGGAACACTACTCAGGGCAATAGCTGTTGGACATGTCATGCGGCCATTGGTTCACTACCTCATGTTATGTATGAATGTCCCGCACTACAGTATTACTGGCGTCGGGTCTGGGGTCGTATCCAGTCTATTTTGCACTTTCAAGAGCCCCTTTCTTGGAGGATTGTGGGACTTCGCTCAGCTGCGGGGATCCCCTCTCTTCCAAAAACGGCTTACTTCCTTTTGGACTTTATGCTTGGCATTGCTATTTCCCTAATCACGAAATACTGGAAAAATAGCTCTCATCTGAGCCCCAATGAATGGTGGAATCATGTCTGTCTCTACAGTAAATATGAACAAATACCTCGTATGTTTGCTTCCCCCATTCAGACTCCTCATCATCGGTCTAAATGGAAGATGCTCAATGACTATGTACATTCTGCTCAATGCTCTCATCTGACTGTCTAAATTTGTATATATCTTTGTCCCATGATTATTCTGTATCGCAGATACTCTTTTGATTGTTTTGATGTATAATCACTGTTGTTTGGAAGCGTTCACATGCTGACATAATCAGCTAGAGAAGAAGCGTGGGGGTGGGGGGTAATTGGGTTTACTTTTCTTTATTGTATACTTGTTTTGTCTCCTTTGGTGTGTTGTTTCTTTTGTTTGTTGCAAAATGAAAATAAAAGTTAAAAAAAAAAAAAAAGAAACATAAGAGCAGAAAAAGAGCTCATGGTCCACCCAGTCTGCCCTTTCATACCAATTACTATAGTCCCTATTTTTTCCTTTAAAGTTCTTCTGTGTTTGTCCCATGCTTTCTTGAATTCAGGTACTGTCAGGGGACACTACTACCTCTACTGGGAGACTATTCCCTTCATCTACCACTCTTTCCATAAAGACATATTTTCGCATTCTACTCCTAAGCCTATTCCCTTTCGCCTTCATCCTATGTCCCCTCATTGCAGAGATTACTTTCAATTGAAAGATGCTGCATTTATGCCATGGATATATTTAAACATCTCTATCATATCTCATCTCTCTTGCCGTCCCTCCAAAATATACATATTGACATCTTTAAGCCTGTCCTCATATAGTATGTCTTATGACGAAGCCCACTGACATTTTGGTAGCCACCCTCTGCACTGACTCCATCCTCTTTAAATCATTTTGAACATGTGGTCTCCAGAATTGCACACAATACTCCAAATGAGGTCTCACCAAAGACCTATACAGAGGCACTATCACCTCCTTTTTCCTGCTGGCCATTCCTCTCCCTATGCACCAAAGCATCATTCTGGCTTTTGCCATCACCTTTTCTACCTGATTAGGGACTATTAAGTCTCTTTGGGTGGTTTGTTTTTTGGGGCGTGAAAGGCATTGTGTTAGGGCCACTGATCTCCTTTTGTTTTTATTGGATCGGAAAGTGTTGTGTTGGTGTTTTTGAGCCCCTTTTCTTGTTTTTACAGGAGTGAGAAGAATTATATTGGGGTCACCAAGCCGCTCTTGTTTTCACTGGGGTGAGATGTGTTGTGTTTGTGCTGCTGAGACCCTCTTGTTGTTTGGAACATTTAGTGAATTCCCTAGTGTAAATGTCACCTCGTGCCACTGTCTGGTCCACACTGCTGGATTTACATCCCAGCTGCCAGGTATCTTATAAGCATTCATGTTTTTATAATGTTTATAACCAAATCAGTTTTTGTTATCTTCCTCATTGTCACTTTTCCGTGCATCATTTGCTCCCATAAAATTCAACAGCATGAACCAGGATAATAGCACAGGTAGTGCATTAAAAATGTGTCATTTCATTTTATGTCTTTGGAACCCCAATCTTCCCTCGTAAATATACCGGCAGGCTGACAGGTTTGCGGAGAGGTGAAGAGACACAAGAAAACGGAGCACCTTTGTATTCACTGGCTCATGCCAGAAGTTATTTTTATTGATTTAAAAAAACACACATAAAAATGCTTGCTGATTAAACAACATCATTAATCTCACTCTGGGGTTGCCAGATAGAATCTTTAAATAACAACTATGCCAACAGCATCTGCAGAAGGCACCAGTAGTCTAGCTGTTACCTTTTGCTGTACTAGAACAAATTATAGACCATCTGATTGCCTTAATCATTTTAAGAAAGCACAGTGTGGTGGTTTGTTTTTGTTTGCATTTGCCTGCCTTCATGCATTGGCTATTATTAAAAAGTACCAAAACTAAATTGCAGTTAGGGATTCTGGGAAATCCTGAGCAAGTCATGATCTTGTGTGACCATATGCTGTGCGTCTAACAGCACAGTACATTGTTCAGCCAAATCAGTCATTTAATTTGACAGGAGTCAATGTTTGCATGAAGAAAATGCTCGATGCTATATGGTGAAGAACCCCTTGGAGAAATCAGCTAGAACCCCATCGCTAGCAAATAAGAATCAAAACCAAATATTTTAAGTGTTACAAAGCAACACTTAAATACTCATGTGGAATCACAAGCTACCTACATAGAGATTTGCTTTGGATTTACTGAACATTTGATATGCTGCTAATTGAATAGACATGCAATAGATAAAGTAATTGAATGGATCTGATATAACAAGCTGTACTGTTTAATGTGTTTGTATGAACAGGAATAACAGGTTATTCCCCTGTCCCCAGATTACTCAAAATGCCCACAAGATCCCTATGGCATTCATTATAAGTTAGGCTTCTGTTCAGTTCATAAAAAAAAAATAGTAATAATACAGCCTCGTTTTTATTAAGATTTCTTGGTTGGCTCTTTTCGTTGATTAGGTGATTTTTGAATTTTGACAGCAAGGTTGCTTGTCATCTATGAAAGGTAGGTGAGTGAATATGTTTCTTAGTGTGTCATTGGTAATAAATAGAGGTTTATACCCTTCATGTTGGCCTTGAATATCTTTATCTTTATTCAAACATTTGATTAACCGCCCAGGTCAAGGCATCAGGGCGGTGTACAATAAACAAACAAACTCTGCTAAAGAGAGAAAAGAATGCCAAATTTATGATAGGACAGTAGAGAAGCTAGAAATGCATGTATACAAGGGCCAGTCAGATCCACCCAGTCTAGAGTCTAAGTCCTTGGGTCTTCCCCAGCTTACTGCCTCTACCTGAATCTGTGCTGTCTCTGTCCTCTCCTGCTGCCTAATTGCTGGGGTAATTTTGAAATCCTCTATGGGGCTTGCAGAGTGGAGGAGTAGCCTAGTGGTTAGAACACTGACTTGATAACCAAGCAACCAGGGTTCAATTCCCACTAGCACTCCTTGTGGTCTTGGGCAAGTCACTTAACCCTCCATTGCCTCGGAAGAAAGGCCTGGCAATCTACTTCCAGTGACACTGCCAAGAAAACCCAGGAACTTCTGGGTCGCCAGGAGTCAGGGCTGACTCAAAGGCACACATTGCATTGTTTGCATGGGGCTTGCAAGCACATTTACAAAGGAAAAATGTCCCCTGAGTTTTTGTTTGAAAGTTCAGGATCCAGCCATACCATGGGGTTGTGAGTGACCAAGGACTTTGCACCTGTTCTGCATCAGGGACAGATTCTGTGGTTTAAATCACATGCAGAGATTTCTTCTTGACGTGAGTACTTTACCCAGAGAAGAAGAGGAGAATTTTCATTCCCCTACATTATCCAGTTAACTACTTAGTTACCCAGGTAAAATTATTTGAAAATTGCCCTTTCAATTGACATCAATTATTCCAACTGAGCCTCAACTTCTTATTGTTACAAATAAGATTAGGAGATCTACTCTTATGACCTGACTAATTCTTGCTTTGCACTGTTTGTTCTGTGTTCCTATTTATTCATAATAGATCCTACTACCTGTCAGTCCTTTAGATTTTACCTTTAAATTTTTAATGGCCTTCTCCTGGCCTTCACCACAATTCTACTCACCCCAATCCCACCAATTACTCTTAAGGGCCCTTAAATAAAGTGTGTTAGGGGTTTTCACTTAAAACCTTTTTAGCTAACATGGATTCAGTGCAAAACCTCCATGGTAACTATTGGAGGTGTTGCCAACATGTTCCTGTCAATTGATGAGCAAATGCATACTCTAATAATGGTGCAATTACCATGGGTGCACCAAACTCCACCTATCGAGGTGGCATTAGATGCACCTGCGTTAATTGCAACATTGACAGCATGCGATTGGTTCCACCACGCTAACCGCAATATGCTTATTATGCCCACTCCCTCTGAGACCTTACAAATGGCTTCCTTTGAGGTTGTTGATATCTTGAGGTTCCGCATGCCAAAATGATGGGGTAGTTGGAAATCACTCTTTCAAGAAGACAATCATTGTCTTTACTGCAGAAACACGCTGCACATTTGCACTGAGATGGATCAAGGTATTGTATTTATTTATTTATTTAACAACCACCGTTTCTACTAGTCACAGCAGTTAACATGGAACAAGTGTAACAAAGAATGTGAATGTTACATGGAACGATTTGTTGAAAGGATTAATAGACTAAGCAAATGATAACTCTGGAAAATTATGAACAAAAATAACTTATTAGCATAGTAGGTGTATTGTTTTTAACAGGATGTTGAGGTGGTTATGTATCTGAGCTGAAATATTCTTGGACATAAGAACATACGATATATCATACTGGGTCAGACCAAGGTCCATCAAGCACAGTATCGTGTTTCCAACAGTGGCAAATCTAGGTCACAAGTACTTAGTAGTTTCCCCAAAAGACACAGGCTCCACTATACTTGTATTGGGGTAAGCAGTGGATTTCCTGGATCCCCTTTAATAATGATTTATGGACCTTTCCTCCAGTAACTTGTCCAAACCTTTTTTAAACCCAGCTACACTAAAAGCTTTTGCTACATCCTCCAGTAATGAATTCCAGAGTTTGATTACGCATTGAGTGAAAAAATATTTTCTCTTATTAGTCTTAAATAGGTTACACTGTAACTTCATTGCATGCATAAGCAATCGATCTAGGTTTACCCGTTCTATTCCATTCATTAATTTATAGACCTCTATCATATCTCCCCTCAGCTGTCTTTTTTCCAGGTTGAGGAGCCCTAACCTTTTTAGCCTCTCCTCATAGGGGTATCCTTCTATCCCCTTTACCATTTTGGTAGCTCTTCTCTGTACCTTTTCTAATAACGTTATATCCTTCTTAAGATACTGCGAGCAGAACTGCACACAATATTCAAGCTGTAGCTGCATCATGGAATGATACAGAAGCATTATAATATCCTTTGTTTTATTCTCCATTCCTTTCCTTATGATTCCTAGCATTCTATTTGCAGTATCTTTAGCCTTCGGCAGAAGTCTCCAATGTCTGATAAGGAGTGGAGGTCACGAGAAAGCATATTCCAGAGGATGGGCATGTAATAGTAGAAGGCTCTGTTGGAAGTAGAGCAGTTGGTGTGGGTGAATGCCGGGGGTACTACAAGTAAAGTGTTGCTTGTGCTTCTGCTGGCTCTCTGACTCTGAGGTCTGATAAACATGGATTGCAAGGTGTGGGCTGAAATGTGTAAAATTGCCTTGAAAGCTGTTAGAGCCTCTTTATATTTCACTCTGCTGTATATTGGAAGCCACTGAAGATGCTTTAAGATAGGTGTTACATTGTCCTGTTTCGAGGTACCCATGATGAGCCTTGCTGATACATTCTGTGCCAGCTGTAGTGGCTGTAGCGAGGATTTTGGAAGACTTTGATAGATAATGTTGGTGTAGTTGAAGATGGGAGTGATGAGTGCTTGGTAGATTTTCTGAAATCATTGAGCTCTAGTAGTGGTTTGAGGTTCCTCAGTTCTTGATACGGTGATATACTGTTCTGGTGACCTGGTTGATTTGGGCATTGAAGATTGAGATTATGCCTAAGTATTTTACTTGGTGTTTTACATACAGTGTTAGGTCTGCAAGTGTTATGGTGTCTGGTGGAGAGAAGGTGGGGTGCCTGGTGATATGTAGGACTTCTGTTTTGTTAGGACTGATGAACAAGTTGTGGATGGTGAGCCATTGAGTGATTGCTTCTGGACATCTGCCTGGTCCTGGCTGCTGCCTAGTTCTCTGTCACTCCTGACCTCCCACCTCTCAATCTCCTCTCCCTGGCTTCTCTGGGGACTTCTTGGAATGACTGTCCAAACCCACTTTTTAAAGTCCTGCCTTCTGGAAGGCCACTGACATGCCTTCCACTTTCCATTCATGTCCCTTTCACACTGCAACAGATTTCTGGCACCCACGAAAGATCACCACCAACCCAAACCGACAGAAAAATTAAAGTTATATTACTGTACACAGTCAACTCCCATCCCCACTCACATCCACAAGAAGACTAGCTGATACCTCTCTATGACTCCTTTCAAGTGTCCTGTGCTCTACAACTTTCTTAAAACATAGACCTTCGGCCGATGGCGATGGAGTAGGACGCCGAGAGTGTGGGTTTGACGCTGGCTCCTGAACTTTCGCTCTAATGGGAAGGAAAAGAAAACAGCATGCCCAGATGCCCTCGGGGTTGTCTTCTCCGGTGGATCAGCTCGTTCAGATGTCTATAGCCGGTTTCTGTACCCCCTCTGGCAGCATGGCTTCGAGAGATTTGCCGCTGTTGCAGGCAGATTTGAGTGTGGAAGGGGTTTCTCTGAGCCCTGTACAGGCATCCCCAGCTCAACCTGGTTGCCTCCTCGTGAGGCGGCAGCTTAGCGATGTCTCTCCGGTGTGTGAGCCAGCTTTGTCTGCTGAGGGCTCCCTCGCGAAGGATCAGTCAACTGTCGCTGTGGTAGGAGGTCGAGTTGGAGTGTCTCCCTCTGGCAGCTCCGCTGGGGTAGAGCATGGTGGTGGTAGCTCCCCCAGTACTTCAGAATTCCGGCTTCCTGGGACTGTGGTAAAACCGGCGCAAGTTACATTAGATAGCTTGTGGGAAGCTATCTCTACCCTTCAGCAGTCCTCTTATCCTTTGTGGGTGTAGTTTCTCAGGAACTTTCTGTGGTGAAAGCCCAATGTTCTTCTACTGATTCAGAGGTGGTAATTCAAGCTACAAGAATTTCTCAAGTGGAAGCTAAGGTGGAGGATCTGCAGGCCTTAGGTGCTGTTAATTCAAAGGACCGGTTGATCCAGGCAAGAAAAATAGAATTTCTCGACAATCAACTAAGGAGGAATAAGATTCCTGAATTTCCCGAGATCACCTTTGATTGCACCTCTGGACTTGGTCCGTAAGTACTTTGTGGATGTTTTACAAATGCCCGCTGGATCATTATCACCCCTGGTAAGGGCTCAATATGTGTATATTTCTTCTGTGGATTCGGCTGGGCAGCAAGGTGCTGCTGCGGGAACGGATTCTCCTCAAATGGACTTGTCTGAATTTCTTGAGAGTTCTCTAGAGGTGGTGACTAGTCGGGCTACTTTGGTTGTTAATTTTGCCTTTGAATCAGATAGGAATACTGTACTTAAATTATATTTCTCTAAAATATCGGTATCTCAATTTATGGGGTCAAAAATACATATTTTTCCTAATCTTGCTAGAGACACCCAGAAAAGGAGGAGGGATTTTTTTGGCTTTACGCCAGAGAATTCTCTCTCTGGGAGCTCAATTTAAGTTAAGATATCCATGTAAATGTGTGATTATTTATCGGGCTAAAAAATATTTGTTTTTTGAGTCCCAGCAATTGTTGCAATTTATACAAAGTAGGGAAGAGGGAGGGATAGAGGAGCGTCCCATATCGGCTGCCATGTTATAATATCATTGCTCCTGTGATTATTTTGTTATGTATCTTAGGTTTTCCTAAGCATGAATTCTTCTCTTGGATCTTATTGTGGGGTGTTTTGTGGTCTATTTTACTTGGCGGGGTTTTTTTCTTTTCATTAATTTTTCTATTGAGATGATGATTGTATCTCTCTATGATATTGAATTTCTTGTTGGAATTGTATTCCTGGAATTGTTTTGAACTATATAAAATATAAATAAAAAAAACCCCAACATAGACCTTCAAGCCAAGGGCAGGTGTTCTTATATAGTGCCTCTAGTGCAAAGATAATAATAGTTAACATGTGGTACCCAAGCATTCCTTTGACTTCCTGTGTGGTAAATATTAATGTACCTTAAGCATGCTCCGTATCTCTTAAGATGGCCATACCACTTTTTCGCCCATAACCTTGGAATGTTTGACTCTCTGCTAGTACATGCTAAGTTTTACTGTAAAAGCATATAACAGTGATTTTCTTTCTGCTATGGTCATGTATTCTATACCATTTGATAGAAAAATGAGACAGCAATTTTGGATCCCGAGAGTTTTGGGACCGGCCTGGATAGGGTTAATAGCAAAAACTTAACACACGTTGGAAACATTTCCCAATGTTCTCTCATCTTAGATGTTCTGGACCTCCACAATACAGATAACAGTCTTTGGGCATTAGTGTGCCCTACTTCTAACGTGCAGCTCTTGGCTTGTATGCTTCTGCATAGCACAGACCTGACCCTCTTAGGGGCTGATTTTAAAGAAGTTCTGTAAATGTATGTGCTTTTACATGCATAAAGCACCAGTATTTTAATGGCTTATGTGCATAAATGGGCCTTTATACATATACTGTAGCCGATTGCTATTCTATAAGCATGTCGGTGGAACCAATAGTGCATACTTTCTCTGTGGGCATGCATGTTGGTGGAGTTTGGGCAGAGTGGGGCCAGAGTGCACAAGTACATATATAAATTATAAAATACTATAATTTGTGTGTATTCTTGACAAACCTAGGTGCAGATAGTTACACCAGCCATAGTTTTGTTTTAGTTTAGCTTAGTTTATTACCATGCTTGATATACCACCCTTCTCAAAACACCACCAGATCTGCTTGCAATGCCTTGTTAAAACATATTAACAAAAAACAAAACAGAACAGTTCACAATTAGCATTACTAAACATGTTAACATAAAAAGGGTCTCACATCAGACATAACAGCAACTTTTCTGCAATAAATAAAGGAGGAAAACAAAAGAGAAAAAGAACGAAGTTAACCTTCCTGGGCCCACGACCCCACCCCCAAAGGCCTACATATAAAACAAAGGGAGACATATTCAAAAGAATCAACGTGGTTGGCAGACCTGCTAACCACGTTAATCCCACTTAGAAGGATATTCACAACAAATACCTGCATTGTGCCACTGAATGTCCCCTCATAACTCTGCTGAATGCCCCAAGACTCATCTCTCTCGGCTAGCTTTCGATTCACCATCTCAGGTTTAGAATTCTGCTCCCCCTGTTTTCTGGTCCCTCTCTCCTTCTTCTTCCTATGACTCTGACCCTTCTTTTTCATTTTTCTTACCTTTCCTTTAATTTTAATGGCGCTACTTTCCCTTTTAATATGATTTTATTGTTATTGTTTACCACTCTGCCTTCCTGAAGGGTGGTATAGAAAATTTTAATAAACCATACACATTAACTGCTTAGCATGAGGGCGTTCAATAGGCAGAAAGAGCGGAGCAGCACCAAGAGTTAGCTGGTCAGACGAGATATTGAGCAGCTGCCTGGTTAACCTTAACCAGCTAAGGTTAGGTCAAAAGAAGCCACTGCCCAGATAGCTAGCTTGCTATGCAGGCAATCCGGATATTCAGTATCGATGGCCGGATACGGCCCCGACATTGAATATCCAGTTTTAATTTAAAGTGGCAACAGCCAGCCATTTTACTTGTGCTGACTGCCATCACTGCATAGGCCCTTCAAAGTTTTTAAGCCTTTTTTAAACTTGGCATAAGAAGTCTCAGTCCACAGATAAGGTGGTAGAGAGTTGCATAGTGAAGGATCCAAATAAAAATATGCTGCCTTCAGCATATCCTTGTAATGAGCTCTAGATACTGTGGGGAGGTGACATAAATTCTGATTAACTGAATTTGCTAGCCTTCTAGACTAGAAATGAGGGAACATATTCATCAGAGGCAGCTGGGCTAAAGAAAATGGCTAGCCACCGTCACTGGAACTAAGACCAAATATTCAGCTGCAGAACATATCCGGTTTCTGACACTGAAGGTTCAGGTTGAGTGGACCCAACACTGCCATCTGGTTAGCAGTAATATTTAGCTGCTAGTTGGATAACGCAAAGCAGTTAAAGTTAGTACAGCCATTCACCCGTCCTAACTAACTGGTTAACGACTGAATATCACCACAGTCCAGAAAGCAGCAGTCACTGTCTCCATTCCAGCTACAGACTGCCCCAGTTTTAACCAGGTATTTTTTGGCAGTATGTGGGTATATTCAGTGGCTCTAATCAGTTAGTGCCGCTGAATATCGGGTGACTGTTTTCAAGCCAGTTATCGAGTCTGATAACTGGCTGAAATGTTTTGACTATGCTCCCTGAGGTGGCTTTCCAGATATATCACAAGGCAAGAATGAATGACTTTATGATCAAGCGGCACTATCTTAAAAAGAAATCCTGAAAATCTCTAGAAGCCAATGCTCAGCTGCCAGCAATTTCACTTCATTTATTAGATTTATCCACCAGTCATTGTCATTACTAAGTGGTAGCAGTTTTCATGCAATATTGGATTGAATTCAATGGGGCTGCGGCTCCGATATCGCACAGAGCAGCGTGTTTGTTAAGGACAGAGATATCGAGCAAGAGTGAGGGTAGTGATATACCTCCCCCCAAAAATCCTCAGACATGTCTCCAAACACAGCCTTCCAACTGCCTCTGCAAATGAGATCCCGACTACGGTTTGAGCAGTCCATGGTGAGAGCCCTGCTGAGCTGAGCTAAGAAGGACTTCAACTGAGTGGTTTCAAAAAACACTAGTTCCCGGTGCCAGGGTGAGTGTAATGCTTCAGTTGTGTGAGGAGCAGTCCCAAGACAATGATGCAGTTGAAAATACTGGAAGAAATTTAGTGTGGACCCCATGTTTCTTCTAGCCTGTTTTTGGATACAAAGAGGGTCCCTCAAACATCGAGGATATCCTCAATGGCTGTCTGAGGAATGAGATTCTTATCCCAAAATCCTTCACAAAAGCAAAAGACAATACTGCCATAAAAGACAGCCAAGGAGATTTCACCCCAGACGTTCCACTCTGTCCCCAAGAAGGGATGGGAGAGAACCCGATGAATCTCAGGTGCCTCTTCCAGGAATAGTACAGTTTTAAGGGAGACTCTACTACTACTACTATTACTATTGAACATTTATATAGCACTACAAGACATGTGACTTGAAAGAGGTCTTAGAAAACCTGCATCTCCTGACCCTGAGATGGAGCATTTTCCCCTCAGGTGTCGTGGTAGCTGCATTTTATCTTCAAAGGAATGAAAACAGGTTATGATGGGCCGAGGACGAGACCTAGACTAGACTTGGATTTAGGGCTGATACTCCAATGGGCTTTCTCGAATCTAACTACCCTGTTACCCCTAGAAAGCAATGAGAGTAAATTTGTTGTCTCCTTCTATCTCTTACCCTGATGTTATTGCATTCTGACAGTTTTCAAGGTCATCATGTCTCTCTTCTAGGTCTTTAGAGAGCATCTCCAACTTGTGGATTTGGGATTGAAAGACAGCAGTTGCATTTATCTGATCCCCTATATTAATTTTGTTATGGGTAACCCGGTCATCCAGGGATTTGATTTCAGCTTTGATATCACTGACGGATTTGGAAAACTCCAGATGGAAAAGTTTAAGTTCTTGTAAGATTTCCATGAGGTCTGCTTTAGTAGCAGGGGAAGTAGAGGTACGAGAGCCTTCAGGGTCTGGGACAGTTTTATAAGTAGGATCTGAAGGTGATGGTATTGGAGATCCCTGATCAGAGGCGCAGGAGAAGCGGGCCAGAGTCGCTGCGTAGGATCCTTTGTCAGACTTGTCCATTACCACAGCAACTCAAGCTGAGGGGAGGCAACTATCTCTCCTAGAACAGAGTAGGCAGTGAGCAATGAGGCCTCCCGGGCAGATGCTAGCCCTATGCCCAGTGTGGAGAAGGTCACTTTATTTATTTATTTATTTTATTACAAGTTCTTATATACCGCACTATTCGGCATCAGCGCGGTTTACATTATAACATAAAGACCATAACAACAAGCTGTTTGGTTTACATCGAACAGGAGTACAAATGTACCCCTGGTCACTGGGGCACAGGGAAGGTGGCTGTCAGTTGGAAGATCCAGCGCACTGGTGAGGCTACATATCTTTGCCAATCGTTTCCATTGATTTTGGCTCCGCCGCGGTAAGTGAAATTGGCATTTCTCTGGTAAGAGGGCCGATGAGGAAGAGAGCTTCTGAGTCATGTGGCCATTCCAGTTCAGGCTTGCAATTAAAAATCTTTTAAAAATCTAAAAAGCAAAGTTCAAGTGCCATAAAATATATATCGTATACAGTCTTTCCCTTAGAAAGCAAAAGCGTCAAGGCTTTTGTGGAAAGTTAATTAAGTTTGTGGCTTCCTTAAAGGAAGTGGCAGCCCATTCCACAACTATGGGCTACATACCAAAAGCACGCAATTCTGTGCAACTTTAGTTACTACAGGTACTTGTAACATATAGTGTGAAGCCGAGCACAAACACCAGTGTGGTAAGGATGCTACATTGAATATCACCCGGCACAAGAGAATTGAAGATTTTAAAAACTAAACATGTACATTGAAATTGTATTTGGCAACTAACCAGGACCTGCTAGCCAGCTAAACCACAGCAATCTCGATATTCAGCAGCACTATCTGGATAATGCTGCTAAATATCCTCACAGACAGTAGAAAAGACTCCCAGGGGTGGTCTGTGGGTGGATTGGGGGGAGTCCCAAAAGCTATCCAGTTAGCGGTGATAACTAAACCAGCTAATGTTATTTCATCCAGTTTGTCATATCTAGTTAGCAGTTGACTATCACTGCTAATCCAGCACTGAATATCCAGGTCTAATTAAAGTGACGATGGCCAGGCACATTAAACGAGCTGTCTGCTGCTGCTGAATATCGGCCCTAATGTTCTAAGTGCTTTTATGTTTATGTTTATTAAATTTGATATACCGCTCAGGCCGAAGCATCAGAGCGGTTTACAATAATATATCATTTGAGGAAATATGAAAGGAAAGCCATTTGTAAGATAGGACAGAGTAGAGGACAGAAACAGTCAAAAGGATAAGGCAAAGAGAAGAAAGGGAACAGCAGGTTACCATAATATATGCGTATGACAATCCAGACCACATCTTCAATGCTAACTTCAGGACAAACGCCATGGACCAACGCCTAATAAACTAAGCTAAAATAAAATGAGTCATGCAAGGCACCCATGTAATGAACTTCCCGTTTTATCAAAATTTCTCTTTTATACAAAATGATTGTTGAAGGAGGGACATAGGTTTTATCGGAACAATCGTTGCCTAACTTTTCCCATAATTAATAACCACCCTATTAACTTCTTGTTACATAGCAATTTTAGCAAAATTACTAATCAATCCAAGATTTGAAAGACTAACATCAAGAAAGAATTTTTTAAAATGTTAAATGTCATCAGCATATATACAAAATTGGAGACCAAGACTATGTAGCAACACAAAGGAAGGTATTAAATACATATGAAATAAGTTGAGAGAGCTGAATCCTGAGGGACACCTCTCTGAAGCTTGTATCAAGAGAATGCCATGTTTCTAAAATAAACTTGCTGTTTACAGTCCATCAAAATACCATAGTCCGCCTAATGTTTTAACAAAATAGCAGGAACAACAGTATCAAAGGCAGACTTCAAATGAATAAGCAAGAAAAAGTATTTTTCCAAGTGACATTGAACAATATGTTTGATAACTTTGGCCAAGAAAGGTAAAGAAAAAAGTGGCCTATAATTAATGGATACCACTTTATCAACAATGAGCCGCTTGGCTGAAGATCAAACAAACTTTAGGTCAAATATCCAGAGGGTCGCCAGGAGTCAACACCAACTCGACGGCACTTAACAACAACATAATTAATCAGGTCGCTTGGATCAGCAGACCCATTTTTTAACATAGGCCACACAGATGCCCACCTAAGGCTACGAGGTAACAGCTCTTCAGATAGTGACATCATAACCACAGTATACAGAAATCGCAACACCATTTCTTTAAGCAATGTAACTGAGGCAACAGATACTGCATCTAATGGACAGTAGGTCTTCCTAATACCTCCAAAACCCTCTACAACATCCTCTGTGGAGACAGGGGGAAAGCTGTTCCGTAACAACTGCTGGTCCAGCACAATAGAACTAATACCGAAATTTACAACAAATCAAAAGCAGCAGTACCACAAATGGTAGTAATCTTATTACAAAAATAACTTCCAAACTCCACAGCAGACAGCATACTGTCTGCAATCATATCCCCTCTTGTTTTTAATAAATAACATACTGTAGAAAATAATTCACCAGGTAAGGAGAGCACTGCTCAAAACTTAGAGGTATAATAATCCTTTCTCAACATCAAATTTGTCTCTATACTGTTTATAAACAGAGACAAAACTCAAGCAAGTCTCTTAAGATCGATGTTTTTGCCAATAGCATTCCACACATCTAAGTTCCCATTTAAGTTCACAGACAACATTATCTCATGAAATTCCTTGCAGCAGATTTCTGCCTTTCCAATACTGTAGATGTACTGAATGATTAAACTCTGAATTCCAAACATCCACTAATCCCACTAAAATGTGATTCAATGAAGCGTTCTCCTTGTTCTTCAAGTGTGCCTTCAATAGGTTCAGAAAAAACACAGGTCTTTAAGGCCATTTAAAACCATCTCACTGACTAACGAATGATCGACAAGTCATTTGAAAATTTATCAAAGAGTGGTCTGCTCAAGGACACTCACGATGCTCAAAAGAACAGACCAACTTCCCAACAAAAGCTGGGCATAAAAACCTAAATTGAGGGTATGGCCCCCCTTATTGTACCAAAATTCAAACTGATATAATCCCAAAGAGTCCGTAGCGAGGGAAATTGTGTCTGCAAGAAGGGCAGGCATCCCTATCAGTAAATGCATTAAAATCACCCATAGAACTCAAATTGTACTCGAGAGCTGTCAGCTATTCCACAAATAGAGGCATACTGTAGCAAGGGAATAGCTCTACTTCTTGTAGCATTTAACAGCACTATTTTGTAGATTCTGTAACCATTGAAAACCAGATGTTCTAACACCATTGTATAACAAATTGCTATACTTGAGCCAAGAGAGAACCATAGACTGTATCATGGACTGGAATGTGCCTTCATCCAGGCAGGAGCGAACATAACACATCTGCTTGAGAGCCAAAAAGCACTTCGGATCAACTGATGAGGTCTGAACCTCAAAAGAAAGCCCTGTTTCTAACAAGCAACCCAAGATTTTCAAATGTTCTACTAGTTGCAAAGGAGCACCTATAAGTTCCAGAGACAGAAAAGGACTCTCAAACCAATGAATGATCCAAAGGACAAAACACTTTGCTGGATTCAATTAAGTCTAGATTCATATAGCCATGTAGATACCATCTTTAGGCATTTGTTTAAAGACATTAGGAGATCACGTGTGCACATGAGCGGGTGAGGAGCTTCCTCGTCGCGCTCCC
The DNA here is from genome assembly GCA_033557465.1 of Ichthyophis bannanicus. Lineage (NCBI taxonomy): Eukaryota > Metazoa > Chordata > Amphibia > Gymnophiona > Ichthyophiidae > Ichthyophis > Ichthyophis bannanicus. Next base: position 128,251,990 of record CM066050.1, read on the forward strand.
GGGCCGTCTGTAGAAATTCTGCAATTTAATAGGCATCGCCGGTCCAATACTGCCTTAAGAGGCATTGCCACCTCTGCTGTACTTCTCCTATTGTGTCCGGGCAGCTTGGTGAGTGTCTTGGATCAATGAGAGCGGCAAATAAACGAGATAAACCCGCGGGGGTCAAAGACTTAAAAATGGCGGCGGCGAACCGAGCAGGCCCGCTGGACTCCCCGGGGAAAGATAGTGTGGACTCAGCCCCCGATGAGACGGCTCAGGAAGTTGTAAAAATGCTGGAACCTAAGTTTGACACAGTTTATGCGTAAACTGGATGAGATGGGTGAGAAATTTGGAGAATATGCCAAGAGAATGGATGAGATGGAACAACGAGTGACGGTACTGGAGGAGGGAGAGCTGGCGCTGGAAAATACAGCGGCGAAGCAGCAGAAGCAACTGGATGACCTTATAATGAAGGTGGATGATCTCGAAAACAGATCGAGAAGGAACAATCTGAGGTTGGTTGGGGTGCCCGAATCCTGGACGGGGAACCAGCTGTTCACCTTGTTCGCGGAGTGGTTGCCGCAGGAACTAGGCCTTGAAGAGCTACGGGGCAAAATCCACGTGGAGCGAGCCCACCGTCTGGGCCCAGTACGCGAGGGTCAGGGCCGACCTAGACCGGTGCTGGCACGTCTTCTAAATTTCCAGCATAAAGCATTGCTGTTGCAAGCCTACAGGAAGAAAAGAGACCTAAGACTTGATAATGCAAAGGTCTTGTTATTCCCAGACTATTCAGGAATTCGCGCCTCTATGCACTGAGTTAGTTCAGCGCGAGGTGAAATTCGCCCTACTCTATCCGGCCACCCTTAAGATCTTTTATAAGGGCACCACTCACACATTTGAACAGGTTGCAGTGGCGAAGAAATATGTGTCCATGCTACAGGAGCCAGTTGTGCAAAATGGGGACTGAGCTATATGAGACTGGCTGGAGTAGTCGCGCCGACCATGACAAACTGTGCCCTGCTGCTGGACTGTGGCAACTGCTGGACTCATATAGGCAGGCAGTTCCTATTGCCCCTTCAAACAGCATAGGAGACCTGTTTGGGACTGGCTGATGCCGCTTGGCCTTTAAACTTCTTCTTACATCACGGACGGCCCGGAGGGGCACAGACTGTGATCTTACTCCCCTAGGGGGGTGCCCTATTCGTAGGGTTCTGTATAGGATGTGTGTGGGGAATGGGGGTAGATTGAATGGTGATCTGAATGAGGGTGTGGAAGATGGTGTGTTTAGGGAACTAGAGGAATGCTTGGGGAAGTGTGGATGGGCGACTGGTAGTGATGCGTGTCTGTGGGACAGGGAGACTGTAGGGGGGTGGGGGAGGGGGGAGGCTTGGGGGGGATTAGATAGGTCGGGATGGCTGGAGAGCATGGGGACGGGGAAGGGGAGGGGGGAGGGGGACTATGGGGTACAGTGGGTGGATGGGGATGGGGGGGCAGGGGCTCCGATTGGAATATGTAGCCGGTTGTTCGATTTTCTGCAATGGCACAAGGCTGTCTCACTCATGGTCTCTCTCCCTACTCTAGGGTGTGAGAAAGACTCCTGGAGACGAGGCTGGGCGTCTCCGGGTAGCTTGACATTCCGGTACCTTGCTGCAGATTCCCACATGCTGCTGATATGTTAAACGCAAAAATTGTTTCCTGGAACGTGGGGGGTATTGGGTCCCCGATCAAGCGTACTAAGATACTGCAAATGTTGAAAAGAAAGGGGGCACATCTGGCGCTGCTGCAGGAAACTCACTTGAGCGCGCTAGAACACTCCAAGCTTAAGCGAGACTGGGTGGAGGCTGTATATGGTGCTTCTTCTGGGGGAAAAAAGGCAGGGGTGGCGGTATTAGTAAAGCGGGGGGTTCCTTTTGAGGTGGCTAAGGTGCATGCAGATCCCCACGGTCGATATATCTTGATCACAGCCAAACTTTTTAATGAGGTGATTTGGATAGCAAATGTCTACGCGCCCAATGTTTATGATCACGAGTTTTTTAGGAAGTTGCTCCGCTTTGTGAAGGAGGCGGGGGCGAGTAAAATACTGATGGCTGGGGACTTCAACTGTCCGCATGATCCCTCGCTGGACAAGTCTAAGGCGGACGCGGCGACCTCCTCGATGCGCAGAGGGGTGGCCTATCTTTGCAGACTGGGAGACCTGGTGGATGTCTGGCGATTACTTCACCCGGGGGTCCGGGAATACACTCATCAATCGCGGGCACATCACACTTGGTCCCGAATTGATAACATTCTGGTGAACGAGGGAGGCCTTTCAATGGTGGCCCAGGCTGAGATTGAACCGATCGTAGTGTCTGATCATGGTATGGTATGGGTGTTATGGGAATGCCGGGGAGCGGGACAGAAACGTTGGCGCTTTCCGACCTACTTGGATCAAGATAAAGAGTTTCAGGCCTTTTTGGAAAAACAATGGGATGAGTATGTTGCTTTTAATGATAGACCCGACTGTCCACCGATACTGTTTTGGGAGGCTAGCAAGGCGGTAATGCGGGGCGCCATCATATCTTATACGACCCGGCGGCGGCGTCATATGGATCGTAGTATACTAGTGTTGGAACGCCGTTTGAGAGACTTGCAACATTTGTTAGTGAGGAGGGCTGACGCAGCCTTACAGAGGGAATATACCCGCTCTCAGCTGGCACTCAATGAGTTACTGCAGCGGCGTGCAAGTCTCTCTATGTCATACTATAGACATCGGCTGCATAGATATGGAAATCGAACGGGACGGCTTCTTGCAAAATTAGTTCGTGACCCGGGGGGATCTCGGTTCATCCCTGTTCTTCGGGATGAGCGTGGCGCTCTGAAACACCATTCTCGGGAGATTGCTGGGATCTTTCAGGCCTTCTATGCGAGCCTGTATAGTGAGGACGCGAGGGATTATGGGGCAGGCCGTGCCTTTCTGCAGAACTTGACTCTTCCGCAGGTGACTGCGGAACAGCTCCAGTTATTGAATGATCCCTTGACCACACGAGAGATCCAAGCCGTAATTGCGAAGGGGAAATCTCACAAAGCACCTGGGCCTGATGGTTTCAGCTACGAGTACTACAAGCTACTTAGGTCTAGATTGGCCCCCTCAATGGTGGTGATGTACGACGCCATTAGACAGGATGGAGGCCTACCTCGAGATATGCGCTGTGCCGACATTACCGTCATTCCGAAACCGGGAAAAAACCCCTTGGAGCCAGCTTCATATAGGCCCATCTCCCTCATTAATTGTGATGTGAAGATTTTGGCGTCGGTTCTGGCGAACCGGCTCAATGGTATTTTGCCTTCCCTTATAGCTCCTCGACAGGTGGGCTTTGTCCAAGGGCGTGAGGCGACCAAAAATATTGCCCGGCGCTGCTCCTTGGTATGGAACACTGCGTGAGGGAGGAAGAAGCCTTATTCTTAGTAAGTTTAGATGCCGAGAAAGCGTTTGATAGGGTGGCCTGGCAGTACTTATGGGATGTTTTGGACAAGTTTGGAATGCAGGGCGACTTCGTTTCGTGGGTCCGGGCACTGTACCAGCGCCCTTTGGCGCGCGTGGTGCTCTGTGGAGCTAGTTCTGACACGTTTGAGTTGGAGCGTGGGACACGCCAGGGCTGCCCGCTTTCCCCTTTGCTCTTCGTGCTGTCCTTGGAACCCCTGCTGCATGCTATTCAAGGTCACCAGGACATCCATGGTATTATGCTCGGGGGTACAGAGATGAAAGTGAGTGCCTTTGCTGATGACATGCTGCTGTGTCTTACTAACCCACAGCCCTCATTGGAACGAGTCTTGCACCTTATTCAAGACTATGGTGCTTTTTCAGGTCTTAAGATTAATGCCTCTAAATCAGTGGTTCTGGATGTTGGGAACAGGGGGCGGCCATTATGGCAGGGAGCTTTTCCCCTGGTGTGGGCGGAAGGGGAGATCAAATACTTAGGTATTCAATTGCCGGACAACCCGACTAATCTATACTCAGTGAACGTCCCTGGCATGTTGAGCCGAGCCCGTCAAACTTTTGCAAGGTGGCAGGGCCTTCCTTTGTCGCTCAGAGGTCGAATAGCCCTGTTTACAATGGTAGAGATGCCCCGATGGTTATATGTACTACGTTTGCTGCCTATATGGATTCGAGAGGGCAACTGGCGTTGCTTTGATAAATTGTTGCGTGGTTTTTTATGGAGGAGTAAATGCGCGCGTATTCCTTTAAGGGCCTTGATGAGACGACGAGAAGACGGTGGACTGCAGCTTCCGGACCTCCGAAACTATAATCTCTATTATTTGACTAGGCATATCTGGTCCTTGGTGGCCGGGACGGGGGGCTGTGCCCCGACTCCGCAGATAAACGCTAGTTGCGTACCTCTCCATGGTCTAGTGATCTTGCATTCGGCCTCGGGTCGTGGGTCTGTGGGTGGTTGGACATACATGGCGGCCCTTAAGGTGGCCTGGCGGGCGTTGTGCTCCCGCTTTGGATGGGATTGGCAAAGGTCGGCGCTCTTGCCCTTGGTGGGGAATCCAGGTTTCCCTCCGGGCTCCTCGCGGCTTAACATATTCAAGGATTGGGCTCAGAAAGGTGTTGTGTGTATTGGAGATCTCCTTGCGCCTGATGGATCGCACCTAGAAACCTTTAGTGTATTGCAGAGTCGTTACCAGCTCTCTCGCCATGATTTTTACGGGTACTTACAAATTCGCCACTATGTGGAGGGACTGGGTGGAGCCTCTGTCAGTCCGATTTACTCGGGACTTCCGGTTAGAAGATGGCTTGAGCAACTTGACGTTGGTTCCCGGGAGGGGTTGGAGAGATGGGAATTACTACACCCGGCGGGTGACGATGAATATTTGGCTGACTTAGTTCATCGATGGGTAAGAGATGGTATGACACGTTTGACGGTGTTGGATTTGCGCGAGGCCTTTGAGGGCATCCCGAGGGGTGATTTCTGGATATACTTGCAAGAGTTACAGTTTAAATTCCTTTGGAGAGCCTATACTACGGATGTATGGGCTTTTAAGGCGGGTGTACGTGTATCACCCAATTGTGGTTGGTGTACGTTAGACAGAGGCACATTGCTTCATAAATTTTGGGAATGTTCTAAGGTGACACACTTGTGGAAGTACGTCTGTGGAGAATTTGACAGATGGTTGGGTGTGCCTCTTCATTGGAGTGTAGAGGTCTGCTTGTTTCATCGGTGGGGGACTGGGAATCAGGCCCTTACGCCACCTCAGAAGCTCTTATTAACCCTGGGATTATTGTTAGTAAAAAAAGTTCTGTTGGGCGCCTGGGCTGACCCGGCCCCTCCTGGAGTGCAGATGTGGGAACACGCCATGTGTGCCTTGCTCTATATAGAAAAACTGACGGCCAAGCAGCGGGGTGGGAGGGCGTGGGACTCTTTCTTGGAACTTTGGGCGCCCCTACTGGATCGGCTACCTGTGCGGGACTGCAGCATGGCAATTAACGTATAATTATGTCTTATTATTGCATACCTATTGTAGCACAACTGAACTAGTGCTACACCGTGTGCTTACTCTTTATGCTGAATGATTGTGTCATGCTCATTTAGTGAGGTTCTCTCCAGTCGTACATTTACCTTTACCCCGGAGCCCTGTATTACACGGGGTGCAGGAGAATGGCATGACATGACTGCTGTTACCTACCGGCCCGTGCTGCGTCTCTCTATAGAGAGTATCCTTATATAGTTTTGTGGAGGATGCTTGGGGTGGTGCATGTGGAGGGCTGGGTTCGAGAGATTGATCAAGAGAGGGGAGATGACCTGATATTACCAATGGAAACGCATCGACATTCTATTTATAGATGGCTACCAATCGGACTGGAGTGGGGGGTGGGTGCGGGTAGTGGGGGGGTAAGGATTAAAAGGGGGGGGTTCGCACAAGGGTTCTGTATTATAAAGTACCTTTTAATTTGCTGTACATGCTACTGGTGGTGGGATGTTCTGCGGCTAAGGCTGCGACCCAAATATGCGGGTGTTAGATCTCCCATATTATGGTTATGGGTACCTCACTCATATTATTTGTGCAGTTCTGTTTGGGGAGATCACTCACTGGTTCCGCTATGCAAGCCTGTACTCAGAAAGGTATTTTTATTTTTATTTGCATGATTTTCCTGCTTTTCTGTATGTTACGTTTTCTACTATAACCCTTGTCGATATGACTTAGAGGCAGTCTTCAATGTGTTTACCCTCCCCATATGGGTGGGGCCCTGTTATTTGTTATTTGTTATTTGGAATATGTGTTATCGGAAAATGTTTAATAAAAATGAGTTGAACTAAAGACATTAGATCTGTTTTTTTGGGATCGGTATAGGAACGTTACCAGCAACACTTTATGACTCAATTACAGTAGCCAGAGGACTTAAGAAAATATTAAATAGTGTTGGAGCCAGCAGGGACCTCTGCAGAACTCCACATTGCAAAGGATAAGTAGAGGAAGCCTCTGCTGGAAATTCCACCTGAAACATGAGATATGAAGAGAACCATTTAAAGATCTTTTTCTCAGAAACAAATATCACAGAGCTGCTGAAGTAAATGTTTGTGACTGACTATGTCAAAAGTCACAGTAAGCCACAGAAAGGTCCAGGGAGTCTAAGATAGTAACTTTACTAATCTCTAAAGCTTCCATAACATCACTTAGCAGGGTTACCAACACTGGCTCAGTACTGAATTCTCTTCTAAAAGAAAACTGGAATGGATGAAGAAGATTGTTGCTGTCCAATAATCCAGTTATCTGGGTAAGAACCACCTTTTCCAGAACTTTAGAAAGAAAAGGCAAGTTTGAAACAGGCCTATAGCTGACAGGAACCCCAAGGTCCTACTTTAGGTCTTTTGGTATCAGTCTCATTATAGCCTGTTTCCAAACACATGACACCTGCCCTAAAACCAAACAAGATTTTTTCATAAGGGACAGGACTAGTGTAAGTCAGAAGCAAGTTTTTATAAATACTGAAGGAAAGTAGTCAGTTAAAGTAGTCAGTGGCTTTTAGCTCCATAATCTTCTTCTCAGTAGTTAAGGGTGAGGTGATAATAAAAAAGCCTCCAAATATCACAAGAAGGAATCTGAGCATAATCAGGCAAACCCAGAGATTTTGAAACATGAGATGGACCCTATGATGTCCCAGAGGGCCATAACTGCAAAGACAAAGAACCTCAATTTGCTAACACATGAAAAGAGAGTAGAATATCTGTTATCACAGTAGAAAACTAATTTGCCAAAGAGAGAGCTGTTAATGAAAGAGAACCAAGCTGGACACAGGAGGAAGACTGACCCACCATGTCATCAAATATTTGTTATAAAGTCTTAGTAGGATTCCCACCAAACTGATTTTTCTTTGAAAAACAGGTCCTTTACAACATAGCCCTCAGGTAGCAGGGGGCCTAGTTTTATATCAGCTTTGCTTTGCTCTTCACTTGGCCCTTAGCCATTCTAAGACCTCGATGATACCAAGAATGCATTTTAGTACTTGATTTTATAAAGGTCTTCATTGAAGCCACTTTGTCAGTTGCCTCTGTAAACACCCTATTAAGGTGCTCAACTGATCTAAGAGGGGCTGGGAAATAAATCCAATGGTATAGACACACAATCAGTTGCAAGAGCTTCCAAAGCCAATATTAGCAATGTTTCTTTGAATAGAAGGACAATGCCCAACTGGCAAAGACACAGGACCTGCAGTGGAGAGAGAAGCCATCCAAATAATGATATGCCTGATATTCAAAGGCATCTACATGGTTTTGCAGATCTGTAAACCATGTTAATGCCGCTTAGAGGGATATTCAGCTGAATATCCCTGATTAACGCCATTACATGCCCAAAGCTAACTGTTTAACATCGGGATGTGTTTGGGTGTTCTGGGGTGGAGCGGAGATGGCACCAATCACTAACCAGGCAGTGGCAATATTGCACCACTGCCTGGTTAGTGACCCATGGGTAAAGATAGGTGCAGCAAAAGCTAATTTCCCCAAGAGTCTCTCATGAGGCACTCAATAAATTGGAACATTGAGTAGCTAACACAGAGATTGAATTACAAACTTTTACCCACATTCCAAAGAAAGGGAAGGTGGGCAATATGATAACAGAATATGAAAAATGTAAAGGATAATATTCTCCATAACAAATTACTACTACTACTACTAATAATAATAATCATTTGTACTACTACTAATCACTTCTACAGACACATGTAAAAGATAGGCCCTGCTCATAAGAGCTTACAAGCTATACAAGACAGACAATACAACAGCCGAGGACAAAGATATATCTAGGGGAATGGCAAGGAAACACAGGAGATGATGCAGATCAGGATCCAAGAGCAGCCTCAAAGAGGTGAGTTCTCAACTTGGATTTGAAAAGGGCCAGAGATGAAGCCTCATGCACAGACTCAGGTTGTTTGTTCCAGGCATATAAGGAGCAGCAAGGTGGAAGAATCGAAGTCTGTAGATGGCAGTAGAAGAGAAGGGTACAGATAGAAAGGATCTGCCAGAAGAGCGGAGTTCCTGAGGAGGGGTGTAGGGAGAGATAAGAGAGGAGCAGCAGAATGAGTGCACTTATAGGTCAATAGGAGAAGTTGGAACGGGATATGGAAATGGAAAGGGAGCCAGTGAAGCAACTTGAGAATAGGGGTTTCATGAGCATATTGAGGCTGGCAGAAGATTAGCTGTGCAGCTGAGTTTTGACTAGATTGAAGGGGAGAAAGATGATTCAGAGGGAGACCAGCAAGGAGGAGGTTGCAACAGTCTAAACAGGAGGTGACTAAAGAGTGGATAAGTGTCTTAGTAGTGTGTGTAGAAAGGAAGGGACAACTTTTGCAAAGGTTATACAGAAAGAAGCAACAGGTATTAGCTTTCTGTTGGTTGTGTGCAGAGAAAGAGAGAATCAAAGATGAACCCAAGTTTGAGAGCTGAGGAAACAGGGAGGAGTGTAGTGTTATCCACTGAAATAGAGAAGGGAGAAAGAGGGGAGGTGGGTTTAAGGGAAAGATAACGAGCTCAGTTTTGGCCATATTCAGTTTCAGATGGCAGTGAGACATCCAGTAAACCATGTAAATGCCTTAAATCTGTACTTACATGGTTAGTGCCATTGAATATCCCCTTCTAACTCCCCTATGCACCCCTGATGCTATCCAGTTAGCATCGGAGTATGTTGGGAGCGTTCCGGGGTGGGATAGAGCAGAGGTGACGACAAGCAATAACTGGGCAGCAGCGATATTGCATGCTGCCCGGTTAGTGATCTGCACCGAAAAGATAGGCGAGAAAAACCCTCACCTATCTTTTGGCGCAAGAGCTAACCGGGCAGCATGCAATATCGCTGCTATCCGGTTACCTAATGTGACTTCAAGCATGGGCGGTGATCCCCAGATATTCAATGCCAGAGCCGCATACGACCTTGGCATTGAACATCTAGAGTTAAGGGTTGGCGGGCAGGGCTATGCACCATAGCAGGGCATAGCCTGCCCAGAAAAATACCAGGCCCTTAATGTGTAAACCATAAAATATCCAAGAGCTGTACTAATAAATAGATTTTGTAAAATATAGTCACACCTCTCCCAGTATTACCCCTCATACATCTGAACATAAGAACATACGAAATACCTTACTGGGTTAGACCAGGGTCCCTCAAGCCCTGTATCCTGCTTCCAACAGTGGCAAATCCAGGCTACAAGTACCTGGCAGAGTCCCAAAGAGGCACACAGGTTCCACAATGCTTGTCCCGGGTCAAGCACTGGATTTCCCAGCCGCTCTTAAGGCAGATATGTACCTGTACAGAAGCGGCAGCTATGAGGGCCAACTATTCTACAGGCAGCTAAAGAAAAGAGGATATCTTAGACAAACATTGGCTTATAGAGCCTGATGTTGGACCTTAAGGGCGGCATTTTCAAAGGCATTTACATGAGTAACTCACCTAGTTACCCATGCAAATGCCTTATCTGGAATTTTCCAAAGGCACCTACATGAATAGTGCCTTTGGAAAATCCCGGAGAAGTCCCTAACAGGCCCAGATGCTATGTGGTTAGCATCGGGGCATGTTGAGGGCATTTTGGGGTGGAGCAGGGTGGAGGAAAGGGCTAAGTGGGTAGCAGCGATTTTCAATGCTACCTACTTAGCCCTCTGTTCCTTAAAGATAGATGAGGTTTCCAAAATCGATCCTACCCTTTTAGCCTCGGCAGCCCCGGGCACGACCAGCCAAACCCGGATTTTCACTATTGTTCCACGGAAGTAAAAATCTGGGTTAAGGGGGTCGGCAGACAAGCTATGCGCCGACATGGCACATAGCCTGCCTAGATGAAAATCGGGCCTTAACTTTCTTCATGGCCCACAAGCCCCACACTTCCTCCAGCAGCTGTCATCTAGAGGTAACCATGTTCTGAGGGACCCTCTAGGATACCCTTTCCTCTGGCTCCACCCCAAGGATGGATGGGAAAGGAGGTTCCACCCCTTTGTCCATCCATTTTCCTGATTGTATGTCGTTACCATTGGAGGGGCTGTAGGCAGGGTGGTTCCTGATCTACTGTTATTGCTTTTTGACATCCCATTTCCATACTTGTTGCTTCTGAATCTACTGTTGTGGAGTCTGTGTTTGCTGGTCCTGCTATAGTAAAAAGCTGGCCTGCTTATCATCCTCTTGTGCATCCTTGCCTGAAAATAGGGAAAAGGTCAACAATTAGTAGCAAGTCTATTTGCCATTGTGCTTCACCTCTCAGTCCAGATGACCTGTTATAAAATTACCATTTTTAGAAGGTCAGGCATATTTTTTTCTTTGTCTACTCAACATAGCTCCAGTATGGGTGACCTACCATTAAGTACTATACTACCTAGGTTGCCATTCTCAAATGTATGCCCATATAGCCTGCACAGCTCTCTGTAGGTACGTGAAACTACTACATGCGACTTGTTAACTGCAGTGCCTATGTTCCCATTTATAAGAAATCACAGTCCTAGGAGTGTTGTTTCTTTAAGAATTATGGCTCTTGTATACCTACCTCAAATGTAGGGTTGCCAACTGGCTCCAGATGCGCCTGACAAGCTTGATTCAGTCCTGGGTCTACCCCATTGCATGCAGGGACATGTAGTTCTGATTTCACCATTGCACTCCATAAGAAAAGCAAGACTACATGTTCCTGCATGCAATGGGGTAAAACCAGGACTGGATCAAGCCTGTCGGGTGCATCTGGAGCCTGTTGGTAACCCTACTCAAATGGCTATCTTGCTATACTGTATATCTGTTACAACTGTAGGGTTTTTCTTTTATCCTTTTGACACTGAAAGCTGTAAGATATATACAGGGTGGCCCAAAAAAAGTGAGAACATCTCATAAATTAAAAGCTTAAATAGTTTACTTATTTACCTTTTTTAGCTATATAACGTCTTTATTTCGACAATGTCCGGTCGCCATCTTTTTTTTTTAAATTTTAATTTGTCGATTGTTTACATCTGTCTTTTTGAATTTTTAAATAACTTATATGCTACGAGATGTTCTCACATTTTTGGGTCACCCTGTATATATAAAGGATGAGCCTTTTAGGGCAAAAATGCTCCCTCATGGAGAGTCCTAATATAGTTCAGCTCTATAAATTACGTGCTTGAAACCTAATGAAACTGTCCTATGGAGTAGCAGTTTCCCATTCATCTGCTTTTCCTACAGTCTGCACACTTTCAGGCCTGCTTGATGCAATGCTGGTTTTACCCCATTGCGTGCAGCCACTTCTAGTTCTGTTTTGCCTCTGGCCTTACCCACTCCAGTAAAGAGCACAACTGCAGGCAATGAGTGGGGTGGGATGCCTTTGGGTTCAGCATTTCTGACATATCTGCAGGCAGTTGGCAAACCTACTATGCTTGCAGATGTTTTCCAAGGTCTTTATCTGTCCCTGCACTCCCAAAGATCTTTTTGTCCTCATACCATCTGAAAGTTTATTGACCATTGTTGAAAGGTATTGGTAGTCTCAGCATTACATTTCAATGCATCATCTGGTGATCCTCATGAGCTATATAGGGCTGCTGTGGAGGAAACGTATCTTTGCCGTTCCGTAATTGTATCATAAGAGAAATAGATAGTTCCAGGCAGCCTTGACTTTGGAGTTAGCAAGGCTGCCTACTTGTTTCTATGAATAAATATTCGAGTTTTGGATTACAAACATATTGTATTCTGGCCCTGTCCCCAAACTCCATTAGTTATGAAAACTTAAACATGTGACAATAGACTGTGATTTCTGTTGTCTCTGCTTTTATCAACATAGGATCTTCTTGAACTCTGTCTTCATTTTAGTTGCCATCACTCACCCCACTTAGGTGTTCATACTTCTACCATCCTCTTTAGCGTTAATGCCAGTTTTACAGTTTGTGGGTTAAAATGAATATTGATGGCTGTACCCTAGAAATACTGACCCGATATTCAGCTCAAGCGGCTAGGCACGAGTACAATGCCTAGCTATCAGCACTGAACACCAAACCCGGATCTTCAATGCTAGAGTCATATGCAGTCCTGGCATTGAACATCCATGGTCCCTGTACAGCCTCCACAGCCTCAGAAGCTAACCGGAAACTAGCAATATTGAGCCGCTGCCTGGTTAACTCCTATGTGCAAAGCGAGGCCAGCTTTTGCTGAGTCTAGCTTTACCTATGTGTCGCTAACCGAGTACCAGTACAATATAGCTGCTACCCGGTTAGCGACTGTTATCACCCGACATGCCGCGGAACACCCATGACACACCCCTATGCTAAGCAGTTAGCATCGGGGCATATAGCAGCATGAGTAGGGGATATAGAGCGGCACTAACTATATTTAGTGCCATTGAATAAACCATTCAGCGACATTTACACAGTTTACAGGTCTGTAAACCAGGTAAATATGCCTTTGAAAATTGGGCCCACTAGACACAGCTGTTAGTGTAACTGGGTTTAAAAAAGGTTTGGACAAGTTCCTGCAGGAAAGGTCCATAAACCATTATTAAAAGGGACCCGGGATATCACTGCTTGACCCAGTAAAAGCATTGTGGAACCTGTGTCTTTTGGGGAAACTGCTAGGTACGTATGACCTAGATTGGCCACTGTTGGAAACAGGATACTGGGCTTGATGGACCTTGGTCTGACCCAGTATAGCATATCTTATGTTCTTTGCTAGACTCATTTCTGCTTCCTGGTCTTTGCCCTATACCATCCACAGAGTCTCCAGAGAATGATAATTTTTTTAAACACACATTTAAAAATAAATTAGTTTACCCCAATGCACTTTTCAACAGCCCAGCTACAGCATCAGCTCTATCGTCAATACTTACAATGGAAAAACTGTCAGTTCCTTAACTCTAGGAGTAGCGCTGTAATAAAGTTAAACAGATATTGATAGCAATGAGTAATTATTACTGGGGGAAGCGCTTCCCTTGAGGATCTGTGCAATTAATGTACATCTCCTGGTATCAGCAATGCCCAGGCCTATTTTAAGAACTTCTGCAGTATACATATCACTTCTACAATTGCTAAAAGAACGAATAAGGAAAACCATGGCTGGCAATGAGTCTGAACATTTTTGGAAAAGGGGGTTTGTCATTAGCAGGGCCTGCTAACTGCATAAACCCCACTGAGCTTGATATTCAGTGGCCTTAACCAAGCAGTGCAGCTGAATATTCCCACACAATAAGGATAGTGCTGGGGGGAGAGGGTCTGTGGGAGGAGCTGGGGCTGTCCCGACATTTATTCGGTCAGTGGCAATTTTCAGTCCAGCAACCAAATAGGTCATTGTATAATGTTAGAACAGATCAGTGACTGCCTAACTTTAGGTGGTTTTGCTCTCCAGTTAGTGCCTGGATATCACCGGTGACCGGATAGCAACAGAGGCTGGCAGCAAAATTGGATATTCAGCATCCAGCGCTTAATATCTGGTTTCACTTTTGCCCACATCAGCCAGGCACTTTACAAGTACTGATCACCACGGGCTGAATATCAGGCCCAATTGATACCATGCAGCATGAATCAAGGACTTGTAATATATTTCTGAGCTGTTCGAAGACAAGAACATTGCAGCTGCGGACTGCATCAGTTTTTGAATAGCATGACTTTGTGAAAGCATTTTTTTTTTTTAGGAAAGGCACCTACTGTAATTTGAATTTTAGATTTAGGGTTATGTTTACTAAACAGCACTAACGTCGCAGCGGTGACGTTATTGCACAATAAGTGATAGTAGTGATACATGTGCAGCAACAGCATAATGCCCAAGTACGAAAGGGCACTAAGGTGAGGCTGCAAATGGGGTACAGGGGGCTGCAAGCGGGACATGGAGTAGGGCAGCTGGGGCACAGGGTGGACTAGGCAGATGCCCAGGTGACACATAGAAATGTAGAAACAGAAAACCAGGAAGACAGCAACTGACCAAGGGCAAACATCCACGAGTGTGTGTCCCACAGTGCCACAATGGACATCACCCAGCAAGTAACCCAAAGGGCACATAACATTGGCAGGCAGTGCCAGGGGGAAGCATGGATGTCTATGCAGGCGCCGCTACCCCATATCACACACCATAGGCAGCTGCCTACCGGCACACTGGATGGCCTGGGACTGCGCACCACCAGCACCACCGGCATAAGGGTGTGTCAGCATGGTGGCGGAGGGGTGCTGGTGGTGGAGGGGGCAGTGGCATATGCCCACAGCAGATCAAGGCCAAGCCCTGTTTAGGTAGGTGCTTTGCACTGCAAATGACAAACAGTAATGGTATCCCCAGGGAATGACCTGCATCTGTGGCAACAGTTTGGTGCAGTACATGCAGCCAATATATTCAGGGGCAGAAGGTCACAGGTTCAAGTCCTAGCTGTGGCTCCTGCAGGCCATGTCCTTATATTTTACCCAGTACTAAACCATGGTAATAAAGACGGAACCTGTATTGCAGATAAAATAAACACGCCACAAACGCCTATATTTTACCCTACAGAGCACATACACCATAAACATGTGCAATCCCTAGAGCAGAGTTTCCCAACTGCAGTCCTGGAGGGCCAAACACCATTCAGCTTTCATGCTGTCCCTAATAAATATGCCTGTGATGCATTTGTATGCACCGCCCCCATTGTATGCAAATGTATGCATGCGTATTCATTAGGGACAGCATGAAAACCTGAACCGTGTTTAGCCCACTAGGACCGGAGTTGGGAACCGCTGCCCTAGAGCAGCGGCCAACAGGGGCACAAACACCCACACCCACAGGCTCCACTATCCAACAGCTCCTGGAGAGTCAGGCTGTTGGGCCCTGCGTGGAGCAGCATCTACCAATACTAGCACCTGCATACCTTAGCAATGCTGTCTTAAACTTGGAAACACATTCCACATATATCAAAAGGTTGCTATGATTAATGTCAGATATCAAATCCTAAGTTAAACACAATTTGTTGACAGAGATTCATCATAGCAACCTTTCTGATATCTGTGGAGTGTGTTTCAGTTCTTGTTTCTAACACTGTTTACCACCCCGGGGAGTGACCCTAACAGTATTGAGTACCATAGCAATGCCTGCACTGTGCCCAGGACTGGTGTGGTGGCCAGGGCTGCCAACCAACTCTATATTAGCACAATGCTGAAATAGGTGTAGGAGTGGGAGTATGTCTATCCAGTGCTCTGTGGCTGCCTATACCTTACTGAGCCCACAATGCTTGCACTGTTTCCAGTGTTAGCCTGCCAATGTGCATAATGAGGAGCAAGGTACTATGGGTAAGGCCCGGACAGGGTGGTCTGGGCAGGATGCATCTGCACAGGGCATTGGGCAATGGCCGGGATATTGTAGTGCCTGACCACCATCTGCACGGACAGGGTGTCCGCAGCATGTCATGCTGGGAGGTCACTCTCACCCTGACTGAGCAGTGACCATGGCATGGCTAGGTTCCCCCATAGTGCTATCCAGTATTTCTCTCAAGTGATATCTATGAATTCCCTTTTTTGGGTACCCAATCACTGACATACTTGTTTGGTGTGTGTGCTCACATCTCAATGTTGGGTCCATACAGTTCCTCCAGAAACATGCACTATGTACTAGCTAGCAGACTGTCTGTAGTTAGCATTTGTATGGCTGGAACACCTTGCAGGGTTCAGTGGGTGGAGACTGACAGTGCTCTCTGCTGATGAATGTCAGATAGTGGTGGGGTGCAGCTGAGCTTTTCCAGGCCTACTGGCTGTATGATATATGTGCTCTGTAGGGTAAAGTATAGGCATTTATGGTGTGTTTATTTTATCTGTAATAAAGGCTCTGTCTTTATTACCATGGTTTAGTACTGGGTAAAATATAGGGACATGGTCTGAAGGAGCCAAAGCTGGGACTTGAACCTGTAACCTTCTGCCCCTGAATATACTGGCTGTGTGTACTGCACCAAGCTCTTGTCACAGGGGCAGATCATTCCCTGGGGATACCATGACTGTTCGTCAGACAGACCTTGTCTGTTGCAGTGCATGGCACCCACCTAAACAGGGCTTGGCCTTGGTCTGCTGTGGGCAGATGCCACTGCCCCCTCTACCATCAGCACCCCTCCACCACCATGCTGACATGACCTTGTTCCGGTGGTGCTGGTGGTGCGCAGTCCCAGGCCATCCAGTGTGCCTGTAGGCGGCTGCCTATGGTGCGTGATATGGGGTAGGGGTGCCTGCATAGACATAGACACTTCCCCCTGGCACTGCCTGCCAATGTTATGTGCCCTTTGGGATACTTTCTGGGTACTGTCCCCTGGGACACTGTGGGACACACACTCGTGAACATGTTTGCCCTTGGTCAGTTGTTGTCTTGCTGGTTTTTCCACTTCTACATTCCTATGTGTCACCTAGGCATATGCCTAGTCCACCCTGTGCACCAGCTGCCTCACTGCATATCCTGCCTGCAGCCCTCTGTACCCCATTTTCAGCCTCACCGTAGTGCCCTTTTGTACTTGGGCACTATGCTGTTGCTGCACATGTATCACTACTATCACTTTTCTTGGTCTCCCTGCCTATGCTGTACTTTGCTGACTGAAATGGTTTCTCTCTCAGGCAAATGTGCCTCTAACGTGAGGTTTTCACTGGCGTTAATTTTCAGACCCTGATTTCAGAGCGTTAGTGTGCCTGGAGCCTCTCCCCGCCCACTCTATGCCCATTGATCCCTTCTCTCCGCCCTCTGGAATGACTTACTCCACCTTCTGTGCGCCTTAACGCCACCGGAGATGTTATCGCACGATAAGTAACGTTATCGCGCGGTATCGCGCGGTAATGTTACATTATCGTGCAGTAACGTCACCTATCACGTGATAACATCACTGCTGCGACGTTAGCGCTCTTTAGTAAACACACCCCTTAATGTTTACAGGTTTGCTTGTGCGTATCTATTCAGATTTATTGAGGGACACACAGTGAAAGGTAGAAAGTTCCTCCTTCTGTGTTCCAGAGTCCAGCAGCTGGGAGCGCTCTTTTTTCTTAAACACCCATGAAAATGTTTGATAAAATATTGAAATGTTTCTTATATATTTTATGAGCCCTCCCAGCTGCTGGCCTTCGTGAATGCTTGACGTCTCAAAGCCTGCAATTGATACTCCTACAGAAGGTTTGTGACGATAAATGTGAGTCACTTACCTTATAATCACATTATTTCTTGCACAGTATGTAGTGATTTTCTTTTTATTCTTTTCTCCTCCCCATCATCTTGTAAGAACATAAGAACATAGGATATGCCATACTGGGTAAGACCAAGGTCCATCAAGCCCAGTATCCTGTTACCAACAGTGGCCAATCTAGGTCATACGTACCTAGCAGTTTCCCCAAAAGACACAGGTTCCGCAATGCTTGTACTAGGTCAAGCATTGATATCCTGGGTCCCTCCTTAATAATGGTTTATGGACCTTTCCTCCAGGAACTTGTCCAAACGTTTTTTAAACCCAGCTACACTAACAGCCTTTACTACATCCTCTGGTAACAAATTCCAGAGTTTGATTACACGTTGAGTGAAAAAATATTTTCTTTTATTAGTCTTAAATAGTTTACCCTGTAGCTTCATTGCATGTCCCCTAGTCTTTCTATATTCTGATAAGGTAAACAATCGATCTACGTTTACCCGTTCCACTCCGTTCATTAATTTATAGACTTCTATCATATCTCCCCTCAGCCGTCTCTTTTCCAGGTTAAAGAGCCCTAACCTTTTTAGCCTTTCTTCATAGGAGTATCCTTCCATCCCCTTTACCATTTTGGTGGCTCTTCTCTGAACCTTTTCTAAAATCGCTATATCCTTTTTAAGATACGGCGACCAGAATTGCACACAATATTCAAGGTGCGGTCATACCATGGAACGATAATTTCATGCATTTGTTCTATTTTCTGTTCAAGAGTTGTTGTTAGTTCTTGGTAATAATTGTTTTATTTCATAAAGATAAAAATAAATAAATAAATAAATTACCTCTATGATAGAAACTGTACCTGAGAGAACTGAGATTGTCTGTCTGTGGGAAAAGTGGGATTTGAATGCTGATTCAAAGCTTGCCTCTCTAATCACCAATCTCCTCCTCTGCTACTATCTCTGATTTTACTGAGTCAGCAAGGAAAGATGGTCTGATTAAACACGAAGCAAGAGTAAATGACTTCTTATAAACAGGGCTTCTATTCCTAGGCGTTTATAAATTTAGGGGTCCGATATTCAGCATCGGCAGCTAGCACTGCTAAAGTGGCTACCTGCTGGTCCTGAATTTTAAACCCGGATATTCAATGCCGGGGTTATACCTGGGCTCCAGCATCGGACATCCAGGTTGCCCAGATTGTCACGGAGCTAACTGGGCAGTGGCTATATTTAGATGCTGCCTGATCAGCTTCTGCAGCAAAAGTTAGCCCAGGATTTCCTGCGCCGGAATTTGCCGTGTGTTGCTAGCCAGGCGGCAGCTCAGTATCGTCACTGCCTGCTTAGTGATGGGTGACCCCTCGGATCGGCCCTGGCATGCCTCATTGTGCAGTGGGAGCACACAGGGATATTCAGCAGCACTAACCATTTAGGATAGCTATCCAGAGGGTCGCCATGAGTCGACTCCGACTCGACGGCACTTAACAACAACAACAACAACCATTTAATGCTGCTGAATATCTCATGGAGCAGTATTTACCTAGTTTGCAGGTCTTCAAACTGTGTAAATGCCTTTGACTATCCCTCTTAGATGTCTATTTTCTAGCTAATTAGATGATTTGAGGATCTTTATCTTTATCTTTATTTTACACTTGATAAACCACTTACGTCAAGACATTAAAGCGGTGTACAATAAAATAACAGGTCACCACTGCAAACTACGGAAAAGGGAATGCCAAAGAAATGACAGGAAAGAAAGAGAAAGGATAGGACAGGCATAAAAGACATAAACATCAATCAGTAATCAGGACCAAGCACAAACAAAACCAGGGGAAGGACAGACAGGGGGATGACAGGACAAGACGCGGCTGGGGTGGAGCAAACAACCTAGACAGTTTCAGGGAGGAGGATCGGGGGGGAGGTCAAATGCTTGTTGGAACAGATGGGTTTTAAGTGAAGCTTTAAACTGGGAATAAGAGGGTTCCAGATGGAAGGACGGGGGTAGTGCATTCCACAACCAGGGACCAAGAAAGAGGAAGGCGGCGTGACGGGTCTTTTCAAGATGTGCGTGGGAAGGAGATGGTAAAGATAGGCGATTAGCATGAAGGGAACGAAGTTGACGATAAGGTGTGTGGAGAGAAATAAGGTCAGCCAAGTACAGCGGATTATTAGTATGAATAGCGCGGTGAGCGAGAATGAGGATTTTATAACGAAAACAAAAACGGAGGGGTAACCAATGCAAGTGAAAAAGGATAGGAGTGACGTGATCAAAACGGCGGGCAAAGGTGATGAGGCGAGCTGCAGTGTTTTGTATAAATTGGAGACGTTGGAGTTGGTAGTTGGGGAGATTGGCCATAAAAATGTTACAATAGTCAAGTCGACTAGTAATTAGAGCAAGAACAAGAGTAGCCAGGGAACCAAAAGGAAGAAGCGAACGGACAGCCCGAAGCTGCCGAAGAATAGCAATTGAGTGTCTGGTAAGGGAGGAGATGTGGTCATAGAAGGAAAGGGAGGAGTCAAGGATCACACCTAGGTACCAGAAAGAAGACACGAGAGGAATGGGGGTGGAATCAATCATAGGTGCAACGGAAGGACACGGACCACTCAGGGACACCCACATGGCTGTGGACTTGGAAGGATTTAAATGCAGGAAATGTTGAGAGAGCCAAGAGGCCACATGAGAGAGGCAGACGTTGAATGGGGAGATATCCATAGAGAGCGGAGAGGTATGGAAAAGCAGGATAATATCGTCTGCATAAATGTATGAAGACACTGGGTACTGTTGTAACAAGAGGAGCAAAGGGGCCAGGAAGATATTGAATAACAGAGGTGACAATACAGAGCCCTGGGGGATAGAAATAAATTTGTATTTATCAATGGTACTTTTTCTGGTGGAGTCAAAACACATATGTTACTGCTGAAAAGGAACAAAAATGAGACAAGCTAGAAGACTTGTGAAAATGTACCCGGGGAAATGGTGCTTTTCTGGTGTTTATCCAATATACACCTATTTTAATTGTTTGCATTGGGGGCATTTTATTGTTTAAGAGTTAGAGCTAAAATCAGAAGCTCTGCTTATAAAATACCCGCTAATGCTCTGAACATGCACATGGGTGGAGTTTAGGCAGAGCACAGATGGATCGCTCAAGTAAGCAGGTTGATGTAGAATACTGTAATTTAGGCACAGAATTGCAAATAGGCGTGGTCATTTACTCCAGCTCTTACACTGCCATAAGTGATCATGCCTTATCGTATGAACTTCTTTTATGCCTTATTTTACAATGTGAAGCACATGCCTACTTAACGTCATATGCAGGTTTAAAGTAGGCACATGAAAACACGCTTTAACCAGGCGGAACTTCATAAAATTACCCTCTTTAGAACAACCAGGCGGAACTTCATAAAATTACCCTCTTTAGAACATTTGGGCCTGATTTACTATGGTATTCTTCCATTTTTTGCTCATGGGAATAAAGATTAATAAATCAGGCCTCATGGCACTAATGACATTGGTCCCTATAACAGAGTCAAAGGACATCAGCAAGGACAAGAAGATTAAAGTATTTTCTTACAATTCAATTGCAGATTTTTCTTTATTCAGGTCACTGCCATAGTTTACTAAAATGTGGTCGCAACAGTGAGCAGCACTTAGTGTGATTTCACTTCTGGTGCACTCTGCACGCCAGAACTGACACTATAATATACTGCCTCATACTGCTGTGGGAAGAGGCACAGCTTTGAGCAAATGAAGGAAGATTGTCATGGCTGGGGTGGCCACATTTCCTGCCATTTAGGAGAGGGTGGATGCTGCAGTTGGAGTTGCGGGGAGGGGTTAGGGCAGGTGCTGAACTGTGGGGAATGGAGGGGGAAGGGGAGAAGGTAATGTTGAGGATAGGAGGGGAAAGAAAGAGGGCAGATTCTGTACTGTTGAGGATGGGAGGAAAGGGGGGAGGACAGATACTGCACTGTTGCGGGGGAAGTGGAGAGGAAGAGAGAGGAGAGCTGCTGGGCTACAAGGGAGGAGGATGGTAAGAGAGAGGGAAAGTGCTGGGCATGATGGGAATATGTTGGAGAGCTGTCAAGGAGATGAGTGCAGAGGATAGAAAGTGGGTGATAGAAACGAATGAGAGACTGGGTAAGGAGTGAGGCACAGAAAATGATAGAGCTAGCAAAAATGGGCTGGGCAGAAGATGAAAGGAGAAGGAAAGATGGTAAGTAGGTAAAAATTAAAAAGAAGGCGATAAAGAACTGCTAAAACAGAGGATTGTGAGGTTTTTGGAATCCCATGGATTTCAGGATCTGAGGCTGTGTAGTTGCTAGAAGCAGGTCTTTTCAAACAAATCCGTATAGTTTCATTGGCTGGGTGACCAAAAAATTGAACAGAAGAAGGGCGTTACTCAGAATCCTGCAATGCCTTTGACACGGTTCCACACAGGCAACTTATAAATAAATTCAATGTCCTAGGGCTGAACCCTAAAATTACCAACTGGATCAGAAACTGGTTGAGTGGGAGGCAACAGAGGGTACTGGTAAATGGAGTTCACTCTGAGGATAAGGACATTAGCAGTGGTGTGCTATAGGGATCAGTCCTTGGCCTGATTCTTTTTAACATTTTGTAAGTGATATTGTGGAAGGGCTGTCATGAAAGGTTTGCCTCTTTGCAGATGATACCAAAATTATAATAGGGTAGACACCCAAGAAGGTATAAATAATATGAGGAGCTATCTAGTGAAGCTTGAAGAATAGTTGGTTGAAAATTTGGCAGCTGAGACTTAATGTTAAACAATGCAGGGTTATGGATTTGGGAAGTTGTTTTAAAAAGCTTAGTCATGATTTAGAACATCAAAATCGCAGAGACGTCTCCAAAGTCATTCCACAAATGATGTTTATAGACATCTCCAGTGCAGGGACATCCAGTAGGCAAGGGGGTGTGGTGAAGGCATTTCTGGGGAGGTGCAATGGACTTATATGAGCACATCCTCATTCATTTTCAGGAATGACAGTGATGTCTGCAGGCATGTCCACGTTTAGACCTCCTGCACACATGAATAGGCATCAGGAAAGTGCTTGTTTTGGCTTTAAAACAACTAGAGCGTGTAGAGAAGACTGAGAGTTAAATGACTACTCCACTCTAAGATCACAAAGACCCACACTGGGATTTAAACCCTGGCCACCCTACTGCCAACCCACTACTTTAACCATTATGCTATTAGACATTCATCTTCTGAAATACTATTCTGGGGATGTCTAAGTGGACTTCTCTATAGACGTCCATTCAGGACATGTCCATGTTTCTGAAATTGTGCCTGAACCTGCATGTGCCTGCTTTTTATTTCAGACATTCTGGCTTTGACATCCCAGATGGACATGTTGAGACGTGCCTTTTGGGCTGAAAACCTCCCAGGGAGCAGTACCATATAGAGGATGAAGTACTTCTGTCCATGAAAGAACAGCGGGACCTGAGGATGATTGTTTATGATAATCTTAAGGAGGCCAAACAGAAAGAAAGGACAGCAGTGGAAATCAGAAGGATGCTTGGTTGCACAGGGAGAAGAATGGCCAGCAGGAAAAAGGAGGTGATAATGCCTCTATGTAGGTTTCTTTTGAAGAACCATGTGCAATTCTGAAGACTGCACCTTCAAACATAAACAAGATTGAGCTGATGCAGAGGGTGGCTACTAAAACAGGCAGTGGTCTTTGTCATAAAGCATTTGGAGACAAACTTAAAGATCTCAATAAGTATACTTTGGAAGAAAGGTGGGAAAGGGGAGATATGATAGAGTTGTTTAAATACCTGAGACAATGGAGGGTTAAGGGATTTGCGTAAGACCACAAAGAGATCCAGTGGGATTTGAATGCTGGCTACCACTCTAACCACTAGGCTACTCTTCCACATCTGTAGTTTAAAAGGTTAACCAATGGACTTCCGGTGATGCGATGAGCAAGAGCGGACACGCGCCACTCGAGCTCCGGGCCCCCCGGCTCCTCTGACTTTAAAAAAATTGATGTAAAGGCACCGATTTGAGGTCCTTGACCTCCCCCCTGCTCACCTGTATTAGCCGCATGGTGTTGGATCCCCCCCCCCCACTCTCCGGTGCCGCGGTGAGAAGGACGATCGGTCGACGTCGGATCCAGGCCTATCCCTGCAGCGGTTCTGTAGGAGGAGAGGAACCTCCCCCTCGCTTCAGAGAGCCTGCGGCGGCAAGCCGGTAAGTGGCGGCCAGTAGGAGAGACGCCCCCCTTCCTCCCCGAACCGGCGAAATTAGGCGGCCGACTTTGGTGCTCAGACGCCCCCCTTGCCCCGCGCAGGATCGCAGTGCCGAGAACCGGCGAAGACGTTGGATTGCGCCCCTTGCGCTTCTTCGGGCAGAGAGGAGGCCACAGTGCTGCTGCTGCTGCCGGGGATCGGACCTCTGTGGCCATTGTGGTCGGAAGAAGAGATGACCGGAGCCCCCCCTCCCCCACATTTTTTAACCCGGAGAGGAGGCAGACTACGGGAGATCTGAAGGCCTTGGCCCCCACCCGACCCGGTGCCTCAGCCACACACTGAGATCTCAGAGTGGTGGCCCTTGGGGGGAGCATCGGGGGAGGTTTGCAGCTTTGCAGTGGTGCTTTGGGGGTTATCCTTCTTTGGAGTGCTCCTCTCACCGGCGTTCTTCTGAAGACAGCTCGCCCCCTGGGGGTATTTCCACCTTTGCCGCCCTCAGGGCTCAGCATTCCTCGAGAGCTTCTTCCTGCTGCTCCTGGGTCTCCATACTGTTGGCACCACAGGACTGATACTGCAGAGATCGGGCTTTTTCCTGTCAGCCCGGAGTGCACCCAGTCAGGCATTTCTACAGCTTGCCTTGCGGGGGAGAAGCCGGGGACCGGAGAGGCCTTGCGTTCTCGTGACTGCAGAAGGACCCCATCAAGCGGGGGGTGAGTCCTCGACGGCGAGGACTCCCTAGCAAAGGTAGCGAAGAAGGCGAGGTGCCAAAGGAAGAAGAGGAGATGGCGGCGGCAGCAAAGGGGGGACGCCGAGAAAAAGAGAAAGTGCCCACGCAACACAGAGCGGCTGAGCAACCCTCACCGTCAAAGGTAGGGGCCAAAACGGAACTGGCAGATGAAATCTCGCTGGCGGTGGTGGGGGCGTTATCCGCACAATTTGAAGACCTACGGGGCCGGATGGATCTTCTTCAGTCCTCAGTGGAGGCCCTTGGCAGTCGAATGCAAGAGGCAGAACATAGGATAGAGCAAACGGAAGAGAATGTGCTGGAGTTGCAGCAGGAGGTGAACCGCATGAGAACACAATTACTGGGACAAGAGGCCAAGCTAGATGACCTAGAAAACAGGTCTCGCCGAAATAACTTGCGATTTCTTGGGGTTCCAGATACCATAGAAGACAGAGAGCTAAAACCCTATGTGGAAGAATTGGTGAAGAAAATTTTGGAGAACGACGCAGAAGGAGGCCTGGTGCAAATAGAGAGAGCACATCGTGTTGGGCCCAAGAGAGTAAATGATAGCCAACCTAGAGTGGTCCTGGCGAGATTCCTGCGATTCCCACAAAAGGAGGCGGTGCTGCGGGCGGCGAGAAAGATGGGATCGATTTCCAAGGACAATGCTAAGCTGCGAATAGTACAAGACTACTCGGCGGTCCTGGGCCAACGTCGACGAGACTATGGACCTCTGTGTCAGACACTGATAGATAATAATATTAAATTTATAATGCAATACCCGACCCGATTGATCTTTACCCATGGGGAAGTTCGCAGGACATTTGAATCAGCCGCGGCAGTGAAATCATATGTAGATGAGATACGGAGAGGAGCAGCAGCTGCCACAGAAGTACGACAGTGAGTCATGGAGAACGAGTCTCGGAATGGAAGAGCTATCCGGGAGGAGCTAGAATAAACCATATTGCTCCTACTGGGAGGAAGAGCTGCCTCCGTTGGGGGGTATCAGGGGTTTGAAACTGTTGAACTAAAGTTAACCATTTTGTCTTTTTGTCTTCTTGGGATTTTTTGGGGGGCTGGGGTTTTTTGGGGTGGGGGTGGGGATGCACATGGCGGTGGAGTGAGCCGGGGGGAAGAGCGTGGGAGGGTGAACTTAGATGGGCGCATAGAGAACTGTTGTGGAGAGAGGAGTGGGGGGGCACCACACGCATCTTGGGGTCACAAAGGAGGGAGAGAGGAGGTAATAGGTACAGATGAGGGGTTGGAGGAGAGAGGGGAGTGGAGGGGGAGTGGGGGGCGATGGAGGGAAGGTAGCGGGGGTTGCAGAGAGGGGGTGGTGGGGGGAGGAGAGGGAGGGGGGAGGGAGGCGGAGGGAGGGAGGGAGGAGGAGGAAAGCAGCTCAAGGGGAGTTATTGGGTTCGGGATGGGGTGCATACATAACAGAGAGGGAGGACCTCAGGCTGGAGGGGGCCCTTTCCTGAAACAGACGACTTGCTGTGAGGTTTGAGGTCTATGGCTATCCAGTGACCTGAAGATTATATCCTGGAATGTCTGTGGGATCGGTAACCCTATCAAGCGACACAAAGTGTTGCAGGCCCTAGCGAGGCAGAAATGCGACGTGGCAATGTTACAGGAAACCCACCAGACTGCTAAGGAACATCTTAAATTAAAAAGGGATTGGGTGGGACAAGTGTGGGGGGCACCGGCGATGGGGAGGAAAGGTGGAGTGGTCATTCTGATACACAAGCAAATCAGATTCGTCCAGGAGAGCATGTTTGTGGGGGCTGGGGGAAGATATATGCTTCTGTATGGGGTATTAGAGGGGAAACCTGTGGTGTTGGGTAACGTGTATAGCCCGAACATACTGGACCGGTCGCTCTATGCCAGTCTGGGCTCACGGGTGGAGCAGTTGCCGGCTGCCCCCCTGATTTTGGCAGGAGACTTTAATGGAGTCATGGATGCGGAACTAGATACAACTAGAGGTGGGGGAGATAGGGCTCGGGTCCACACCGCTAAAGCGTTACAGAGTTTAGGGCGTAGATTGGGAGTGGTGGATCCTTGGAGGCTGTTGCACCCTTTTGAAAGGGACTATACGCACCAATCACGGGCACATGGATCGAGTGCCCGTATTGATTATGTGTTTGTTTCGGAGAGATCCTTTGCCCAAATAGAAGATGCGCAAGTGGGCCCTATCGAGATATCGGACCATGCGTGGGTCTGGGTGGACATGGTATGGCATGATGTTAGCGCACGGACTCGCATTTGGAGATTTCCTATGGAATTGTACAGGGATGTAGAGTTCCATGCATTTATAGGGCAGAAGTGGCAAGAATTTGCTGTTCACAACGCTCAACACCGGGAGGACCCGGAGCTCTTCTGGGAAACCGCAAAGGTAGTCCTATGGGGAGACATTATAGGGTATGTCGGGAGGAAGAGGAAGATGTCGACACAGCAGATTGTCCGGCTGGAGCAACAGGCGCATAGAGAGTGGAGAAGGCGGGCGCAGAACCCCTCGGTGGCGAATGGGAGGAAAGTATGGGAAACCCAAACGGCCCTGAATGAGCTGTTGCACCAAAGGGCCAAAAAGTCTTTTTTATATTATAGGTTTCAGCTATACCGCTATGGGGATAAGTCAGGTAAGCTCTTGGGGAGATGCCTTAGGGGTAGTAGGGGGACCGGACTGGTTGCGGCGCTGAGGGATAATCGGGGGATGCTGCACAGAGAGAGTAAGGCGATTGCGCAAGTGTTTCGGACGTTCTACCAAAGCTTGTACTCGAGGAAGGGAGGGTCCCAGTCTGCCATGGAAGATTACCTGGGAGACTTGCACCTGCCCTGGCTGACAGCGGACCAGAGGGCACAATTAGATGCGCCGGTGTCCGATGAGGAGATACAACGGGTTATCCAGCGGGCGAGTTGCTGCAAGGCGCTGGGCCCAGACGGTTTCGGGGCGGAATTTTATAAGTTGTTGGGGGAGAAGCTGGGCCCCTCCCTAGTGGCAGTGTATCATAGGAGAGTGGAGCAAGGGGGATTTGGGCGGGGGGAGAATAACGCGCACATTATACTGATCCCCAAGGCGGGGAAAGATCGTACGCAGGCTGCGTCTTATCAGCCTATCTCCCTGCTGAACTTTGACGTGAAGATACTGGCCAAGGTGCTGGCGGACCGCCTGGCCCCGGTTTTGGGGGAGCTGGTGCATGATTCTCAGGTGGGGTTCGTGAAGGGCCGGTATGCAGTGCGTAACCTACGTAAAATTGTGGCCTCGCTGGAGTGGGTACGGAGTAGGAAGTTGCAGTCTCTCTTGATCAGCTTCGATGCAGAAAAGGCGTTCGATCAAGTGAACTGGGCATACTTAAAATATTTGCTGCCTCAGTATGGCCTTGGGGTGTCTTTTTGTAATATGGTGGAGCTCTTATACTCGAGGCCTACAGCAAGGGTACTCTGTAATGGCGTGCTATCGGATGGCTTTAGGCTGGAGAGAGGAACGAGGCAGGGATGTCCGCTCTCTCCGCTGCTTTTTGTGCTGTCTTTGGACCCTCTGGTGCGGCGGATTGAGGCGTCCAGGGATATACGCGGTATAGATATAGGGCGGCATACCTTTAAGATGGCTGCATTTGCAGATGACATGCTTGTGCACTTGCTGTCCCCTCAGACGTCTCTGCCTAGTCTATTACAGGAATTCTCTCTCTATGGAAGTTTTGCGGGACTGTGTATTAATATGGAAAAGTCGGAGGCCTTGGATGTGGCGGGGACACTGAGGGGGCAGTGGAGTGGGAGCTTCCCACTTAAGTGGACGGGGGACTCCTTTGTGTACCTGGGGGTGCTATTGACTAGGGAACCGAGAGAGTTATATAGGCAAAATCTGGAATGGGTCTTGGCCCAAATGCGCTCGCAGCTTCAGGCATGGACTCCGCTCCCCCTGTCTCTGTTGAGACGGGTGGCGGCATTGGGGATGGTGATTTTGCCATGGGTGCTGTATTGGTTGCAGACTCTTCCAGTGTGGATATTGAAACGAGACTTAAATTCTATCGACCGAGAGATTCGGAAGTTTCTCTGGAGAGGGGCCCGGGCTCGTATACCATTACATAGACTGAGAGGGAGATGGGAACGAGGGGGGGTAGGGCTTCCAGACCTACGGAGTTATGCCCTAGCGTGCCAAGTGTGGCATATCGGGGACTGGTTGGGGGATACGGAGGTGTACACCCCACGAGCATTGGAGGAGGCCTTTGTGGTCCCGCAATCCCTGCTAGCGGTGCTGCATTTGGAGAGTAGATACTTGACTGGAGGAGTGTCGAGTAGTGAGCTGATTCGCCCAGCATGACAAACATGGCGATGCTTGAATGGACTTTGGAGGGAGACTCCAGCGGTCTCGAGTTGGCTGCCCCTACAAGGGAACTGTCGGTTCACCCCTGGATCGGAAACACCAGTGTTTTGGGGATGGAGGAGGCAGGGTATACGGAATATTGGACATGTGATTGATCCAACAGGGCAGTGCAGATCTTTTGCAACTTTGTGCAAGGATTATGGGATAAGCAGCCGGCACTACTTTGCCTATGTCCAATTACATCACTATATAGCTTCGCTCCCGCAGGCTGCACTCCGGATGGAAAGGGCTGCGCAGATATTGGAGTTCTTTGCATTGGGGGAGGAAGATCCGCCCACAATCGCAAGTTTGAAGAGGCGCATGGATGGGTATGTTAGTCCGCTGGATTATGGGGCGGAAGAGACTTTGTGGGGTCAGGAGTTGAATTTGGTGGTGCCCCCGGGGGCACTTAATAGGGCCTTGAGTAGGATACGCGGATTAGTGGAGGGGGCACGCTGGCGGGAAGTGCAGTTTAAATGCCTAATACGAGCACATTTCTCTCCTAGATGTGCACTACGGTGTCGTCTCACTGAGGAGGGAGGATGCCCAAAATGTTCTTGCCCCTTGGCGGATTTGGGACATATGTGGTGGAGATGTCCGAGGATTTACCAATATTGGAGAAGGATTGCTGATTATATGAGTACGGTCATATTACAACAGATTGACTGGATGGCATCGCTTGTGGTGTTAGACATACTTGGACCACTCCACCCGAAGGGGAGGTGGGAACGCCTGTTAGTTAGGAAAGCATGTCTTTTGGGTAAAGGCCCAATACTTCACCGGTGGAGAGAAGCGGCGAGCCCTACCTTTTGGGAGTGGCGCAATAGCTTCCACCAACTAATGCTTATGGAAAGGAGGGGAGCTAAGGGAAATGCCCATCGCTGGGCTTCATTCCTGTTGGTATGGGAGCCGTATATTCAGAGGTTGGGCCCCCGGGCCCAGAATGAGGTCCTCCGGGTGGGCTAAGGCAGGACAGAGGAAGATAGGGGAGTACATAGAGCAGTGCGGAACCATGGATAGGCGTCATGTATGTTCCCTTGTGGTAGAGGAAGAGCTGTGGGCGTTGGGGGGTAGGGGGATGGGGGGGGTGGAGGGGGGGAGGTGGGATTAAACTGTTTAACTTTACTGTACCTTTTTGTATGATCTGTGGTGACACCCTGGAGCGGGGGATAAGACACAACCCCTGCAAGGGTTGCCATGTTTGTATAAAGCTTTGCATGATCTGTATTGTGTGGTTGTGTTTTCAATAAACAGAGTTTTAAAAAAAAAAAGGTTAACCAATGTTTTATGGTCCATAGCCTGGACCAGAGTAGAACGCTGCCTCCCATTATCCAGCCTTTTTCCTATAGTAAACAGTTTATGGGACTTGTTTAAAGAAGTCTGAATATTTCTTGTATTGAAAATAATTTTAGCTCTATGCATTGTCACACAGACAGAGGTGATATACTAGTCTGTCTTATGCTATCTTAAACTTTCTCCATCTATATTCTGTTCTTCACAGCATCTGTATAAGAGCTGTCTTACTTTTTTTCTAACTGTAACCCCCTTGTCAGTTGTGTGTCTCTTGCAGCAACTAAGAATGGGGACACAACCTCCAAGAGCAACACTGTCCTTTCATTCTCTATTCTTGGGGATAATTAGGGTTCTTGAAGAGAGGCCAGTATATACTGGGAGACATTTGGCACCAAAGGGTTTACTTAAAAAAACTTGAGGATCACTGACTGTAAAAGTAAAAATACAGATATTGGCAGAAACAATAAACTATAGTATATGTAGCTACAAATCCTTTCTCCTTGTTAAAAAGCTATTCTAAGCTCTTCTACACCTCTCTCCTTGCTTTGTTGTTAACCGTTCTAGAGCACTTCCCCTCCTGAACTATATTCTTTCAGTGTGTCTTTGGAACTAGGAGTTGCTGTAGCTACAGGTTCCTGATGCTGTCCTTTACAAGCTCCTGGCTCTGGTGTCATTGAGTTATAGTGATGCTCTTCTGGATCCTCTCCTTATTGGAGGAGCAGCTCTCAAGTACTCTGTTTCGCTCCTTCGCCGCTCCATTGGTATGACTCGTTCCTCTTCTCTTGAGCATGGGGTACACTGGCAGCCTTTGCACACACAGGGGATATTGGGTGCAAGGCCCAAGCAATCTGAGTCATCCTCCATCCCCACTGCTCTCTCCTGATACAGCACCTAATCAGGTGGATCAGTCTTGATGGTGCAGGGGCCGTGGCACCAAAGAACCCTGCTGCAGTGGTAGAGAGGCTTGGCCAGAAAAAGACAGAGATCTCCTCTGGGATATGATTTATATAGTAGCTGTATTTTCCTTCTCAGAAGAGTCTTCTTCCTGTATTATATCACGGTGGGAAGAGTAACTTCCTCTGTTCTGGAAAAGTTCCAGAACACTGACAGGTCACACTGCAATAATTTCATAGGACAAACTGGAGGTCTTTGCTGCTTAGAGAAGCAGAATCTAAGAGATTTCTGCTTAATTTTCCTGATCATCAATAGCTTCAAGGGATATGCACAGGGAAGACAAATTTGGTTTTCATTTTCTTTCATTGTTTCTTTCAGTTCTTTCAACAGTTAATTTTAGTGCACACTAAATTAATTTAACGTGCACTGATGAACTAAGGAGCACCAAGTCGATTAGTATGTGTTAAATCAATTTAGGAGTCACTAAGAGGGGAATATTCAAATCAGTTTAACCACTTAGCAGGCCTGCTAACCAATTAAACCATGGTCAGCAGATATTTAGCACCTCTGAATATCCCCGGTTTGTGCCACTGAACACCCCAGTGCTAAGGGGATGTTTACTAAAGTGCATTAGCTGTCATCGTGGCACTAACATAGGAAAGATAGAGCCATGGTGATAGCTAACACAGTTGAAATGCAACTATTACAGGCAATTTTTCATGACAGCTGCATTTTGCATGGTAGAGGAGAGAGGAGGTGGGATAAGGGTGGAGAAAAGGTATGGCGATAAGAGGCAGCCGGCGTGCAAACAATTATGAAGAGGTGGTGTTATCTGCAGCCGAACCATCATGGTCACGTCTTGGCTGTGGCTGACTGGTAGCGGCTGCAGCAGCAACAAGGCAATTCACTCCCCATGGCCTCCTTCCGACCCCTCCCCTTTAATAAAAGGTACTGGTGCTACAGATATTCTGATCCGTGGCACCGACACTAGCTCGTGTTCACTCCCCCCCTTCAGCACCCATTCTTCCAGACAGCTCCCAACCCCTAAAGGATACAGTCCAGGAGGAAGTCTTTGGGCCACCCCCCAAACTCCACAAGCAGCCTATTCAATCGCTCTCTCCCTCCACCCCAAATTTAACAAGACTGACTAGTCAGCTGAGAACCCCCTGGCCCTGCACGCCCCATCCCCTAACCCTTACCTTTAGAATACTTGGTAGTCTAGTGGGAAGGGGCAGGAATGGTTCCCTCATGCTCTTGCCCCCATCTCCAGTGCCATACAAAATAGCACCAGTCTTGGGGTGCTGCCCCTTCCTGTTAGCACCTCCTCACATTATATCAACAATTTTCCTAAAACAGCATAAGCGATCACTCCTGTGGCATTTTGTACAACAAAGAAACATATGCATGTGATTCACCAACTGCATTTCTAAAGAGCCCCCCCCGATCAATGATGGCTCACATTATTTTAAATGTTTTTATTTTTTAATCAGAAAAAAAAATCCTGTTTTCCATTCTTAAATTAATATTCAAAACAATGGCTCTGAAAACAGAAACGTTGTTCTTTACATCTTTAGAAAGATTTCCTGGTAATTTGTACTTGAAATTTTGTCTGTCAGATTCTGTTGAATCATTTGTACAAAATTTTTTTTAGCTCTTAGAACAACTCTGAGAGAAGGTTCTGGCTATTTCCTTTCACATGCAATAAAATGGCAAAAATGATTGATACAATCAATTCAGTTCTAATACAGTTCTAGGAGCCCAGCTTTAACTGGGGCAATATTCAGTAACAGGGCTAAACCCTATCCCTAACCTCTCCTTTGGGATTACTGGTTTTATTTGAGAGGAGTTCCTTTTGGGGTGGGTTGCAATGGGAAAACAGGGTTTAACAGCAGTAGAAAGGCCTATTTGGGTAGGATAATGAGCGATGATTGAAATTTGGGCTAGCCAATCAGTTATCGGGTCGATTGTAAAAGCTATTTATATATTATTATTTAGCTCGCGCCTTTCCAATGGTAGTTCATGGTGAGTTACACTCAGGTATGTGGATATTTTCCTGTCCCCATTGGACTTCCAATCTAACAGGCCGATGCAGAAAAGCTTACCACAGTATTTTCTTGCACTTTCTGATACAGAAAGCAAGCTAGCACCGGAAAAACACCAAAAACATAACCACATTAAACTGCAGCATACTTGGCATGCGCATTGTTTGCAAATCACTGCGTAAGTAATTGCACGCGATGCAAAATATTGTGCTGAGACTTGGCAGAGTTTTTCACACTGTTTTTTAATGCTGTATCTTCGGGCGGGCATAACGATCCAGCCAGGAGCAAAAGTATCATCTGAGGTGAAGTTTGACACTTCACCTCAGATGATCCAAGCATCAAGGAAAGCCCCCGATGCCATCAGAATAGTCAGGGGATACCGGCCTCCTGACAAAAATCAAAGCCCCTGTAGTCCAGTGGCCCTGATCCCTCCCACCCACCCAATAAAAAAATCCCTAGTGGCTCATCAGCTCCCAATCCCACCCACCCAATAACAAAGAACCCTGGTGGCATGGTGGCCCTCAAGCCCCTCCCCACCCCCTCACAGTACCTTTAATCTGGAGCAGGAGCATTACCCATATGCTCACGCCCCCTGAGATGCCATCTTGAAAAGTGGCGATGTTTGGCCCTGTGTGGTGCACCCTGGGATGCACTGGGCAGGGTCAGATTGCTATTTAGTTCAAAACCAATTTACTGACCATTTTTTTATAGGAGATATTGGATATTAAGGGGTTGAATTGCAAGGATGCCAATAATGTTGACCACAATGGTATATACATAGATATAGACATAAGAATCGATACTCAAAGCCCTTAGCCAGCCGGCCAATGGGAAGATGGCCGGCTAAGAGGGAAGACCACAATATTCAGAGGCTCTAGCTGGATAATTTATTTATTTGAAAATTTTTATTTTTTTATACCGCGTTTTCCAGCAGATCAAATGCAGTTTATATTGAACAAATCATTGAATTGTACAGAACAGTACATATTCAGTTACATAGAACAATTAACTATGTATGGATAATGCTACTGAATATCTCCACAGATCCTCCTAGCATTATCTAGTTAGTTCAGGGGGGGTTCTGTGGGCAATGTGAGCATAATCTGAAATAAGTATCACATTTATCCAGTTAGCAGAATTTTCAGTCGGCACTTATCCAAGCAACTCAGGCTGGTTGAATATTGTGCTGACCGGATAAATACCTGCACTTATCCAGCTTGCACCTCTCAGCTCAGCTATTCAGCAGCAGTTTCTACTAGGATACCGCTGATATTTAAGTACCACGGCCAACCGCATGATATTTGAGTATAGACCTGTTTTAATATTAGGTCCATAGAAAATAGGCATATATACATAGATATAGATAACTCATTTTCTTTAAGATACACATCCAGTATGACAAAATATATTTCAAGAGTAATCTTCGAGTGATTGGTTTTCAAGGGGTTTTTTTCTTGACAGGAATTGAACCTGACACCTTATTGCAATGAAAGGAGACGTCCAATACTGCAAACCATTTTCTACTTTATTATCTCTAACATTTACATATTGCAATGTTCAATTACGTCTCAACTGAGTCGATGCCCATTCTTGACCATAAATGATTATTTGTCATGGAATGGTGAAGCAGATCAACAAGCTGTGTTCCAACAGAATAGAACTTGAGTAGTTTGTTATCTTAAATCTTTGCTAGATCATTAGTGTTTGGTTTGTTTGCACATTACAACTTAAAATGGGCTTTATTGTTCATAATGTACAATTGCTCATGCTCATGGGATATTCAGAATTTGGGATTTTTTTTATAACCCAACCCTGATCTATACTTCTCCACAACTTTGTCTCTGACCTGTTTGGAGGGCTCCTTGGTCTTCATGTTGCTTGCTTAGTGGTGTTGCAGAGTCAATGAGTCTTTCAGAACAGGTATATTTATACAGGTATCATGTGACAGATCATGTGACACTGATTGCACACAAGGAAACCACAACCTTAATATCAACTTTACAAAATCGCACGCCATGGACGTTACCAGAAATCAGAGCTTCTCCCCACTACATCAATCAGGATCAATGACATTAACATTTCAGTTAAAAATGAAGTGA
Source organism: Ichthyophis bannanicus (assembly GCA_033557465.1). Classification (NCBI taxonomy): domain Eukaryota; kingdom Metazoa; phylum Chordata; class Amphibia; order Gymnophiona; family Ichthyophiidae; genus Ichthyophis; species Ichthyophis bannanicus. Next base: position 128,287,145 of record CM066050.1, read on the forward strand.
AATACTCAGGGGTAATCATTGATCGTTCCCTTTGCTTTACATCCCATATAACAACTAAAAAGATATTTTACAAGCTCAAACTGCTAAAACAACTCCATCCGCTTCTCCACCACCACAATCTTAGATCAATAATCCATGCAATGATTACTCACCACCTCGATTTCGTCAACACCATTCTAAAAGACATCACAAAACAGGATTTAAAATGACTCCACCTAGCTCAAAATGTGGCTTCAAGAATAACCATGAACATCACTCCATGGAACACATCACCCTAACACTCCATGTTCTCCACTGGTTACCTATACAAAGTCATATAAAGTACAAAATTCTTGTAACAACATTTAAATTAATCAATAGCATTGCCCCATTATACTTATCCACACTCATCTCCAAGGAAAACAACAACCACAGCCAACGCAACCAGAACAAAAATAAACTTACTATACCAATAGACTTTAGGAAATCCAGAAAGATAACAAATAATAAGGCCTTCTCCCACACTGCCCCTAATCTCTGGAACGCTCTCCCTGACCACCTTAGAGAATTAAGTGACCTTCAAACATTCAGAAAGAATCTCAAAACCCATCTATTTACCCTCCATTTTGGCATTCACGAACAACACAATACACCAGTAACAACCCTTTCTCCTTCCCAAACATAACGCAGGGCTTTCCACCCCACCACACATAGAGATGTAAATAGTTAATGTTAGTTCACCTGAGTGTCTGTTATTATGTTCATGCATTTACCTTAATGGATCTTTTTCAATGTACATAGTTTTCCACTGCTCCATGTATCTGAGTATGTATCTGTTTATGTACTACTCAAATTGTTGTTATTTGTAAACCACAATTGAAATTTGGAAATTGCGGTATAGATAACACTGGTCAACAAATTTTACAAAAGTCATGTTACTGAAATAAAAATAGTCATTTCTTATCAATTTTTATATGCTAAACACGAATATGACAGTGAAATTGCAAAGTTGGCTCTAGTTTTTTTGTAATCTAGAAGAATTAATGTTTACATCACGAAATGCATGTCAATAGTAAATATAATAGGCCTTCAGTTGATACCTGTAAAAAACCAAGTCAGACTACTTCTTCGATTTGTTTTCGCCTGTCTCTTGTACAGCTGTTTGGGAGCTTCTCTGGGGAGTGTCCAGCAGTAGTCAGCCAGCATTGTAGTGGACCATTTTCCCTGGTATCTTTGCTCCATCGTTGCAATATCCTGGTGAAAACGTTCGCCCTGTTCATCACTAACCATACCACAGTTGTCAGGAAAGAAATCAAGATGGGAATCAAGGAAATGGATCTTTAGAGACATATTGCAGCCAAGTTTCTGATACTGTAGTTTTCTGCCCTAACATTCCCGAGAAAGTTTGTTGACACTAGGCGAAAAACATTCCATGCTTGTTTCGCATCACCCTGCAACAAGTTGTTTAACCGGTCATCTTTGAAGAGCTCTCGAATCTGAGGACCCACAAAAACTCCCTCTTTAATCTTTGCTTCGCTGAGTCAAGGGAATTTTTCATGCAGGTATTGGAAAGCTGGCGAAGTGCGGTCCATGGCTTTCACGAAGTTTTACATCAAACCTAGTTTGATGTGAAGGGGTGGTAGCAGGATTTTCTGAGCTTCAACCAGAGCTGGGTGCTGGATATTCTTCTCTCCAACTGTTACATTTTGTCTGCGATTCCATTCCTTCCGCAAGTAGTGCCAATCCCTTGCTCGGCTATCCCACTCACATAAAAAACACATGTATTTTATATATCCCTGCTGCAGTCCCATTAAAAGGGCAACTACCTTCAGTCACCACAGAGATGCCAGCGCTACTTGTTATAGTTAATGGAAGTCAGTAGATGCTTTAAGTTATCGTATGTCTCTTTTATGTGGATGGCAGGCGCTACTGGGATAGATGGAAGACGGTTTCCATTGTTCAAAAGCTCAGCCTTCAGACTCAGTTTCAGAGTCTATAAATAGTCTCCAGTCTTGTGGGTCATGAGTCATTTTGAAGGCATTCATGAGGCTTTCAATATTGGAACAGAATACCAGATTACTTTCCTTTCCGACTGCGTATAGTACACTGCTGATGTCAGATGGCTTCAGCAGCCGTCTGGCAGTAGTATTGCATTGCATCAGAAAATGATGCAATCAACTCTGGATGATGTGTGCATGCTGGTATTATGCAATGTGATGCAATAGTACATCATTCAAGGCTTATTTGGGATGTTGTTGATGTCCTAATGGATAAATTTACACGGTGAAACGTCAAAAATGAACTACATGCAATATCTTCAAAACGAGAGCCAATAAAACGTTTTTAATGTTATATTCATGTTCAGCTCACCAAGATACTACAGATTAGGGCCTTTTAAAGTCAGTAACGATTTCAATGTTGACCAGTGTAATTATAACAAATAAATAAATAAGTGGACCCTAATCAACTTATTATGTGACTTTAAGGTTCATTGGTTGGACTAGATCGTATTTAGGCGTTTCATAGCAAAAGAGATGAATACATATGCACTCACAACCTTTCAGTTTTTACTTGTTTTTTTTATATACAAGGTATTTTATTGTCATTCCACTTCACAAATTTGAACTATATTGTTAGGTCCATTACCTAACATCCAAATTAACCTCCATTTTCATTCAAGGTTGTAATGTGACAAAACAGGACAAAAAAGTCCGGGGGAGGAATACTTTTGAGTCTGCAGGCTGGGAAACCACAGCATGCAGTGTTTCTGAACAGAAAGCAGAGGGGAGGGAGTTTTGAGGTTGCGGGAACAAAAAAACCCACCCCCACAAATGTATGGGGAAGAGTACAGGTGCACTTACCAGCTATGCTGGCATTTACTTAGTGAGATAAAGAGGAGGGTCGCCTAACAATGCCCACATCCTCAAAATGATACCGATGACGGAGCCCTAGAACTCCATGTGAAAATGTAAGCCCAGCCATCAGTGCTGTGTGCAGCACCCTGCCAGCTGGAATGTTGCGCCCCACACAGCAGATCTTTACAATACGCCGTATGCAATGTGTACAGTCCCCGGATGCAGAGAAGAGGGAAAGTCTACATCAGTGGCCCCATGGCACGTATCATGGGCACAGGTCACTGTTGCGGTTGGTTATGTATGTGGTCCTATGATTTCCAATGCACATATGGGTTTGACCGTTGAGGCAGATATACTGGAAGGGCTGTTTGGGCCTATGGCAGCCTATACCTGAAGGGCTCTTTGGGCCTAGAGCAGATTGAGGTCCACCATTGTAGTTATCATGTATGTAGGAAGTCAAATAGAAATGCAGTGAGAAGGTGTGATGCTGGGTTGGAAATACTGATTGCTATGGTTCTCTATCCATCAGCTAAGACATTCAGTGCTGGGAATTCTTTTGGCAGACAGCTGTTTCTGTGGGGCTGCAAGTGAGAGTGTGTGTGTATGCGTGGGGGGAGGGGTCTAGACTGCTCATCCACATATCCGGATGGGGCAGTTATGCTTGGCAAGTACCATCGGGCTGATTGCGGCCTCACCAGGTGCCAGTGCATGCAGGCAGGAGTGCGCAAGACAGTTCCACATTCACTTCCATGTCCAGACACTTCCTATCACTACTCAGGGTTCCTCAGAGGGTGGGCATGCAATTTATTTATTTTATTTATTTAACTTCTCTTATATACCATGCTATTCATATCAGTGCGGTGTACATTAAACAAACGATATACCGTGCAGCAGGGCCGCATGGTATTTACAGTGAACCAGAATTAAAACTTGGATTTAACTGGGGTAACTTTTCTACATTTTATTTACAATGATGTCTATTTTTCAGGCTAAAGTCGGCAATGGTGCAAAGCGTAGTATGCCATTCCCAGGTGCACCAGCATTAGTCTCTGCAAAGGTGCACGTTTGTGGGGAGCATCGATAGCGTCTCCAGGCATGTCTGTGTCTGCTGTCATTCCAATGGCCCTTTAGCAGTGTGTTGGGTAGGTCTCTATGGGAGAGGGGCCTGTTCTGTTGGGATGATAGCCTTACTTAGTATTGTACAGTCATGTTCCTGAGTCGTTCACAACATGCATACTTCGGGAGGGCATCTGCTATTATATCTGTAGTGCTGCACTGTATCTTGTGCCAGTAGGTCACTATCTACCCATTTTCCTGCTACAGTACTGTACACTGTGAGTGCCTTATATTAATCTGAGCATGCCACAGACTGGTTTCTTTTGTCTAACTTGCATCTACCTGTGAGTCTTGTCATCTTATATTGTCATTCAGCCTTAGAACAGCTCTGTCCATGCCCACAACAGTTTCACATCTGCCCATTCCCAGGGAACATGGCCATTCACAGGTATATCACAGAGACAGGCAGGGTCACAGACATACATCTTTTTGGAATACGGTGAGCGCGGGGACGTACGATGCCTTTGTTGGCATATACCCATCTTTGTACAATGTAGCAGTGTGGTGGGGGCCACACTTAGCATGTCTATGTGGGCGGTTCTGTGCACATGGCTGCATCTATCCCTGCGTGTGTGGAATTGGGTTCTATTTCTGCATGTTTCCGTTTGGGCATGCACGCTGCCCAGACATGTGTGTTTTTGGAATTGGCCTCTCAAATGATATTTAGAAAGGGAAGAGTGTCAAGTTATTCCAAAGCCAAAAATAGTAACCAAAAATCAGATCTGTACAATAAATCCAACAAAAAATCAGATCAAAAAAATAGGACTAACAAAATGACTATAACAACACAAAACATATATATAGTATTAAATGTAGGAATGTCCGTCAAATCGGGGGACAAACAACCCCGTCATAAAAACGAACGTCTCCCTTTAATCTTTTTTATTTAATACGAATTCCAACAACAGTCTAAATGAAAACAGAGCAGACCCATAGAGCCACTTAGCCAAGCTTACAAATGCATAATTGGTCAAAAAGACCTAAAAAAAGACTTAGCTGGCAATGGGGTCCTGCAGTAAGAGAATCCTCCAAACACTTCAGCGGGGTAATCTTCCAAACATTTCTGTTGGGGTAACCTCCCAAAAATAATACAGAGAGCCGTCAAGAAGGCACGTCTTCAGAAATCCTTTATCTTCAAAATTCCATCAGTGCCTTCAGAGTTCCATAACCCAGCGCTGCGTTTCGGGTCAACTGACCCTGCATCAGATGGCATAAGCAGTAATCATCTCCAAATTTTTGGACATTTCTCAAAAAGCCGTTAGGTCCTCAGAGAACGTCCCTCTCAAGAAAATGGTGTCTCTTCTTGAGAGGGACGTTCTTTGAGGACCTAATGGCTTTTTGAGAAATGTCCAAAAATATATGTTTTGTGTTGTTATAGTCATTTTGTTAGTCCTATTTTTTTGATCTGATTTTTTGTTGAAGTTATTCCAAAGGACATATTTTTCTAGATTTGATATAACATCATATAGAAAGGGCCAGAAGTGCACATGACAAAATTGTAAACATAATAATTAATAAAAAGCAGTACCAGATAGTTACTTCTGTGATACTGGCACATAAAGTTTCACATGCAATGAATTATTTATATTATTTGAGGTAAATCTACATTTTAACTGTTTAATTAATATGCACATGTTCATTCTTTCTTGTAAGGCATTATATTCCCTTTTATATATTGATGTTTTTTATTAATATTTATTATTATTATTATTATTTATTTTATGTATTTAACTCGTATTGTTTTATTTTGTTTTATCTTAATTTTAACCATATGTTTTTACATATATTATTGCTTTTAGGCCAAAAACCCCTGACGAAGGCAGTGTCGAAACATGGCTATGTTGGGTATAGGCCCCTGTAATCTACTGCAATGAAATATGTTTCTTTCTACACCTTGCTTCTGGTTGGTGCTGTTTCTTCGCAAGTGTGTCTGTGCATTGTTGTTGGCTTAATGGTGAATAATGGCACATTCATGTTAGTGCACCTTAGTAGCTAGATCCCCAAATCATCTATTTATAAGTAGAGTAGCCTAAGAGTTATTACAACAGCTTGCAAACCAGAGAAGCCAGCCTTCAAATCCCACAGTTGCTTTTTGCACCCTTGGGCAAGTTACTTAGTGCACACTTGTATCTCTAGCTCTATGTTAACACATGCTAATATTCTTAGCATACATTGGGCCTGATATTCAAAGGCATTTACATGGTTTACAGACTTGTATAAATGTCGCTGAGCAGGATATTCAATGGCACTAACATGGTTAATGCCATTGATAATCCCAGATTATCTCCGCTACACACCCTAATGCTAACCACTTAGCATCGGGGAGTGTTGTGGGCATTCTCGGGGTAGCATCAGTTGCTAACTGGGCAGCAGCAATATTGCCACATATGCTGCATTTGACCCCAGCATTGAATATCCAGGGTTAAAGGTCAACGGTGATAGCTACGTGCCATAGCAGCGTATAGCCATCCCATAAGAATATTGGGCCCTAGGTTTTTAGGTGCATATTGTGATGATGAAGGCAGTTCAGAGGCTATGGAATGCCAGGAGAATGAACTCTGTGCATTTAAGAGTGAGAGCATTCAGGGTTTCCCCAGCAACCGAGAACCTTTGACTCATAGCACAGTCACCATTAAGCCCTGCCCACTTCAGCATGTCAGGGCTGGAGTGAAGCCTAGCAGCTCCCATGTGTGCTGGGAAAAGGCGTGGTCCCTGAGAGGGAGCAGTTTAAAACTCCTGTGTTTGGAAAGTCAGGGAGAGGAGGACCGGAAAGTGAAGGAGGAAGACAAGGAGAGGAGAGAAGAAGGAGTGGCAGTGAACCCAGAGGTCCTGGAAGAGAATCCAGAGGAACTGGAGCTAGAGGAGAAGGGGCCCAAGGAGGCATGAGAAGTGCTGGGCTCAAGCTCAAAGACGAGCAGTGGGATCTGCTTGGAACCGGTCCAAGGCAGTCTCAGCAGAAAGGAAGTTTGCTACAACGGAGAGAAGTGTCTGCAGAGAGAAAGCAGCATGGCTCTGGCAAGGAAAGAGGAGAGCTACTAAACGACCCTGAACTAAGGCAAGTGTGTCTTCCAGAATTCCTGCCTGAAAGAAAGTTAAGAGAATTAGTTCCTGATAGAAGGAATAATTATATAACCAGCTAAGCTCTAACAGTAGAAACAATAGCTTGTCTGCAGGTCAGCACTCCCAGCTCTCTGAAGAAATAGAGCAGAAAAAGGTTCTATTAGAGAGATTGAATGAAATGCTCCAGAAACAAACTAGTCAGCTCTACAGCCAGGTACCCTCTGAAGAATGTTGTGAGGATGCCATTGAGGAAATGGATATAGGAAGCTGCTATGAAGACTATGAAGATAGCTCCGATGAGATGCAGTGTTCTTATTGTAAAGCTAATGAATTAGAAGTGTGTTAAGCTTAAAACCTGTTTGAATGAGTGAATGCCATAGTAAGGAACTTACCTGATTGAAGGACGCAGCACAGAGAACAGCTGAACGTTGTTAATCAAGCTGTTGCTCTGTAAGGCCTGAAACTGAAGGGAAAGCTCAGTGGACATTTTAAAGCGGTTTCTGTTATAAAGGAGCTGGGAAGTAAACACTCCCATAAGAAGCTAATGTGCCCATGAGAAGCTTTATAATCTGAGCTTTGAAAGCAAGTTCCTAAGAAGCTATCTATTGCTGACACCAGTAATCCTGTGCATACTTTTGTAAAAGTTATACCTTTGCTTTGGAGAAGAATCCCATTATTGTTTATTCAGCCTGTTACTTGTGAATATGATGGAAACCCCAGAACACAACAAATAAATATTTCTCTGTTTCGCCTGACCACTTGTCTGCACAACTACTTTTGCCTAATATGGATAAGTGAAACTACATATCCCAGCAGCCCTCCTGGCAGACATATTGGGAGGACTTATTCTAGGGCAGCAAGGCGACTCCATCCTGGTGCCCGGCTATACGCCCAGCCAGGTGGGGGCGACAATATGAATAAAATAGGGTCTGCAGTAAAATAATGCATATTAAGAATATTAGTGCATACTAGCACAGCAGCACATTAGTAATCCTAGTTATTATACTGTAGGCCTTCCAGGGACAAGGAAATACTTATTGCACCTGAATATAACTCATCACGAGCTATTATAGAAAAGACGTTACCTAAATAAACAAAATACAAGAGGAGTCAGCTGAAATAAGACAGGATAAGATGTGCTACTTGTGAATATTCACAAGTTCTACTGGAATGGCTATTGGTTGCATCTTCTGGGGTGCCCATTGCTGCTACTGTCACCCCTCTTGGCACCGGCATCAGTGGCAATGGCCACAGAAGGCCCCCGAGCTTACCTTTAAATTCAGCACTGTAGGGCTATTAGCTTCCATCCCCGCTCTGATGCCCGATACGGACTTCCTGTTTGCACCACAGGACTGTTTGTGGACATTGCTGGAACCACATGTCCTGGAAAAAGGCATCAGCGGTGACAATGGGCGCCAGAGAGGAAGAGGGAGCGCAAGGGAAGAGGTTCGCCTAGGGCACTTCATCTCCTCATGCCAGCCCTGAATAAACAGGTGAGCAATAGAAAACAGAGTCAATTTTAGATTTATGGTGGATAAAATTTGAGATTGATAGCTTAACAATATAGGAAGATTATTGTAGATCTATAATGCAATTCTAGAATGCCAAATCCATTGACATGAAATTATAAAGCCAGAAAACACAGGGCTCTAGTTATACAGAGATCTTTTTCTTCCATTTATACATTATACCCAAGATAATTTATGTAGAGGTCCTAGCTACAAAATAAGACAGAGTACTCCAACTTCTGTAGTGAGGAAATATTTCTTTACGAAAAGAGTGGTAACACAGTAACATCGTATGAGGACCATACCTAGCCCTGTGCAAGTGGCGCGGACGCACAGGGTGCAAAGGCTTAAGGAGTGCATTTCAGCTGTCTGCTGTTGCCTGCCACCGCAACATTTTCTTTTCTTAGCGGCAGCAGGCAATGGCAGACATCTGAAATGTGCCCCTTTAGTCTTCTTGCGGAACGCTAAGCAGGTCTGGTCCCTCCCTCCTCTGACACACGGCATCAGAGAAGGGAGGGACAGATCTGCTTAGTGCACCAGCGACTTGCACATTGGGTGTGCCTCTTCTCTCACACCGCTATCCAGAAAGTGGTTAGATGGAGATGCGGGAGAGGGGCGTGCGCCCAATGTGCAAGTGGCACAGGACGCGATTCACGCTCAGTATGGCCCTGCATAATATATAAAGGCAGATATAGACCAGTATGGTTCCTCTAGTCTTCCCAGCAAGGCAGTAAAAGTAGGTACACCTGCCGCTCTATGCAGGTCACCCCTCTATATCCTTTTTTTTTAGGGGTGTGCCCACCACTCCTTGTAGGTCACCCATATTTGTTGAGATATAAGAGAGAGTTATGTTTATTTTGATTTTATTCTGTTACTATAAAGGGATCCACTGTGTCTGTCCCAAGCTATTTTGAATTGTCACTGTGTTTTCCCCCACCACTTCCATCGGGAGGACATTCCAAGCATCCATCTCATTTTCAGTGAAAAAGTATTTCCTGACATTGCCTTTCAGTTTACCCCCTTGCAGCTTCATGTTATGCCCTCTAGTTTTCCAGCTCTTTTAGAAGAGGTTTGTTTGTTCATTAATACTCTAAGTATTTAGGTAGATGTGTGGAATAGTCTCCCAATGGAGGTATTAGAGATGAGGACAGTATCTGAATTCAACAAAGCATAAGATCAGCACATAAGATCTTTAAAGGAAAAAAAGAGACTGTAGTAGTTGATATGGAAGGGAAGATTGGATACACCATATAGTCTTTATCTGCCGCCATGTTTCTATGTTTCTCCATAGACATAAACATAGACATTACAAAATCAAAATCCAATAAACATCTAACAGTTGGGAAAGCACACATTTGCATGGGTGTGATATACATATCTCCACAGGCAGAAGAACTCAACAGGGATCAATATGTCAGATGTTGACTGCCACACCACTGTTACAATGTCATCTAGATGTAAGGAGATCCTGGATTCTCTACAAGGAGAACTTTTTCAGTAACTGGCAACAGAACCCACATATGAAGTTCTAGTGGCTCTACTAGCTGACCTATTCAATACTTCTTTAGAGTCACGAGTGGTCCTCAAGGACTGAAGAAAGGTGTATGTGATCTAAATAATTTCTTTGACAGGACAACCAGAGAGTTGGACCAAGGGAGTGCCCTAGATGTGGTGTACTTAGATTTCAGTAAAGCCTTTGACATTGTTCCATGCAGGTGACTTATAAATAAATTGCACGCACTAGGAATGGACCCTAAGTGTATGACTGGGTTGGAAATTGGTTGAGTGGGAGGTGAGAAAGGGTACAGGAGCTCACTCTGAGTAGAAGGATGTAACCAGTGTTGTGCGCAGGGAACTGTCCTTGATCCAATTCTTTTTAACATTTTTGTTAGTGATATTGTGGAAGGGTTCTTGGGTAAGGTTTGCTTCTTTGTGGATCATACCAAAATCTGCAATAGAGTAGGCACTCAGGAAGGAGTAGATAACATGAGGAGGGATTTAGCTAAGATTGAAAAATAGTTGAGAATTTGGCAGCTGAGATTTAATGCTAAAAAATGCAGGGTTATACATACATTTGGGCTGCAAAAATCTAAGGGAGCAGTATTGTACAGTGGATGTAGTACTTCTGTCCATGAAAGAAGAATGAAACCTGAGTTGTTTTGATGATCTTTTTTTTTTTTTTTTTTTTTAGTATTGTGAAGTCAGTGCTGACTCGTGGCAACCCAGGTGCCTCTGAGTTTTCTTGGTAATGTATCACCGGAAGTAGATTGCCAGGCCTTTTCTTCCGAGGCACTGAAGGGTAAAGTGACTTGCCCAAGGTCACAAGGAGTGCCAGTGGGAATCAATCCCTTGATCTTCCAAGTACTAGGCAGTTGCTCTATAGGTGGATAAATAGGTAGAAAAGGTGACTGCAAAAGTCAGAAGGTTGCTTGGATGCACAGGGAGAGGAATAGCAGCAGGAAGAAGGATGTAATAGTGCCTATGTATAAGTCTTTGGTGAGACCTCATTTGGAGTATTGCGTGCAGTTCTGGTGATTATACCTTCAAAACTATATAAACAGGATGGAGTTGGCGCATAGGGTGGCTACAAAATGGTTACTACTACTACTTGTCATTTATATAACACTGCAAGGCATATGCAGCACTGTACAGACACATGTAAAAGACAGTCCCTGCTCATCAGAGCTTACAATCTAGTCAAGACAGACAACACAACAGCAGAGGACAAGACACATCTAGGGGAGTGGCAAGGAAACACATAGGCGACCAAGCAGAACAGGATCAGGTTAGTGGGCTTCGTCATAAGGCATATAGGGACAGACGTAAAGATGTCATTATGTATACTTTGGAGGAAAGATGTGAGAGAGGAGATATGATAGCGATGTTTAACTATCTCCATGGCATAAATGCAAGGAGGAGAGCCTCTTTTAATTGAAAGAAAGCTCTGCAACAAGGAGGCATAGGTTGAAGGTGAAAGGGGATAGACTCAGGAGTAATATGCTGAAATATTTCTTTACAGAAAGAATGATAGATGCATGGAATAGCCTCCCAGTGGTGGTACTAGAGACCAGGACAGTATCTGAATTCAAGAAAGCATGGGACAAATACAGAGGATCTATAAAGGAATAAAAGGGACTATATTAGTTTGCATGGAAGGGCAGATTGGAGGCCATGTGGTCTTTTCTGTTGTTATGTGTCTATGTTCATATGTTTCTATTTATGATACAAAAATGAATAGGTTTTCAGTGGTTTAGAAAATGTTAAATAGCCAGCTAATGGGACCAATTATGGAAAATCCCCTTGCTTGGGTGCTAAATGTCCAGGCTAAAGTGATAGAACATTTAGAAGTTCTAGTTCGGTCGAATGTAGAGCAAGACTAGGTTCAAATGTTCGGAGCAACATGGCAAAACCATCATGGAGCACATGCTGTACAGTACATTAACATTTAAATAACAGCCATTGTTTGATCTTTAACCAATGTAGGTCCACATAATAAACCAAGACGTCATTCAGTTTTCAACATTTGAATATGGAAAACATTAACTGTATTAACTGTAGAGATTTAATCATACATTTTGGCAAACTGAAATACAGAAAGTTGCAATAGTCAGCATTTGAACTGCCATTTGAAAATCTTTACCAGTCATATGATGCCTCAAATCTTGAATCATCTGCAGTTTGAAAAAAGCAAACTATTTTCAGTATCATTGCATGCATAGATAAGGTTTAATTTATTTATTTATTTTTATTTATTTATAGCTTTTCTATACCGCGCTCTTTTTCATCAGCGCGGTTTACAATGAACAAGAATACTCACAGCAAGCAACAGGTTTACATGAAACAGGAAAATTCAACTGGAATTCAACTTGGTGAAACTATGTACATATATGTTAAGAAATTATATACAATGAATAGAGATTTT